>JAJPUD010001351.1:122823-402133 GCA_023553655.1 Myrmecobius fasciatus
ACACACACACACACACACACACACACACACACACACACACTTGTATTCACACATCAGTTTGTGGTACTCATTTCCTCTTGAAAGATTTGAATCTTGAAGAAGCCTTAATGGATATTTTAGTCCCATCCCTCATTTTCTAGATGAGAAAACCAAGGTTCCAAGAAGGAAAAAAAAAACTTGTGTCAGGTTCACCAAGGTAAGCAAAGATGAGGCTTGCACTTTCCTGACATCAAGTCAAGAGTCCTGGTCTTAGTCTCTTTTGGATTCCTAATAGTCTATTTGGTGAGAGAGGGAAAGATGCTTGTGAGCTTCCATTTCCTTCCCAGGGAAGCTAGGAGGATAAATGGGTCAAGATTTTAAAGAGCTTTGAGTCACTGTGGCAGCCACCACTGCTGCTAATTGGGTTGCTGGGAGTGCCTCCCCAGCACAGCTACATCCATCAGGCCTTTGCTCTGAACCAGCAGGCGGTGCTGATGACTCAAGCTGGGTCCTGTGCTGGCAGCTGACCTTGACTTTGATGGGTCTGGCCAAGCACAAAGAGAACTAGCAAGCTGAGGAGAGAGTATGATGTCGGGTTTGAGGCTTGTGTCCAAAAGCACCATTCCAGGAAAGAAGACCCTTTGCTAAATGGAAGGACTATCAATTGTTTAGCCACAGAGCCCTCAACAAATGGCTCTCAGAAAGACGTTTGGGAACAACACCTAATATACTGGATTACAAAGTCCATTTCTGAGAGTTTGAGTGGTTTTTGGGAGTCAGCAGCAGGAGAGATAAATGGCATTTATTTATTAGGCACCTATTGTGTGCAGTACATTATGCTGAAAGATGAAAGGAGTAATAAAAGTTTGGATTCTGCTCTTTGAAGTGGTCACAGTCTGAGGGAGGAGGGACCCAGACACCAATTAGATATTCATTATTATTTGCTTATTAATTTATTATGTAAACATGCATTAAGTATCTTCTGTGTAGAAATCACCGTACTGAGTACTTGAAGATGTAATGTTAAGGTAAGTCTTAATGGAAGTTTTCTTGGCTTGCAGACTAGTATTAAGAGGAGGCACCAAAACAGAGTTTAAAGTACAATATTGCATGACTGATCCATCAAAGAAGAGCACAACAAAATGCTTTGAAAGATTTGAAATCAGGTCTCAGATCCTAGGATGAGATCATTGCTAGTCATGAGGCAATGGTTTTGGTGTCTAGAAAACCTGGGTTTGAATCCTGCCTCAGAAAATGTCTAGCTAAGCATGAAGCAATTCATTTAACCTGTGTTTCTCAGTTCCTTATCTATAAAATGGAATCTAGGAGCAGAAACTGGGAAATTTTTCCAGAATGGGGATGATACAATCAGTGATCAGTGATCGAAATGCCAGAAAACTTGAATAAGGAACAACAAAGGAAATACAACCAAAACCATAAGCCAGTAATGGTTAGAGAACCAAGGTGCCATTTCTTGTCTGCTTCTGGTCCCACTTTAGGGTATTAAAGCTTTAAGAAAAGCCCTAAATCTTATGAAGAAGTCTCCACTTTGGGCAGCTTAGTGTGATTGATTTGAGCTCATGGAATATCAAAGTAAATTCATGGTTTTGATTTTCCACTTGAAGCCAGTTAACTTTGGTTATCATGTATATCTCACTGGCCATCTATTCCTACCAGATTTGCCTCAATAGCCAAGATATCCAAATATGTATGGTCTTAATGGATTAATTCAAATCTATCACCACTGTTAAAGACCCCAAGGATATCAACCATTTATATTTCTATAAAAGGAGGATAACTTAAGTACTCTGTTCAATGATCAATCAATAAACAGTATTAAGTACCTACTGTGTGATTGACACTATGCTAAAAAAAAAAAAAAAAAAAAAAGAGGTATTAGACAGTCCTTGCCCTCAAGGAACATCCAGACTAATGGATCTTAACATCTCCAATTTCCTGATCTATATCTTGCCAATGGAACCAGATGGCTTTGAAGGAAAAGTAAAGACTATGTATGACTTTGTGTAGCCCACCCTCACTTAAATCCAACTTACTTGCACATCATGGTATCACTTCCCTGATGCCATGGTCCTTTTCTAGAATGAAGGTCAAACAACAGCTTTAATCACTGAATGGATGTTGTCTCAAATTGAGACCTCAGTTAATAACATTAGCTTAAAAAGGCTAAGATCTCCCACTGCATCCAGGGCCATCTCCAGTCATCCTGATCTCTTTCTTGCCACTGGACCCAAATGGCTCTGAAGAAGAAAATGAGACTGGTGAGTTTGCACAGCCCTCCCTCACTTCAATCCAACTCACTTGCATGGCATGGTATCACCTTCCTGATGTCATCACACTCTTTGAGAAAGATAGACAAACAACAACATCATCTATAAAATAGGCATAACAATAGCACTTTATTGAGAAGGTCAAATGAGATAATATATATAAAGTGTCCTCTAAATCTCAAATGCTATTGAAATGTGTTATTATTATTATTACTATTATTATTAGGCACCAGAGTCAAAGAAGGTTTTCAAAGGCATTGGAAGAAAATCAATATATTTCAAACTTAAAATACAAATTCCAAGAGGGTAGTGACAATTTTGGTTTGTTTCTATATCTCCAGAACTTTGCAAGTGCTTAATAATTTTTTAAGATGAATGAATGAAGTGAACCTTTTTGTGTTTCCTTAGTGTGAAGCTAGGAATCCCGAGGGCAGCTGGGATAGTGCCCTGGGACTAGAGTTAGGAAGACTGGGGTTCAAATTTGGCCTCAGACACCCAATAGTTGGGTGATCCTGGGCAAGCAAGTCATTTAAACTCTCAGCTTCTTTTGCTCATCTGTAAAATGGAGGAAATAATAATATTTACTTCACAGGATTGTTGAGAGCATCCAATGAAATTTGTAAAACACTCATTGCAGTACTTAGCATGCAGTAAATGCTTAAAAAAAATACTTGTTTCTTTCTTTTATCCAAGCACTGTCAGTTATCTCAAATTAACTTGCCTGTGGAACCATGGGATTTAGAGCTTTAAGGTATCTCAGAAATCATAGGATCCTAGAACAGTAAGGATCCTTTGATGTCATATAGTCCAAACCTTTCATTTTGGAGTTGAGGACACAGAACACTAGAAGGGAAGGTTACTTGGCCAAAATCACCCAGGTAAAGTCAAGTTTCCTCATTCCCAATCCAGGGCTTTTCCCACTCATTGTACAATCAAAATCACAGTGGGGAATTCTTCAAGGGGACAACTAAGTGAATAGAGTGATGGGCTTAGAGTCAGGAAAGCCTGTGTTTGAATCAGAGACTCACTATCTGGATAACCTTGGACAAGTCACTTAACTCTATTTGCCTCAGTTTCCTCAACTGTAAAATGACTGGAGATGGAAATATCATACCACTCCAGTGTTTTTACCATGAAAATCTCAGATGTTGCCCTGGAGAATCAGACATGACTGAACAACACTGACAACAACAAATTCTGCAAAGCCACCCCAATCTAGGAGTTCCCAAGAATTTCGTGAGTGAACCTCCAGGGTGTAATCAGCTTAATTGCTTACTGAAGATATAACCTTCTAGGACAGGGATTGTCAAGAGAGGTAGAGATCCATCAAGTGGCAGCCCCCACAATCCTTCCATTAGTCCTACAGGGAAGTCCCTGACTCAGATGACTAAATATTTGCATGTCCCCCAGAGAAGGAAAACAAAGCTTGAAACATTCCAGAACATTTAGACATGTAAATTTTAGGGACTTCCCCACTTATTTCTGTGCAAGCACTGGCAAAAGAAGAGGCCCTCCTTCATTCAACAGAAGTTAAATGCTGAGAGGTCTCAGCCAACTCAGCAGCCTTTATAATTAAGGGGAACAAGTCTCTGCTCCTATCTTCTCTCTAAATGTGGCAAAGAACAAGAATAGTCATAGGATAGTAGATTTCGAGCTTAGAAATTATGTAATCCAATTCCTCATTTTACAGAAGAGGAAAATGAGAAGCTAAGTGACTTTAATAAGGTCACAATCTGATAAATGTAAGAGGAAGAAAAAAGTGCTGAGTCTGAATACTGCCTGGTCTACCGATGACCTGTGTCACCTTAGAAAAGTCACTTAATTCTGCTGGGGTCAGTTTCCTCATTAGAAAAATGAACTGATTGGACTAGATAATTTTAAATGTCTCTAAATCTTATGATCTGTCTAGTCAGCAAATTCAATATGAGGAGTAAGTTCTGGGAAATGTCTTTAAAAATGTGGCTGTTTCTGAAAGCCCTTTCCTAGTATAGCAAATATGGAATGTTGGCCATAAAAAAAGTTTGAATTGTTAGTCATTTCCTACTCATTTTGTAACTCAACAACTGCCAGCAGTGATCTGCTACTTACTATGTGTATGACTGTGGACAAGTCATGTTTCCCCATGGACAAGTTCACAGTTCCCATTTCTGTAAAAGGAAGAGATTATACACAATGAACTCCAAGGTACCATCCCACTTCATGTGCTATAATTTTAAAATTATTCTATCTTCTCAAATATACATCTCCTATCATATCTTCTGAAATTCTTCAATAAGAATTTTGTTTCTTTAGCTCAAGCCAAATGTGTTACTATTCCAATAGTTCTCTTGTTCTATTGTGACATTGCTGTGGATACTATTTCTATCAGCCCAGATGCAACCACAGTGGGGCTTTACATCCTGTGTTATAACTCATATGCTTCATATGTTGTTCTTCCTTCATTTTCAAAGAGGACCAATGACATCAGGCTTGAGTCTTTACTTGGATGTTAATTGGATTGGATCCACCACAATGTGCTGAAAGTCTTCTTTTACATTGGGAAGAGAAATTTACCAGAGCAGCAATTCACTACCCTATTCTCCCTCACTCTTACTTCATAACTACCCACCTCCTTTTCTTAGGACTGAGGATATTTTCCTTAATGATATGTCCCCTTTGTCATTTCCTGTGCCTATACCATCATCTATACTAAAGCTTGGTATTTCTAATGTGCACTCATGTGAGCTACTCTATTGTCATTTTAGTTATTCACAACTTGAATTCTTCAGATTGTAGTGTTTTCAAGTTTGTAAACCCACAGGAAGAATATTGGGATGGAAAGGATAAGTCTTTGCATTGGGGAGGAGCTTGAGCTCAATACAACCCATTTTTCATATATTATATGATCACCTTCTACTTTTGAATTTTGGGCCAAACTCAAAGGATATTTATGCATAGTGCTGATTCCATATATGTGTGCTGATGGCTGTCTCAATGGACTGGCTATACTCAGCTGCCTGTCATAGTCTAGAAAACAGAAATTATCATCCAGTTAATTTTTCCCACATGGATTATTAGATTGATCTCTGTTGAATAACATGTATCTCATTGAAGAGACCCTGTAATTCATTCAGAGACTGAATGAAATAAGCCTAATATAATCTATAAAAAGGAATAGATAGGGAATCTCAGGATAGTGTGTTTTCTTCCCCCATTCTTTTGGACCCCTCCTCATATGGTTTTTAAAAAGTGCAACCTCCACCTCACTTTCTAATCTTCTTACACATTCCTTCCTGCCATGTACTCCAGTAGACACTCCAGCCAGTCAACTAGCTGTTCCACAAACAAGATCTTCCATCTCTCAGCTCCAGGAATTTTCTCTGACCATTCTACATGCCTAGAATGCTCTCCCTCCTCCACCTCATCTATTGACTTCCCTGATTTCTTTTTTAAGTCTCAACAAAAATCTTATCTTCTACAAGAAACTTTTGTCAATTCCTCAATTCTAGTGCTTTCCCTCTGTTGATTGTTCCTTCTATATTTTATATAGATACATATGTATAGATACACATAGGTATATATCTATATCTATAATTTATTCTCTATATGGTTTGTTTGTATATATCTGTTTGCTTGTTGTTTCCTACATTAGATTGTGAGCCTCTTTAGGGGTCAGATTGTCTTTTGCCTCTTTTTGCATTTCTAGCATTTAGTCACATAGTAGATACTTACAATAAATGTTTATTGACTGATTAACCAAATATATTGATTCCCTTATGGAACTTCTCCTTAGCTTTGTCTTGCATAGTAACTCTGCTTTTTTATATCCACATCTCATAGACTGAGATCCTCCCATCTGAACAGACTTATTATTCTGTCACTGATGATAAGTTGCTATAGAAATTTTGACATATCTATTCCATTTTCCATCCATGAATGTTCTGGGTAGATGTGATTCAGCCAGATCTCATGCCAAGCTTTCCATAAACTTGTTTTTCCTAATTGTCACTCATCAATTAATATAAAATTAGTCTGATTATATTCTTTACCCATCTTTCCTATGGTTTTACAAGGTACTTTATTCTAAAGTATATTGGCTAGTTTAGTGGCATAGTGAATGGAGTACTGAACCTAGAATCACTAAGACTCATTCTCCTAAATTCAAATCCAGCCTCAGACTAGCTGGGTGAGCCTGGACAAGTCACTTGGCCCTATTTACCTCAGTTCCTCATCTGTCAAATTGGAAAAGGAAATGCCAAAACACTCCAGGATCTTTGCCAAGAAAATCCCAAATAGGGTCATAAAGAGTTGGATACAATTGAAACAACTGAACAACAAAATAGTATTACTCATGGCTTCCACCTCTCTGGTATCCAAAGAGATCACTTGCTTACTGGCTAAGTGTTTTCTGGGCTTTTTTGGCCTCCTCATTTTGACAACTGTTTGGTTATATTTTTGTAGAAAATACCGACAGTCAATATCAACATCTGTGTTCATTCTGTTTTATTACATATATTGTTTGATTAGATTTGTTTGGAGCTGTTCTATTATTTGGTTTCTTTTCTTATCTCTGTTTAATCTAGCTGATTTTTTTCCCCTTTTTATCATAAATCTAATTATTTGGTGATCTGATTCCACAGGCATCTGGCTCTGAGATGGCTTTTCAGGAATGGCCATTTCCTGCCTACTATGATCTAGTTAATTGCTTAATTTTTACTCAGTTACTTCTCACTATTTTTTTTCTTCTAATATATTAGTTTTTTATCTTAACTAATTACTCAGTGATCTAACTACCCACAGGCATCTTATTCTGAGATGACTACCATATCAGTAACTAGCCATATCCTGCCTATTAAGCTGGAATTATTTGAGGGAGGGGGTAATATTGCTTGTACTGTCCAGCCTCTCACAACTTACTTTTAGAGAAAAAAAGTATTTTTGATAAATAGGTGTGAGACTTCTGAATAGTCCATAAGCCCCAGGCTTCTTTTATTTCAGCATTTAAACCAAATAATAGTAAAGGCTGATACTTCAATAATATTTTAAATCTTGCAGAGTTTTTTTTTTTTATCACAACAAGCCCATGGAGTTATTTCAGTTACTTCAATTACATCAAACATGAAGCACTAAGTATTATGCCCCCTTTTAAAAATGAGGAAACAAATTCTCAGAAGATCTCTCCTGGAAATGGGGACAAAAAACAGTAAGAAGCAGTACTGAAACCCAAGTTTCCTAATTGGAAGAATCTGCTTTTTAAAGGGTTTTGAATCTTCTTTAAATACCAATGCTACAATGAAACCTCCATCAGATTTTTGCTATTTATTAGATACTGCTATTTCCACCTTCGGTGGCCCTGCCTATTACCTCTTATTGCTGAGGATGCATCAGATTACTCTCAATTTTTCACGTGTTCATGAGCTCAAAAAGGTGTAACCTCACCCATTCTATCCTTGGACATTAATTTATCTATGATCAGAAAAGACCAAACCCTGGGCCATTCCTTAAAGCCAGCTTTGACTGATAAAAGGGCAGAAAGAGGAGAGTGCTCTAGAAGGAGGGCTAGGTAGGGGAAAATCTAATAGAATATCTCGAGGTGATGTTTTGCCCAGGTTACAGTTGGGATGGGGGTCAGGATAGGAATTCCTAGTTCAAAATGCACATATAACAAATTCACTTTCTCTTTGCCAGAAGGTATGTTTATTTATGAGAAAAGGTTATAAAAAATGAAACCAAATATCTTGGACTCTTCCTAAGTCAAACAAAACCCATGACCCTACCCTGGAATTCAGAATCCTTATCAATTAGCTTCTATTTCAGGGCATGGAAGGGTGAGTCTGTTATCAAATTAGCCTTCCTTTGGTTTTGGTTTTAATGAAAAAGTAAGAGAGAGGAAAGAGGAGAGAGAGACAGACAGACAGACAGACAAACAGACAGAGAGAGAGAGACAGAGACAGAAACAGAGATACAGAGAGAGATGGAGAGACAGAGACAGAGAGTTTTTAATATTTCAAAATACTTTCTTTCAAAATTCTCTTTAGAACAGAGAAAAACTAGGCAAAACAATGTGATTCCTTAGGCAATGGAGATACAAAGAAAAACTCCTCAAGGAGCTTGCATTCTTCTGAGGAAAGGGAGAAAGTAGAAAAGTGGTTTCAAAGTCAGGATAACATGGGGTCGGATTCTATTATTAGGACATCCTGGCTGTGTGACCTGGCTAACTCACTTAACCTCTCAGACAACTCTGTAAGACTACAGGTTTTGGGGAAGTTGCTTATTTGCATCAGTATCTGGAATTTCCTACCCTACTGTAATCACAGAATCAAACACCATCCCTTTCATCCAATAGAATAAAATACAGAACTTGACTCTGGCACACTGGGTAAAAGAATGTTCTTAATATCCTTTGGCTCTAAGCTTGTTTAGTGCTAGGAAGAATTGTGGGGCAGAGGGAGGAAGAGCATAAGCAATTTTGTAACCAGGCCAAGGGAAGGCATGTGCCTGTCTGAACTTGTTGAGACCTGAAATTTTCCTATTTCTAGCTGCAAGGTAAAATTCAACAGATGAGTGACTTGCTTGAAAGGGAGCAGCCTGCCTACTGGGAAGTACAATAAATTTTAAGGCAAAGGCCCTGAATGGATTTTCAAGGTTATCATTTGGGATTAGGGCAATCCTAATAAATAAAGTAGGAAGAGTTACATTATTAGCTAACATGGGTAGCTAAATAAAACTGAAAGATAGGCATAATGTCCAAAACAGGAAGGTGACAGAATCACAGTCCTCTGGGGGTTCATGCTGGATGCTATAATTTTCTTGCTCTGCTCACTCAGATCTCAAACCCCTTTTTAATGTCTTAATGAATGGTTTGCAAAACTACTCATGGCCAAAATAATTCATCTTTTTATTGTCAGCATCTTGGTAATAAGCTATTCACTGATGTAGTGTGGTCCTCAGATCACAAGTTTGGAATATATTCCCAGGCTCATATATGAAGTTTTTCTGCTTAATAGAAGCAGCCAAAGCTTGTATTCCAATGGGATGGCCTATGAGAATCATGGGTCATTACCTCTGTGGTAAAACTTTGAGTATAGAAAGATAGATAGAAAGATAGATAGAAAGATAGATAGATAGATAGATAGATAGATAGATAGATAGATAGATAGATAGATATAGATAGATGGATGGATGGATGGATGGATAGATGGATGGACAAACACATAGGTGCTTTTCTTTGTATTTTCAGTACTTGGCACAATACCTGGAAGAATAAATATTTATTAAATGTCTGTTGATTTGACTTAACTTGAAATAGAATGTTTATTAAGCATTTAGAAAGTAATCAGGTAACTGATAAGCACAGTGGATACAAATATAAGTAAAGAAAACAGTCTCTGTCAAGCTTAGATTTTAAAGCTTTATTCTAAAATTAAGATAATATTTTAAAGAAAATTAGAAAAGGGCAGGATGTTTATAGTCTTGATATAGGCAAAATAAGAAGAAAATTTACCTGTCAAAACTATCTTTGGATGATGTGCAAGTTGCATTTTGTGAAGTGGATGGAAGAGGAGAACACTAGCAAAAAATGCTTTATTATTAAATTATAAAATAAATTGACATGAAATGACAACATTTATTTTGCAACTAGGTGACAGAAGAGAAAGAGCCTGGCCTTGAAGACTGGGGAACCTGGGTTTAAGTTCTTTCTCAAATGTTTTATTATTTGTGTATCTTTGAGCAAGGCACTTAACTTTTCCCATCTCAGTTTCCTTATCCAAAATGGGGATGAAAATGGAACTTCATAGAGTTGAAGATCAAACAAATTGATATATGTAAAGTTGATATTTAACAAACCTTAATGAAAATCTATGTGAAAGCTGGCTATTTTTGTTGGTCCCTTTCTTGTTCTAGGAAAGACTGTATAGGTGGACATAGGCACATTGTATCAGGAGGTGAGAGGAGGAGTTTATTAATTAGTGATAAGAAGATAGAAAGTAAATGGCCTCTGGAGGGAGAGAGGGAGGGAAGAAGGAAGAGAGGGAGGGGGGAGAGAGAGAAAAAGAAAGAGAGAGAGAGAGAGAGAGAGAGAGAGAGAGAGAGAGAAGGGGGAGGGAAAGAGGGAGGGAGAGAGAGGAAGTAGGAGAGGGAGAGGGAAGGGGGAGACTGAGATGGAGAGAGGGAGGGAGAGGAAGAGATGGAGGGAGGGAGAGGAAGAGAAAGAGAGAGAGTAAATAAGGGTAATCAATTGGGGTTGGGATTAAGTACAACCTTTCCCCTACCTAGGTACATGACAAAGGCCTTCTTTTTCTTTCACCTTTTCTTTTCTATTTGAGAATATGGATAGCTAATCTATAGATGTCTAGTCTTTAACTCTGTTTACTTGGCATTTAATGAGTGCCAAAGCTAGCAAGACCAAGAACTGATCCTAACAGCATTGTTCCATGCTTCATTATTCAATAAGAGATGACATTACTTGACACTTTAGATTTGTTGTATAAAGAGATTTTTATAAATACACATTTGGTCTCATTTATCTTTTATGTATTTACCAACTGGTAAAAATTCTTCCCTGAGAGGTAGCAAAAAGAAAATGACTAAGTGAAGGGTGTCTTTCACATTTGCACATGTGTTTGTAATTCAAGTTCTTGTCCCCCAGACCATCATAGAGGGATGTATTAGTTTCTGATTTGGTTTCATGTCTCCCTCAAGCTGATGGGAGCCTAAATTTGCCAAAGGAGCTTCAAAAGGTGATCATATCTATGGAAGAGAGAACAAACTAGCTGAGCAATCAGCTTCTGATCAAAGTCACTTAAAACTCAAACTCATTATTAGGTGGAGTGACTGGTGGTTGCCAAGTTGCTGTCATTTTGAGAGTATTGGCATTTTTGAAATGAATGAGTAACTCCCTTTGTTAATTTTTTTAACTTCACAATTTTTTCCATATGCTTTGTCTTAGTATGCTTCAAAGTATATTCTATATGAATTTATACAACTAAAAAGAATACACCAATGCTCCAGTGGAGCTCTTATCTCATAGATGTGGTTGCTCCATCCAATGGTAGAGCCTATCCCTGCTTGCCCATTCTGTAGGAATATTGTTTTTGTCCTTTCCTCTATTCACTACAAAGGATTCATCCAACATGTTAGTGGCTATTCTTACCTTAAATAGCATTTATATTAATAAAGAACTCAAGCTTCCCATTTGTTGTTCCTCATTCTTGCTATGTGACTAGATCTTAAAAATAAACTCAAAAACTAGGCATGATGTGCATGCCTGTAAGAAAAAGAAAGAAAGGAAGGAAAAGGGGAGGGAAGGGAGAGAAAGAAGGAAGGAAGGAAGGAAGGAAGGAAGGAAGGAAGGAAGGAAGGAAAATAGGCAGAGAGGGAGGAAGGGAGGGAGGAAGAAAAGGAGGGAAGCAGGGGAGGAGAGGAAAAAGTAAAGAAGTAAAAAGATAGAGCTAAGACAAGTCACTTAAACAATTTGGGCCTCAGTGTTCCCTGGTAAGATGAAGGAATTGAACTAGGTGGCCCTTGAGAGCTGCTTTTGTGTTAAATCTATGTCCTATAATCATGAACTTTGATATTGAAGCAGGAAATGTCTTAGGTCACAAATAAGACATGTCTCCTAAATTCAGCATAATAAAAAATAACTTGACCTAAAATAGCAAGTCTGGAATTATAGCAGTTTAACTTTTCAACAATGTCCTGAGACTTTCCATGACTCAGTTTCTTTTCCTGTATAATGAGTAAAATATCTGTCCAGCCTAGCTTATAGGGTTCTTATAAAAATAAAACCCTAGCTTTATCCATACCCATTGTGTGCCTCAACTTTCTTTTCTCTTTTCTAAATGGTTATGTGCACTGAAATGTCTTTAAAAAGCATCAATGTCCTTGGAAGTCTATGACAAACCCTGATACATAATTTTTTAAGTCTATTCTTATTTCCCAAAGAATTCAGCTCTTTTTTACCCTTTGATACCCAGGCAGGGATAGGGAGGAATAGTCTATGCCATAAACCAGAAAATGAGTAGTATAAACTAGAAAACACCACTAACCCACACCAGTAGGATTTGAGAAAACGATGAATTATTTTGTAAAAACAATAACAACAACCACAACCCCGCAACTGTGATCTTATCAGAGTAGGGAAATCCTGATAAGCTATTCCCTCTATCAGTACCAGAGAGAACCTTCTCTTTAATTTTGTTGGTGAGTTGTTTCATATACTATGAGGTTCAGTAATTTATCCAATGTCACAGTGCTAGTCTGTGACAGAGGTTGGTCTTGAAGTCAGGTCTTCCTGACTCCAAAGCCAACTCTCTCCACTACTTTGTGCTGCCTCTTGAGGATTTGATATGAAACATTTAAAAAGGAAAAGATCTACTTTGGGCAGTCCATCACCCACTTGACTATCAAATATGTCTGGGCCAAGCCTCATAGTAGTTTGTAAAGTTTGTGTGCTCTTGAGGTATACAAATATAGTAGCTACTGCCTCAAAAAAATCTCTCCCTGTGTTTCAGCATCTTTTTGATTCTTCAGTGTAAGTTTTTTGGCATTCATCCATTTACTTATTTTTGATCACCAGGATGAGATTTGGTTTTGGATTTGCTGGGGATATCTAGGGAGAAGAGGAATTTGAAAAGGAAAAAAGAAAAATAAAGATCAGAGAGGAGAAAGAGCCAAAGAAGCACTATCCCACATACTTGAAGACAGAGAATTCAGAAGTAAGGGCTGCCCAACAATGTCAAATACTGTAGAGATATGAAGGAGATTAAAACTAAGGAAAGCTCACTAGAGTATAATTCAAACAATGTTTCTCAGGATATAGGTGATTAGTAGGAATACACTGGATATTGTATGGTTTGGGTGATGAAAATAGGCAAAGAACATAAAATGACAGCAACTCAGACTAGACATCCCCCTAGAAGTTAACAGAGCCCAACACAAACATGATTTTTTAAAAAAAGAATCTAAACATAGAGATACAATGGTAAAAGAGAAGCACAAAACACAAACCGAAGAAGATAATGTGTTGAAAACATCTACAAGCAAAGTCTCAAAGTAACATGTAGATTAGAAAAAGGCCCAATGATAATTATTAGAAAGGTTAAGAGGTTAAAAAAAAGGAGCAAAAAATATTTTTAAAACTAAATAAGAGTGAAAGAGGAAAAATGGGAATTATACAAGAAAGTTATGAAAAGAGAATTTTATACTAGAGGTACAAAGGGCAGCTGGGTAATATAGTGGATAGAAACTTGGAATCAAGAAGACTCATCTTCCTGAGTTCAAATCTGGCCTCAAATACTTACTGGTTATGTGATCCTGGACAAATCACTTAACTTTGTTTGCCTTGGCTTTCTCATCTGTAAAATGAACTGGAGAAGGAAATGGAAAACCACAAAACATTCTGAAGAAAATAACTTTTTAAAATTAGGATTGTCCAAATCAAAGATTTTGATTCCATAAGACATGAAGAAATTATAAAACAAAATTAAAATACTGTAAAAATAGAATAAAAGTGAAATATCTTAGAGGAAAAAATATCTTAAGCCTGGAAAATAGATTGAGGAGAAATAACACTAACTTAGAAAAAGAAATTGAATAAGCGCATTAATGAACTCCTCAAGAAAATAACCCTAAGAACAGATGGATTTTCAAGTGAAATCTATAAAATATTTAAAGAATAATAAATTTCAATACCACACAGAGTTTAAAAAATAAAACAAAATTTAAAAAGGCAAGGAAGGAGTCCTACTGAAGTTCTCCTATGACATATGAACTTCATGCCTTAAGCAGGGAGAGCCAAAACAGAGAAGGAAAACTAAACATTAATTACTTCAAAGAATATTAATGCAAAAATGTTATATTAGCAAAAAACTTACAGAAATTATTACAAAGATTATTTACTATGACTAGATTGGATTCATGCCAGGAATGCAGAGCTGGTTCAATATAAGGAAAATAGTAAACATAGTTGACCATGCCAATAACAAAACATCAAAAAATAACATTATTATCTAAATAGATGCAGAAAATTATTTTAACAAAATACATCACTGATTGAAGGGGATAGTTTGAGAAAAAAATTGGAAGACTTGTATGAACTTTTGCAAAGTGAAGTGAACAGAAGAGAGATAATAATGTATACCAAATTATTGTAAAGATAATTGAAAAATGTAATAACTCTACTCAGTATAATAACCTACTACAATTCTAAAGGATTCATGATGAAGCATGTTATCCACTTCCAGAAAGAGAAGTGATGAACTCAGAATTAAGATTGAGACATATTTTCTTCTATTTAGTTCTGGGTTTTTTTGTCTTGGAACATAGCTAATGGGAAAATTTTTTGACATGTTCATATATACATATATACACATATGTAAGGGATTTTATTTTTTCTCAGTGTGTAGGAGAAAAGATAGGAGAGAATTTGGAATGGATAATAAAACAAAATTAAATTTTAAAAAGCCAAATTTGTAATCAAAATAATTTGATTCTGAGTAAGAAATAAAAAGGTTGATTATCAGTTTCAATCAGGTAAATATAGGAACTTAGTGTTTGACAACCTCTCAAAGCCTAGATATTGAGACAAATACCCTTTGACAAAAACTTTTGGGAAAACTAGAAAATAATCTGTCAGAAACTAGGCATAGACCTATATATGACACCAAGGTAAACTCATAATGGATGCATAATTTAAAAATAAAGGATGATATCACAAGGAAATTAGCAGAGTAGGACAGAAATCACCTATCAGATATGTGAATAGAAATAGGGTTTGTAACCAAACAAGATATATACAGATTCATGAGAAGTAAAATTGATAATTCAGATTATATAAAGTTTAAAAAGTTTCTACACAAACAAACATAATGCTAGTAATTTTTGTAAAAAGGAGAAAACTGAGAAAAAAATCTTTGCAGTAAGTTTTTCTGAATATCTCATTTCTCAAATATATAGGAAAGTGAGCCAAATTTTTAATACTAAGAACCATTTCCCAATTGATAAATGGTCAAAGGATATGAATAAGCAGATTTCAGTGGAAGTGGAAGAAATCAAAGCTAATAATAGCCATATTAAAAAAAAAAACTTTAAATCACTAATAATTAAAGAATATTAAAACCCTGAGGTACCACCTCATATCCATCAAAGTGGCTAAGATGACAAAAGAAAGACAATAATAAATGCTAGAATAGATTGGGAAAACAAATACACTAATGTACTGTTGGTGGAGCTGTGAACTTGTCCAACCATTATGGAAATTAATTTGGAACTATGTCAAAAAAAAAGGCTATAAAATTGTGCATATCTTTAGATCCAGAAATACCACTATGTACTAAAGAGATCAAGAGAGAGAAAAAAGACCCATGTGAAAAAAAATATTAAACTGGAAATGATCTCAGAGACCATCTCATCTAACCACCTCTTTTTACAGATAACACAATTGAGATCCAGGGAGAGGAAATAACTTATTTACAACATAGATCTAAAATTGGCAGAAATCTCATAGATTATCTAATCCAAATGTCTCATTTTTAGATGAGGAAACACAGAACAAGAGAGATTAAGACATGCCCAAAGTTATAAAGGTAGCAGATAGCACAGATGTGATTTGAACCCCAATTCTCTGAATGTAGGTCTAGAATGCTTTCCATTGAATCAATCATTATCTAAATATAAATCTTGGACTTTTATTGGGGTGCAGTTAATATTCTAGTGAGAGAAAATTTATTTCATTTGTTATTGGGGCTCAACAGGGTATAAGCAGGGAGGCAAAGATACAACTAAGTCTACTTAAATCCAACTCCTAGATTTGGCATGCCAATTGGACGTCAGAAGATGTAATTGTATGTGTGTATGTGGGAATGTGTATATTTATAAATGAATTTGTACATGTATGCTTCAAGACAAAAAAAGATGTACATTCTTATATCTAAATTGAAACATAGTCAACTTGGTTATAAATAAAAGATGAATAAATGCACCAAAAAGCATACATGGATTAAGCACCAACTATCTGCCAGAAATTGTACTAAAATGATGAGAATACAAATATAATGAATAAAATAATCCCTGCTCACAAGAAACTTTCATTGTAAGGAGTAAAGATAATGAATAAATACATATGAAATAAATATAAAGAGTGAATAAAAAAATAAATCAAAGCATTGTGATAGGGTGAGCATCAGGAATGGGTTGAATTGTGTTCTTAATGAAAAGAGAGACTCTACGAGGTGGAAGTGAGAAGGAATTGTGTTCCAGACTTGGAACACAATGATTGCAAAAGCACAAATACATTTGTGAGAAACAAAAAGAAGGCCAGTTTGATTAGATAGCAAATTAAAGGAAGGGTAATAACATACAGTGAGGTAGAAGTCTAAATTGAGACCAGACTGTGCTTTAAAATATAAAGCTTATATTTTTTTTCTACAGATAATAGGGAGTCATTGAATCTATTGAGTATTAGAATCATTTGTTCAGATGTGTGCTTAAGAAAAATTATTTTGGCAGCAGCGGAGGATGGACTGGAATGGTGAGACATGAGTCAGTGATGTCACTTCAGAAAATATTACATCATTGTAGGTGACAGATGGTGAAGGACAGAAACAAGGAGGTCCCTATGTGAGCAGAGAGAAAAAAGATGATGTAAGAGGTAATGTGTATATCCAAAGAGGCAAGTTTAGCAACTACTTGGATATGTGGAGTGATGGAGAGAGAGAGGAGTTGAGGAAAATAAAAAGGTTATGAACCTAGAATATTGGAAGAATAATAATGCCATCAACAAAAATAGGAAAGTTTGGTAGAAGAATGGGTTCTTGTGAGGAGAAAGAGAATCATTTAAATTGTGGAAATGTTTAATTTAACATATTTTCAGGACAACCAGTGGGAAATGTTTAATAGTTGATTGGTGATATAGGACTGATGGTCAGAGGAGTGACTAGGACTAGATATAGAGATCTGAGCATCATTGGCATCATGATGCTGATTAAGCCTGTAGGACATAATGAGGTCACATAGAAAGAAGTAGAGAGGGGAATAATACTGAGGAAGAGCCATAGAAAACACGCACAGTTAGAAAGCATGATAGGGATGGTGAACCTGCAAAGAATTTGGAAAAGGGGCAGTTTGAGGAATAGGCAGGAAAGAGTAGTGTTATAAAAGTCCAGAGAATAAAGAATATCCAGAAAGAGTTGGTGGCAAAATGTGGCAAATACATCAGATGGTGATTGAATAAAAACAAGCAAATTTGACAATAAGAAATTACTGGAATGGCACTTGTTATGATAGCAAAAGATTGGAAACAAAGTCAACATCCATCAATTGATGAGTAGTTAAATTCATGGTATATGAATGAAATGAAATATTACTGTGCTGTAAAAATTATGAACACGATAAATACAGGAACATGGAAAGATCCACACAATATGATGCAGAGTGCAGTAATAAGAGCCAAGAAAATGATATACATAATGACTATAATAATGAAAATGGAAAGAGCAACCACAAGATGATCAATGTTGTAATGAATAAGCTCTGAGCCAAAGTAGAGATGGGAGAAGATACTCCTATCTCCTCTTTTGCAGATGTGGAAAGTCTCTAGGTGTGCTATATAATACATAGCATGTTGTGCTATGATAGTACAATGTATAGAACACTACATCCGGAGTCAGTTCCCCCTGCCTCAGACACTTAGAGGTATGTGAGCCTAGTCAAGTCAATGAACCTCAGTCTGCCTCCATTTCCTAAATTGTAGATTGAGATAAGAGTAGCTCCTACTTCCCAATATTGTTGTGAGCATGAAACAAAGTAATCTTCGTGAGCACTTAGCACAGTATCTGGCACATAGTAAGTACTTAATAAATTCTTCTTCCTTTCTCTATTGACTATCTTGGCTTATTTTTCTCTCCTTTTTTTCTTTGAAAACATTATTCATTATACAAGAGATATCTCTTTGGGATGGAGTAGAGTCTAGAAGGAAAGATACTGGGAGAAATTCTAGCAATAAAAAAGATAGCAATAAAAATAACTTTTAAATGATATTATTGGTAATTTTGTAGAAAGTAATTTCAATTACATGATGGAGTCAGAAAAGAGATAGTAGAGAGTTGAAAAGTATGTTGATCCATAAGAATAAATGCTATCTATATTCCATGCTTTGTGCTTAGTGCTTTGGAGAAAGAAAGGCAATGATAGATAGCTCATTGTCCTTAAGGGCGCTTGGCCATTTTTGAAGGCAGGAAAAGAAACAGTATGTAGGGAGAGGTGGAAAATTAGAAGCAAAGAGGGGATGAGTGAAGTTGTAATCTTTGAAAAATTGAGAGGAGATAAAATCAAGGGCAAATGCTGAGGGAGATTTCACCTTCTATAGTGGATTCTGTCATTTTTCAGAGTCAGCTGCAAATATTCTTCTGGAACACAATTTATTTCTTTTGAGGTCTAGCATCTAATGTATCATATTGTTGGTCTCATGTTCCAATATTATTGCACATGTTCCTGTCTTCACATTTGTCATCATCATCCACTCTCATCTCCTTTCCCAGAGTTTCTGATAATGAGTGACCCTTCTTGCAAATTACTGGAGGAAAAAGAAAAAGATGAAATCATAACAGAAAAGATATGAAAAGAAATAAAGCTAAAGTAAATTCTTCTCTCCCGCACACAGTATTGAATGCTTTTCCAAAACTGTTTATCTTTCTTATACTTTCATCATCGTTTCCATGAATGAATATCCACTAATCATCTAGGTTGGAACTATAAAAAGGATAATGATAATGTACATTATGATAACACCTGCTTGAATAATTATTGCTAAAGAATTAAGTGTAGTACACTAGAAATTTTCTAAAATTATTAAAATGTGTCCTTAACAAGCTCAAGCCTTTTATATATTAAATATGTATAGAACTTTTTACTTCAGACAAATTTGGGGGGTATCTTTTGATTTAACTTCACTTCATTTAGAAATGTATTCCTTTTCCCTCTTGCCCTGGTAACAAAAAAAGAAAAAGAAAGAAAAATAGCAATTCAGTAAAACTAAAAAAGAAATTGACCAAGTCTAACAATAAATGCAATGCCCCTGCACATAGTTTCCTATTTGCGCAAGAAGGCAATTAAGAATATTTTCCTCGATTCTTCAGAACAAAGCTTGAGTATCTTAACACAGTCATTTCATGTTATATAGTCTTGTTATTGTATACCTTTCCTTTTATGCTGCTGTGGCCATGATGTTTATCTGTTCCCTACTTTTAATAACTTCATTTGTTCTTTAATTCAAATTAAGTCTTTAGACATTTCTCTTTATACATCATCTTCACAAATATTTGTGGCACAATAATGTTCCACTATAATCCTATACCAGAGTTTTAGTCATTTCCTAAACCTAGTGGTTTCCAATAGAAAATTTCCCACTTTTCCATTATAAAAGCTTTGATTTCCTTGGGATATATGGAAGAGATCTCTGGGTAAATGATAATGGACATTTTCATTACATTCTATATCATTTTACAAAATGGTTGGACCCAATTATATCTTCACTTGCAAAATATTATTGTATTTTCCTTTCCATGACCCATTCAAAATATTTTTGTTTGCTTTGCCAATTTTCTGAGTGTGAGGTGAAATCTCTGAATCGCTTTGAATTGTATCTCTTTTGTTATTAGTGATTTGGAAAACTCTTTGTTATGACTAGAAATTGTTAACAATTCTTCTGTGATTTGTTTACTTTTATATTTTGATCATTTTTCCATTGGAAATAACTCTAATTAACAGGTGTCCCAAAAGTCTTAGTGCACTAAGTTTTTTTTTGGGGGGGGAACAACCCACATATTTGTGCTTATTCTGTATTCATTTTGGATTTCTCTTCATGAGATGCAATTTTTTTTCCCAACCGACAGTGTCCCTTCTCATTTTAGATACAATGATTTTGTTTACAAAAAAAGTTAACTGAATTTCATGCAATCTAAAGTATTTGTTTTATATTTTGTGATAAGATAACCTTTCTTTTATTAACAATTTACTCTACTATGGGTGAAAAAAATACCTCATCTGTTTCTCTCCTCTTTTCTTTATGTCATGACTTTTAATATTTTTTGCTTTCTATCCTTATTATTTAGTACAATGCCTGGTATATAATAGATACTTAATAAATGTTTATTGATTGATTGAAACCACATATCCATTTGATCTTATTATCTTAAAGTAGTATAAGATAGTAATATGACCCTAATTTCTGCCTTCCAAGTTTTTTTTAGCATTTCTTTTTAAGTAGGGAGTTTTTCCACAAGTAATTTATAAAAGGTCCCAATCTGTGTAGATAATATGTCCCTGGAAGTAGTTAGATATATATTCAAATTCATGCTAATGAAAGTGAAAGCTATATATAAGATGTAGTAATTGGTTCCAGTCCAGGGGAAATATGAAGTGCACATTTGAATAATTCCATGGGTCCAGAGAGACATTAATAACACTAATCAGGTACTCTTAATTTTACCTAATGCTGGATAATAAAGATGGATTGTTTCTGATTTTTTTCTAATCTATTCTGTTCCATGATCCATTTTTCTATTTTTTTTAAACCCAATACTAAATAGTTTTGATGGTTACTATTTTACAGTATAGTTTGATACCAGGAAGTGCTATTACTCCCTCATTACTATCCCCCCCCCCATTATTTCCCTTGAGATTCTAGACCTTGTACTTATACAAAATAAGCTTATTATTTTATTTGGTTCTAAAAATATTCCCATGGCACTTTGAATGGTATAACAATTAATTTGTAAATTAGCTTAGGAAGTATAATTATTTTACTATGTTATCAGGCATAATCCAGCACAATTACTTCAATTGTCTAAATTTTTTATTTCTTTAAAGACTATTTTGTAATTGTAGCTGAACAGATATTGAGTATGACTGGATAGGTTGATGCCAAAAAAAAAATTTGAGGATTTTGTAGTTATTTTGAATGTGATTTCTCTTTCTATGGCTGCATTCTGGATTTTATCCTTGCTGTATAGGATGAAATCTATTTCATCCCTGATACACACACACACACACACACACACACACAATTGCTAAATATGTCATTGATTTTTGTGTGTTTATTTCATATCTCTTTTTTCTGAAATTCCTTATTGTCTTAATTACTTTCTTTAGTGATTCTGTTATTATAAGTAAATCATCATATTGTGAGCAAATGTGGATTCTTTGATCTTATTTGATATGTCTTTAATTTCTTTGTGTTATGACTGTCATTAGCATTTTAGAGTCCTGTCAAATAATACTAGAAAAAGCTATTCTTCTATACGTATTAGGAAATTTCTCAGTTCTATATGTATTAGGAAATCTCCCAGGAAAACTCCCAAAATGAATGGTTCCCCATTCATAATAATACTAGATTTAGTTTTAGATGCAGAATTTTTATTATGGTTGTTTAATGGTCCTTCTATACTTCTGATCTGTGGAATATTCAGCTTAAATGCATATCATACTTTAATAATAATATGAAAACAACAACAACAATAAAATAACTAACATTTATATAGTATCTATTACATATCAGGCACTGCTGTAAATACTTTACAAATATCTCAGATGATAAATATCAAAATGAAGTAAGTGCTATTATTATCCCAATTTTATGGATGAGGAAACTAATACTGATTGAGTTTAAGTGACTAACCCATAGTCACATAGCTAGTAAGTATTTGGGTGCAGATTTGAATTTGGATCTTCCTAACTTCAGGCCTGCACTCTATCCACTGTACAATCCAGCTGCTTTTATTAAAGGATTTTTCTGCATTTGTTGAAACTTTATTAATACGACCAGCAGGACGATTTCAGAGAGGCCTGGAGAGACTTGCATGAACTGATGCTCAGTGAAGTGAGCAGAACCAGGAGATCATTATTCATGGCAACAACAATACTATATGAGGATCAGTTCTAATGGACATGACTCTCTTCAACAATGAAATGCTTCAAACCAGTTCCAATTGTTCGGTGAAGAGAGCCATATACACACAGAGAGAGGGATGTGAAATGTGGACCACAACATAACATTTTCATGTTCTCTATTGAGGTTTGCTTGCATTGTATTTCCTTTATTGGATTATTCTTTCTTGTAGATACGATTTTGCCTGCACAAAAAAAAATGATGTGTGGCAATAACTATACATATATTCGATTTCTTAAGTATTCTAACATAATTATCATGTAGTGGATATCCTGCCATCTAGGGGAGGGGTGGGGAGTAGGGGGGAAAACTTTGTAACAGAAAGCTTTGTAAGGGTTAATGTTTAGGAATTACCCATACATATGTTTTGCAAATAAAAAGTATTAATAAATTTTAAAAAAAGAAACTTTATTAATAATGTCCTTTGTGTTTCTAATGTTAAACCATTCTTGCATCTGTGGTATAAATTAAATTTGATCACAGTAAATAGGGCTTTAGAACTATTTCTTTAGAATTTCTGCTCAGATTTTAATTAAAATACTTGATTCATTCATTTTTTAAGGGATAATGATTTCTAATTTTCCCTATTTGCATTATCTTCCCTACTATAGATATTTGTCAAATTAAAAAAAAAGTTTGGTATAGAGTTCTTTCTCAGTTTCTGACAGTTATTTGGAGAATAAAGTTATTATTTGTTATTTGAATTCTAGATAGAATTTACCTGGAAATCAATCTGGATTAGAGTAGTTCTAGCCCACCCCTACCCTGTTTTTTAGTAGTTCCTTTACTACTAGTCCATTTTCTTTCTTTCTCTTCAGTTTGACTGTTTAAATTGTCTTTTTGATGCTTTTAATTGGTTAGTTCATACTTTTTTGATAATCTATTTTTTTTGAATACTCATTTTTTGTTTTTGGGCATATAAGTATGTACAGTAGGTTAAGCTTTGACCTGAAAATTTCCTCATTTGTAAAACAAGGATAATAGTAGACCCTATTTCCCCTGGAAGATAGGAGATAATTTGTTAAAGCATTTTGCAAATTTAAAGCTCTATTTTAAAAAAAAAAAATCTGCCTATATGCAAAGTGCTGAGAAGGAATACAAATAATGAGACTGAAAGATAATCAGTCAATAACTCCAGAGCTGCTCTGAGATCTAGGAAACATTACAAAGCCTGGAGGCAGCCTCCACCATGGCAGATAAATGCTCTGTAGGGATTCATGGAAGGAATAAGTAAGTGCTCAAGATGAAAAATTCCTTAGTGGGTTAGAAAGTGTCTTGGTGGATCCAGTACTTGAACTAATGAGATTCTGATTTCACTGATGCTTGGAAAGTGATATTTGAATATCACTGGGTTCTTCTTCTTGGGCTATATAACCCTATTCCTCCAGGCTTGCTTTTCATTCTTATTCTCTAATTATATTTCTAGTTCAACAAATCTTTTTTGAATGTCTACTGGGTTAGAACTAGTTCTCTCTCTCTCTCTTTCTCTCTTTCTCTGTGTGTATGTGTGTGTTTGTATGTGTGTGTGTAGTTACATAATATCCTGTGTGGTGCTCGATCTCAACGCATGACATCAGGGAAACATTTAATAGCCATGCACAATTTAATAGTAATGCAAGGTATTATTTGCCTTTCAGTCAAAATTATGCTCCAGACCTTGGTTGGAAAGTTCTCCAACAGTTTTTCTAAAGTTGGAATTGCCAGAATCAATAGTGTTCTATCCCTAGAGCTCCATGGAATGGAAAGACATCATTAGAAAGGGAAGAATAAGAACCACTTTCCAGGAAAAAAAGAAATAGGATGGTGAGTGGTGGTCATGGATGAGTTGTTTGTTCTGCTGTTATAAGAAGATATAGTCTGTCCTTTTTGTATGTTTTCCACTCCTGAGATATTATTGGGAATGATTTTTTCCCTGAATTAGATGCATGTGCACACTTGATTAGTTAATATTAACTTCTCCTCCCCAAAGGAGGATTTTTCCACCATTTTTAAACATGGGTTGTATGATGAGGGAGGGGAAACTTGTCAAGAAGAAACTTGCAATGAAAGGACCAAGAAGTCTACTAATTCCATCATCCCCAACCTGTTGGAGTGATGAGGAAGGGACCTTGTACTTCAGGATAGGGAAAAAAAGGCCCATTCCTGTCTACAAGCTTGGATCTGCCCAGAGACTGTACCTGGGTGAATTGTTCATTTCTTGCAAGAACTGTAAATAAACCAGCTTACTTCATACACCCCTGAGTCTTTTTTATCTTTGTAGCAAATTTCTACATAACTAATCTCCATGACTTCTCATATTTCTTCCAGCTTTAAGCTGTTGTGATTCCAAGATGGATAAATACCAGACAAAATGGATCTTATTGAGATGGGAGGGTCTTATTAAGTTTTGAAACCATACAAGATTTTAGGTTAGGGTTAGTGACATGTAAATAAACAAAAAACCATTTAAAAAACCCACAATCATTATAAACTTTTAGGAACACGCAAAGCTCTGTGTGTGTGTTTTGCCTTTACCATAAATAGTGGCCCTGTATGAGGCTCATTTCCCTTCATTTGAGCTCATCCAACAAAAGTGATTCTTCATTATGTCCTGCTTTTATAAACCAAGATCTATTTTGACGTGGTTACATAATTCTGTGGCCATCTGTGCTCTTCTGCTCCCGCCTCCCTTCTCCTCCATTCTACCACAGGAGATGGAGGCTTTTTCTACCTATAATTTGTATAGACTCTGGGAAATGACTTAGCTTCCCTGTGTAGTTCATATCATGATGGAGTTTATGTGCCAATCAATCCCCATAGCCACCTCTCCCATTTCTAAAGAACTACTGAGTCTGCTCTAGAACACAGGCTATAGAGCAGAAATAAGGGATCTGCCCTCTTGCAAATGGTAAAGTTTCTGTCTATGGCACCTGACCTATGGATCAATATTCAAAATGGTGCCCCTTGCATTTCATTTGGGAAGCAAGGGCTTAAAAAATTAAACTCTGAGATACTCAATGTCTGTCACTCTCTGAAATTGTTCCTCCTTCATTATTGAAGAGAACTAATAACATCAAGAAGATGATTTCTTGACTTGCAAGTGGATTGTATTTAAGAGAGGCAAAGCTGTGAAAAGTCATCAGTCTCACTCTCTCCTCCAGAACCATCAAGAGTCCAATGGCAAGATATAGATCAGGAAGACTGGCCTAAGATGCATTTGGAGACCTTGATCTTTTTAAGCTAAGATCTTTCCCAGGTCTTTTTTGTCTGAGGCAACACCTATTCAGTGATTTAAAAAGCTAGATAAGAAAGGAGGAGAAAGATGGATTATTTTAACTCTACTCAAAGAATCAATCTGAGAAGGGAAGACCCTCTAGATTTCTAGATAGAATCAATTGCTATTTACACTCATTCTGAATCATCAAAGCCCAAACAATGAGCAAAGGAAAAGTGGACTAGAACCCATTGTTAGCCAATCAGTGAAAGTCAGAGTGATTTGAATTTAAAGGCACAGTTAAGTTGCTCCATTTGGATTACAATGGATTTTTTAATAAAGCCTGGTTTTCCAGAACAATATTTCAAGAAACCAAAAATAACTACTTGAAACATGAACCAAGAAAGTTAATTGTCCCAGTTTTTTTATGATAAAATAAAGAAATAGGAAGGAAAAAAAATCTAGCTCTCAAACTCTATGATACCTTAGACAGCATAAGCAATCAACCTTTGAACAGAGTGCCCACATTTATGGATGTGATTTTCTACTTAGACAGAGGAAGAAGAGGGAGGAGAAAGATAAGGAGAGGAGGAGGAAGAAGGGGAAAGGAAAAGGGTAGAAAAGGGGGAAGAAGGAGAGGAGAAAAGAGAAAGGAAGGAGTAAAGAGAAGGGAAAGGGAAGGGAAAGGGAATTAAAAGTGAAAAGGAAAAGGGGATGGGAAAAGGGAAAGGAAGGAGAAGGGGAAGAGGAGGAAAAAATAGCACCACTGCCCAACTGGAACATGCCTATTGGGTAACTCAGGGAACAACTACTGCTTCTCACAGATTGTTGTTCATCCTTTGTTCTCCAAAAGCTGGAGGAGATAGAAGTCAATAACTCCATTCTTTCTCATGAGATGGAGGTCTGCCAAAGCTTCCCATTTGCTAGATTCCATCATCATAAAATTCCCTGATGATAGACTATAAGCACTTTGAGGGTAGAGATTGTTTCATTTTTTGCTGGTGACAGAGAAATTAAAACAATAGATTCCATTTTTTTTATGCTTAGCCATAGATTATCATAGGATTTAAATATTAAAGAGACTTTAAAAATTTTCTACTTAATCAGCTCATTTTATAGGTGAAATAACCATGACCTACGTTGGCTAAATGACTTGTCTAAGCTCATGTGAATTGGAACTGGATTCCCAAGCCACATCCTCTGACTGTAATTCCAACATCCTTTCCATCAATCCATGCTGCATTTTCTCACTAAGCCCTGACCACAATCTGCCCATAAAACTCTAAAAAAAAATGAGAATTCATTGTGGAGAAGTGAATCTAAGTGGCCCCAAACTCTTGAATCCTCTTTCCCCCTGCTCCAAGACATCCTTCATAAGCACATCCTTCTCCCTAATTGCTTTTCTGGCCTTTCCTTTCAGGAAGGAAAGCCATTTCAGTTTTACCCTTTTCCTACACTTGGGACCTAGATACAGGGTTTGAAAGGATGTCCATCAGTTAGGGAATGGCTAAATAAGTTATGGTATGTGATTGTGATAGAATAAGTATTGTTCTATTAAAAATGATGTGCTGGTTGAAAAAAGTCAGAAAAAGTTTAGAAAAACAAGGAAAGAAATAATGAAAAGTGAAATGAGCAGAACCAAGAGAATATTGAATAGAGTAACAGCAATATTGTTCAAAGAATAATTGTGAACAATCACATCATTCTGAATACTAAATACTTAAATCAACTAAGAAGGACCTATAAAGAAAGATGCTATCCACCACCAGAAAAAGAACTGAAAAACGGAAGTATACATAGTATGGTTTTATGGATATTTATAAATCTTCATCAAATACTGGTCTTCTCTAGTGTGGGGTGGGGAGAGAAGGAGGAAGACAGTTCAGAACTTAAAATGTGACAAAAATTAAATTAAATTAAATTTTCAAAAGGGAAATGACCTGCCAGTGGGCTCCCATTCTGCTCTAGAATGGCCAGAGCCCTGTAGGACTTGTTAAGAGGCACTGGGTGGCATTGCCTGGCAGGGCTAGGTTGTTGCCCTTGGGAGTCTGGACCTCTTCTGTTCTTTGTGGTCATGACTATGTTTTGTGTTTGTGAAATTCATCCAGGAGGCTATTAAAGAACCACAATCTTCTATGTTTCCTTTCTTCCTAAAATCAATCTTGAGCAAAGACATTCTCTGCTAAATAACAGTTTTACTTCGCACCATCTTATAAATACTCTCAAATTACAATGCAAGATACTCAAAATATTCAAATCTCTTCAGCTTGGTAAGAAGTGAGTTGAACAGAGATGGGTAAAAAACCAAAAAGAAGACTGGGGAAAATAATTATGAACTCATCCATTTCCGTCACCACACTTTGCCCTTGTGCCTCCAGCCATCTCCACTTCACTCAATTTATGTAATGACCTTTCTTAAACCCTGATTGGACCATGCTGCTCCCCTTTTGCTCAAATATCTTCAATATGAGATTCTTAATAATTTTATATACAAGATCCTCCCAATAAATGTACTATCTTGCCTAGAATTCCATGTCCTGTACCATCTTATCTATCAAACCTCATTTTCATTACTTCTCTTCATATTAGTTGCATTATAACACAACTGAACTAACTCCAGTCTTTCAAACATCTACTGTGGTTTCTGACCTTTGTGTCTTTAATCACATAGACCCATAAACCCAGAATGCTCAATTTCTGCCCATTTCTTTAAACCCAATTTCAATTCTGCATTCTGCATGAAATATTGTTTCCTTTTATGCTTAATGAAAATGACCTTCTTCTCAGGCTTCACAGAGCCTTTGATATGTTCCTTATCCTGTCATGTCTGGTCTCTTTGCTCTTTCAAATGGCTTTGGTCCTTTGTAGTTTGGCACAGGTATGGAAATTCAAACTGTATCAAATATATTCTATACCTATTCAGGCTCTAACACAAGATTTTTCCTAAAGTAGTAATACTAATGAAAGTTTGTGGAAAAAAGTCAGGAAGTAAAGGGAAAATAGATTTTTGTTCATTAAAAAATTTAATTTTTTTTAAAAAAAGAAAATTTAGCCACTGGGCTAGAAAGCCCTGAGCTGCCACTGAGAGAAATGAGTATATAGATAAACTGTGGCTTAAGCTCTCCAGGAGCTCACAGTTTGGCAGGAGACAAGACCAACATAGAGAGCTATGAATAGCCACAAGGTAGCATAGCAGATCTCACAAATGGAAGGAGATATCTTGGTTAGGACTCAGGATACTGCCAACTGCTGAAAGAGCTACAATACACACCAAGAGTTATTACAGACAGAACTCATCAGTTATGTTTCTTTATATACATATACATACGTATATACACATACATACATACATACACACACATCTACATATAGAGAAAAATGCATATAATGAGAGAGAGGTTATCTAAGGGTCCTTTACCCTTTGCCATTCAATGAGTTCCAATAATCTCTGATAGTCTTCCATCTGTATTCTGAGTCTGAAGCTTATATTTAAGAAATCAAGAGAGACAGAGACAGAGACTAAGAAACAGAGAAAGAGAGTCAGAGACAGATAAAGACAGAGAGACAATGACAGAGAGACAAAGAGACAGGAAAAGAGTCAGAGAAAGAGAGAAACAGAAAAAGAGAAAAAGAATTTTAAAATGATTTTTAAAAAATATAGCACCCTAGGGCATCAGTATTGAATTCCATTTTCTGAATTCACTCACCTTTTGGAATTCTAGTATTACTCTGGAATTTTTAGGAGATGAGGGTGGGGGCAGGGAACAGGGGAAGACAGAAGTGGATCTGAGGGAGAATGGACCCATAGAAGAAGAGTGCTACATGGCCTTAGAGTTGCTGGATCTGGAAGCAAGTGGGAGACAATAGAGCAGAGTAGAATGAGAGAAGTATGAAAGGGGAAAAGGGAAGGAGAGAGGAAGGCAGGAAGAAAGGAAGGAAGGAAGGAGAAGGAAAGAAAGAATACAGAAGAATGAGAGGAAGGAAAGAGATAAAGAAGAAACAAAATATTTCAAACATTTCTCAAAATCTTCTTTCTGGCAATTATAATAAAATGTTTTTCTACTATAATTGATCTTCCACACAGCTGATAAAATAATATACCAAAAGAACAGACCTGACTATGATTCTCACTTGTTCAAAGAGAGACTAGGAATCAAGAAATTGCAAAGCAACTCTGAGGGAGGCAGAAATCAGGGCATAGGATACAGAGAATTGAAAGAAGCCAAAGGACATAGAGAGATTAACAAAAATTGAGGTCTAACAAAAACCAAGTCTGAGCAGTGAGGGTGAAGGCCAGGGAAAACATCTTTAAAGATTTAGTTTGCTTAAAATGTTTTTTTGTTGTTGTTGTTTTTAAATAAATCCAGGGAAAATGAAGGGAAGGGGAGATGAAGAGATATGGAGGTGGGAGCAAGTAGGGGAGGGAGCAAGTAGGGGAGGGGGCAAAGCAAGGCAGAGGATGACTTGGTTCCCTCCAGACAACATTGCATCCCTTGACTTCCTCTCTATCACTCCACCCCTTTCTCAAGTACTTCAGTACTTAACCCTCCATGTTCCTCTCTTCCTCTATTTGTGCTCTTGTACAAGAAGACTTCCATATCAATGTTGATGCTGTCACAGGCACTCTGATCTCTCAGTTACTTGGCCTCCCTAAATCTCATGGTCTTTTCTTTCACTCTACCTCAGTCACATACTGAGATAATCACCCCCTGGATCTCACCTTTATCTACAAGCTGTTTACTCTTTCATCAAAAAACCTGACATTCCTTTATCTGATCATAGCCTATTATTCCATCTCTTACTATGCCTTTTCCCTCCTAACTATACTTCTTCCTCACTCAACAGTTCACCCTATAGTACTTTCTCAGGCCATTACTTTTGCTTTGGTTTCCTTTTCCTCACTTCTCAATCTTACCTCTATAGTTAGCCAATTCCAATTCTATATTGTCCTCTGTTCTTGAATTCCTTACCTCTTAGTCCCTCACATAGGATTACTCCAACAGTCTTCTTTCTGCCTCTGCTCCTATTTATATGCTGTTAAATCAAGATGGAAGGAATACCAAAACCTTGTTGATTTGGAGACATGATAGATTTGGGTTATCCAAACTCAATTGGATCCTCATTACAGCAAGGCTGTCAGTCTTTTTATTCCTCCTTAATTAATTCCCTATTTCTCTCCCCACAGAATCTATTCCAAATCCTCTCTTCCATCTTTAAACTGCCCTTCTGCTCTGTCTCAGATGAAGACCTTGGCTCTTATTTTACTGAGAGAGTTGAGATCATCTACTCTGAGCTCCTTCTACTTTTCTCGTCATTGACTATCTCCTATTCTCAACTCTTTATTCCCCCAGTCAATTAAGTCAATTCCTATGTACATATCCTACTATATTCTCTAAACAAGAATATCCTCACTGCCATACTCTCTTTTTTAATATTCAACCTCTCTCAGTCTCCTGATTCCTTCTTTTTCAAGCATCTAAGTATTCCCAACCTTTTCATTAGATTGTACCATCTTCTTGAATTATGGTCTTTTTCTCATCCATTTTTTAAATCAAACTTTTAGAGAAAATCTTAAAGTTTGTCTGGATTAAGATTTAAAAAAAAAGTCTAATAGTCCTACAAAGGATGGGGTTCCTAAGCTTCACCAGACTCACTGCTCAAAGGGTCTAGGACAAAATGATGAAGATCTCCTGCTTTAAGTCTGTGAGGCACAGAGCTGTTGCTACTGTCCATTGAAAGAAATTTGTAGGTGAACTCCATATATCTATGAAAATGGGTTTGGTTTAAAACTCCCAATCAAATCAAACCATTCAGTGATGAATTTCTTTAGAAAGAAGGATGCTGCCATTACTTTGAAACATTCTTCGTGGAGCCTGGTCTTCTTGTATCTGCCCTCATACTTAAAGGGACCTTCCTTACATATTTGTGCCTTTCAAATAGGTTTCTATTCTCTACTTCATTCTTCTGAATAATGGGTCAGTTCTCTTTGGCTCCACTATCCCCAGAAAAAGGATAATATGTCTCATTCTTATAATATCACCTCTTGTTGAGTATGATTTGGCTTTAGAGTCACCATACATAGTTTGTATACTCTCCCCTTATCTTTCTCTGAAGTGAGATAATATTTGCAAAATAGTCATCACAGTGCCTGAAACAATGTGGATCCATGTTTCTTTCCCTTTATGGTCTATGTTCTTCCTAGAAAAGGGCACCCCAGTTGCTTCATGAAAACTTTCTAAAAAGAGATCCCAAGGGAGAAGATATATGGTCCTCACTACACATGTGAAGATGTTAACTGGAGAACCAGGAATAATGCATGAAAGTTACACAGGCTTAGACTTCTAAGGAAAAACAGAGTTGTTCGAAAGTGACTGCCAAGTGGGGAAGTGAGTTTCCACCCACTGGAAGACATCAATTGCAGGCTGAAAGACTAGTTGTCAGGGATGTACTATTGGGAATCCTTGGAGTTGACATTCTAACTCTGATTTGGCGAATTTCATCTTATTTCTCTCAGCATTTGGTGAAAGGGTGGGTGAAAGTGATACGAACATTTCAGCTTAATGTAAAGACAATTCAAACTGTCCCAAAGTGCAGTGATATGTGATAGGATGTGCTTCACATCATTGGAGGTCCTCCAGTGGAGGCTGCATGGCCACTTTCCAAGTGAGGAGATTCCTACTCCAAAAGAGGGTAGACTAATTACCCAAAGAGATATTTTCCATATTGAGACTATGATACAATCCATCAAGACTTTTTCATGTTTGGAGCTTGGATCTTCCATGTGTCCAGTTCCTTTTAAAGCAGGAGATCATAAGTTTAAAAAAGGTGTTAGATGTAATTTAGCCCAGGAGTTTTTAACCTGTTTTATATCTTACACTCTTTCAAAAGTTGGATGAAAGCTGTATTTAAGAATAATGTTTGCAAATGCAAAATACAGATCATTGCAAAAGAAAACATTTATAATGAAACAAAGTTGTCAAAATAAATTTTTTAAAAGTTCATGGACTATATGCATTGAAACATAGTATTTTCACCTTTATTTGTTTTTTTTTTCCTTTCTTGTGGTTTTCTCCCTTTTAGTCTGCTTTTTCTTGCACAATATGACAGATATAGAAATATGTTTAAAAGTATTGCACATATTTAACCTATATCAGATTGCTTTCTGTTTTGGGGAGAGGGGAGTTAAAGGAGGAAGGAAGGAAAATTTGGAACACAAAGTCTTACAAAAATGAATGTTGAAAACTATCTTTACATGTATTTAGAAAAATAAAATACTATTGAGAAAAAAGAAATTCATGGACTCCTGCTTAAGAACTTCTGATGGTGACCAATTCCCTCATTTTATATATGAGGAAATTAAAGTCTCAAGGACTGGAATAATATGTCCAAAGTGAATAAAGGAGTGGATAACATTGGCAGAAATTGATCCTGATTTTTCTCTTCCAAATCCAGAGTTCTTTCTCCTCTGCTGCAGCTGCCCCTTGGGTTCTCAAGTTTTGAGGAAATATGATGGGCTCTACATTCAGAGCCTCTTAGAAAAGCTGGACAAAGCCTTGTCACAGCTGTGGGGATTCTCTCAAACTGGTGCCCCTTGATTCTTGGTGTCATTTATGTAACTTTTCCAGGAATGACATCAGAGCAGGGGCTGGCCATAAAGGAAGCTTATCCCTCAAAACTCCAAAAAGAAAGAGAGGGGAGAGAGATGACAACATGTGTCTGGGCTGGGTCATTTTGAGAAGAGAAGACCACACTGTCCTGGTGTTTGTGAAAGGCAAGAGGGAATCTGAAGGACAAAAAGACCAGTAAAGGGAAATGAATCTCCTAATACAATTGACAAGTTGAGCTAAGCCCTACGGCTATGTCTCAGAAGTACAGCTGGTTGTGTGAGAACTCAGTGACAGACTCCAGGAAAATGGTGAGGAGGGCTGGAGGAAAGGAGAATAAAAATTACCTCTGTCCCCCTCCTACACACAGAGAGAGTCATCTTTTCCAGGCAGCCTGACAATAAAGAAATGGGTTTCAGAAGAATGATCAGTTGGATTTATGAGAACACAGTCCCACTTCCCAGGGAACTCTGAGACATATTTTTTTTTGTTGTTGATTTTCCAGAGACCAATAACAAACAATAGAAAAGGAAACTGATGCTATGGTGTGGCCTACTTCTCTGAAAGCACCCAATATGCTTGTGTTTTCTTCAATCACAATATATTATCATTGTTATTCTTCTGATTACTAATAATATATAATTTACATTTCTATAGCTTTGACCAGTGGCATAGGTAGTACATTCATGTTGATTCCAGTTCTACACATGAGGAAACTGAGATTTAAAAAATTGGAGGGATTTGTACTTACTATAAGAAATTTGAGTGGAGGTTTTAGCATACTGGATGGAAATGTGGGCTCAGACTTAGGAGGAAGTAGTTTCAAGTCCCACTTCTGACACTTACTTTCTGCAGCTTTTTCAGAGTCTCCCAAAAAAACTTTCAACCTTCAAGAAGAAGAGCAACTGGAGACCAGCATTGTTATAAGTTCCTCCCCCTCCCCCCCTCTGGGAGGGGGGGCAGTTCAGCTCAGGTTTAGCTCTTATCTCTCCTCCTGTCTTGGTACTGCCATACCATCTTAGACTGTGTCAGGGAATTTATCTATGGGGAAATGATCACCAATGAGGAATATCCAAACACATCCAAGGTCTCCTGGTTTACACAACTTGCCCTTCTATGGGAGCTCTCTCAAATGAGGGCTTTTCTCTGGATATTTTGATTTGGCCTAGATGTCAGTGGACACATGGATAATCCATTGCATATTCCTTATTCTCTCTGTAAGAAAGGTCCTTCTCATTTACCGGCTATACAAATTATTTTGTACCTCTTCTCCTGTATAAGTTTTGTTGGTAGTTCACTGAAGCTTACCTATACTCAAGATGTGCTTCTCCAACTCCCTTTGGGTGACTCATGAATTTAATTTTGTTGTAGATGCCATTCTATCTTTGTATTCATATCCTATAATAAAAATGAAATTAAAAGAAATAAGTAGATAAATTTGTTTAGAAATATAATATATCAGTTGGTTCATTCATTTAAAGACCAAAAAAAAATAGCAGTAGTTCCCTGTGTGCCACCATGTACTTCTCCAACTCCCTTTGGGTGGCCCATGAATTTAATTTTGTTGTAGATGCCATTCTATCTTTGAATTCATGTACTATAATTAAAATGAACTAAAAAGAAACAAGTAGATACATTTGTTTAGAAATATATCAGTTGGTTCATTAATTCAAAGACTGAAAAAATGACAGTAGTTCCCTTTGTACTTATCTGGAAAGATTGAGAGTGGGGATCTTGAGCCTCTGAATCAGTGGGACAAGTAATCCTCCTGGCATGATAATAGGACCATTAAAGGTTATTTGATACTTGATCATCTACCCTGGATAGCATGAGTTTCAAGGTAAAGAACACATGTGGCCAACAGGTAAACTCTCAGTTGCTGGTTAGTGGAAATATTTTTCATCTTTCCCAGAGTCCTCTTAGATGAAATCCCCTTTGATATTGTTCTCTATTGAGCTCTCAGAGGCAATACTTGAGACTGCCTTTCAGTAGAATTTCTAGTTTTGTTTTAGTATATATTTTAGTCCCCCCCATGCTGATGTCAGCCACTACTTCTTAGGGGTACCACTACCAATAATGATAGGGTCATCACTAGCAATGATGATTGGAACATCATTACCAATGGCAATGGAAATACTAGATCTTTGTAATTTGTGAAGTTCCATAGATTTTCACCTGATCAGTAGTGGGGGAAGTGTAACTTTCTGGTCTTATTCCTCTCCCCTGTTCTTCTCTTTGCTGTTATATATGCAAGGATATACCTCTACTAATAACATATGGCTTTGGACACTGCTGAAACTTGACTTCGCCACAAGGCTGTGCATTTCATTTTTTTTTTTTTTTTTGGTGAGGCAATTGGAGTTAAGTGACTTGCCCAGGGTCACACAGCTAGGAAGTATCTGAGACCAGATTTGAGTCAGGTCCTCCTGACTTCAAGGCTGGTACTCTATCCACTGTGCCACCTAGCTGCCCCAGGCTGTGCATTTCTAATGGATTTTCTGAGTTATACATCTGCCTAGAAGTATGACTGATTCTTTCAATTAGTCACAAATTATTTTCTGCATAGCATCATCTTCTTTTATCTGAGGATGAAAGGGCTTTATTCTTCTCAACTCTGTTCTCACCTAGATTACACTTTTGATTGATTGATTGATTCCCATTCTCTAAGACTGATGTGACTATTTATAAGTAGATTTTCATCTTCATGTTTGTAAATATCTTTAAAATTGTATATGCTTACATATTATTCTCCTGACACAATGTAAAGTCCTCAAGTGTAGGGATGCTACTTAATTTTTGTCTTTAATTCTCCTATATCTACTACATTACCCAACACTTTTTTGGAAGGTTTGCATGGGTATGGAATGGTTTGGTCCTGTGATGTCATTGGTGAAAGGAGTTCTCAGATCAGACAGGCCCTTTACCAATGAAGAGCAGCAACTGTTAGATAATTGTCTTAGAGAGTTACCTAGAGAATTTCCCTTCCCTTCTACCTATACCTAAGGACACTTAGGCCTTTTCTCAGGAAGTCTAGAACACTCAAATTGATGAAGTTACTTCCAGGATTGGAAACATCCATTTCTTAGTATTGCTGTCCTATGAATAAAGATAGAAACAAAAATAGAAGAATTAGCCAAGAAGTTGAGATCCAGCCAGGTGAAACAGTGGACAGGGTGCTGGGCCTGGAGTCTAGAAGACCTGAGTTCAAATGTAGCCTCTGACACTAGTTGTATGACCTTATTTACCTCAGTTTCCTCATCTGTAAAATGAGCTGGAGATGGAAATGGCAAATCATTCTAGTATCTTTGAGAAGAAAACCCCAAATGGAGTAATAAAGAGTGAAATAAATGAAAAGACTGAACAACATAAGATTAAGACTTAAACTTATGTGGGCAAGCATATTTTCTTTTGGCTTTGTACTCAAGTTGTAGCCACCATTGCTGCTGATTATAGGGAGAGATAAATTGCCATTTCAATACATGCTGATGACGCAGCAAAAAAACAAGTCAATGATTCACATGTACTTTTCCATGTCTGAAGTGGAGAGTTTAAGAACTCTGCTCTGTGCTCCAAACTCTGCATAAAGGATAAGTATTTTGAATTCCCTAAGCATCAGAATCCCAGCATATAACCTTCTAACCAGATAAGGCACTCTTGTTTATATACAAGCATCAGGTTTGTGTATAAGTTTACAAATTCTGGAGTTCTAGAGTTTGGGCACCAGAATTTCCAAAGAAAGATTTCCTGAAATAGCATCTTTCTTTAAAAAATGATCCCTTAACCTCAGGGGGAGAGGGTGCTTTCCCCATCAAGAGTCCCTGGTCTGAATTTATGCAGATTTATTTTAACTTAGAAGATATTGTCAGACAAGATTTTTCTCATATTCTCTGGCTCGTTATGCACTCAACTCAAAGTAGGAACTTCCGAAATAAACTATGAAATAAAGTTTCAGTATGGCTTATATCTGGAATCTTGCGAAAAGGGGTTGAGGTTTGTTCTAGAAAAGTTACTTAATGTACAAAAGAGATATGAGTTATAGGACAGCTGTTTATTTCCACAACAAACCAAGTGTTTTAAACATATAATAGGGAATATAATCTCTGTTTTGTTCAGAGAATAGACTCACTACAGCACATCAACAAATACTAAATTAAATATAAAACAATAGTCTATCATATCTATTTTACTCTCATGGGAGGCAAAGACAATTTTGAATTGAACAGATATTTATTTTATATTCATTTTGAATCTGTACTATATGAGCAACTTAAAGTCCAGATTTTCTGGTCCATGAGTTAGGTACGGTTATTTAACTCGATCTGTTTCAGTTGATGGTCATTTACTTTTCCTAAAGGTTCCAAAAATTATTCAGAAATCAGATCCTACATCAGCTAGCAATGACTCAGGAATTCTCCATTTCTCGAATTCATAAGACTTTTTGCCTAAACTAGAAATGTCCAGTTCTCAAAATCACTGTTTGCTGCCATAATCTCAGGAATAGATAGAAAAAAGAGAAAAGGTATCCATGTTCGGACACGAGGTCCAATCTCAAGATCACCTAGACAAGTATATGTTCTAAGTGCCTTTGTTCAAGTTGCTGGCACTATTGTTACTGGGGATGGGGAAGAACTATTACCTTCTCCCTCTATATCCACAGTTCACACACTAGAAGTCCAGAGGAGAGTCCACCTCTGAATCTGTCTTTAGAGAAGGCAAATGAAGAGAAAAGAGGTAGAACTTTTCTATATGTCTCTTATTGTCTATTGGGCAAGGGAGCGGTGAGATTGTTCCAATCAACCTATTAAGCCTCTTTGAGATTAGTCCTCCCTAATGAAATCTCCAAGCAGAGAGGCAGGTGGGGACCAATTAAGAACTTGTGTCATTTTATTAAAGTAATATGCCTCTTTTCATGGCACTGGAATGTATTCTGCATGGAATTTTCCCCACTATAGAAATGAGGAGATACTTCACATGTGCCTTAAGCAGGAAGCATGAGAAATACATTTTGAACAACTAGTTTTCATATATTTTGTCACCTTAATTTTTTAATCTAGTTTCACTTTGAAAATAAACAAGTTTGGGGGCAGTTAGGTGGTGCAGTGGATAGAGCACCAGCATTAAAGTCAGGATGACCTGAGTTCAAATATTCCAACTTAACACTTCCTAGCTGTGTGGTCCTGGGCAAGTCACTTAACCCCAATTGCCTCTGCAAAAAATAAATAAATAAAAATAGAAAATAAACAAGTTTATCTTTCTTTATTCTTGGGGTATGGATTGCTTTCTTCTTGGTCATATACTGAGAAAACAAAATTATCCAGAAAGTTTAGATTGAGAATGAATTGGTTTATTCAGTAAGCCCTAAACCATGCTAACTTCTGGGCAGGGGAGTAGTCCTTAACTTGAGGGTGGTACACTTTTGGGTGATATTGTATGGTATTTTGTGTGACAGGAACTCACAAGAATGACAAATTGCTGCTCTGACAACAATTCTAAGTTTGTCTTCCTTCCTAGAAGCTACTGTATCTGTTAATCCTAGATTTGTTTGCTCCCATGAGACCTATCTTGTGCCTTTTCTTCGTGATAAAATAAAGTCTACCTTGTCCTTAATATTGTATTGTAAACTCCTATGTGTAAACTGGGGATGTACACACACATTTGGAGGAATCTAGCCATGAGCTCTATGTAGAGCATGATCTTGGATTAACTCCAAGGGCAAAAAGCCAGAAAGAGAAACTAAGCATCATCCTCTTAGGGATCTTTGTGAGCTCAGAGTCTTTGGGGGGCAATACTTTTCTGAGTTCCACATTCTGAGGCAAATAAAAGCTAATGAGTCATGAGACAATGACTCAGATATGATTAAAGGTGACCATATATGGCCAAAGGTAATTCAGCAAAGTTTGTGGATTGAGGTTTTTGAAATCATGCCTGGGTTGAGTTAGACATCCAAGTAATAAATTATAAAACAATAACAATAATTACAATATACCATGATGCCAAAACACATACTTGCATCAGAATACTTTATGATCCAATGTTGGTCTAATTGATGATCAGAAGCACAAACTGTCAACCCTCTGGCCCTATCTATTGCCCTATCCTGGATCAGTGATACTTAAGCTCTCATTCTGGGACTTCCAGGACAACTTGCTTAGGCTTTGTCATTCCTCAAAGTAGAAATTCATGTTGTAGGACTCATTTCCCCTTGCTAACTCATTAGACTGAAAAATGGACCTAGCATTATTGCTAAATCATTTGTGAAGGATTGAAGGAAAGATGGAGACAAGCATTACACAAAATGATAAGGTAGGGATTGACAGTGAAAGGAAATTGATGAAATCATACATCTAGTGAAATTCTTGATTCACGTTAGAAGATATTGATAAAGAAGAAAGTCAAGTTGGAGAAAAAAGTGATTTTCTTAATTCATTCAACAGACATTTATTGCTCATCTATGGATAACAAAGCATGTATTAGAAGAGAACTGGCCCTGAAGCCAAGAAAATCTAGGTTTATGTTCCATCTTTTCAAGGTTGTATGACCCCCAGATAAATCACTAGATCACTCAGTGCTCAAGGCAAATTCTAAGACTATAATTAAGATGTCAACCTGCACTGGTAGAAATTCCTTATGGAATATCTTGCTATGCCAATGGAATTATAGATTCAGTCTGTATCCACCCCTTATTCCAATGTACAAAGCACTGTATGGATTAGAAATGAATGGTTTCTCCCTCCAGAAACTTACAAAATAATAATAGAATTAATTATTTATTATTTATTAGATTGTAAACCTAAGTGAAGAGACTGTCTTTTGCCTTTTTTTGTATTCCTTAGCACAAAGCCTAGAACATAGTAGGTGCTTAATAAATGTTTTATTGATTAGTCAGTTGAACAAACACATAGCTTAAGCTACTGAAAAGAGAAAGGAAGGCAATAGGATCTTTCTGTTGGCTAAGAAAATCAACATTTCAGATTAGAGCAATAAGATTGTAAGATGCAATGATTTAATGTACCTGTGGACTTCCTTAATGACCCAACACCCATACATAAATGGAAAGACACTTCCATTGGGGGATATTGGATAATCCAACCTTGGACTGATTTAATATTTACAAATAACATTAGAAAATAATGGTCCAGGGGCAGCTAGGTGGCGCAGTGGATAGAGCACCAGCCCTGAAGTCAGGAGGACCTGAGTTCAAATCTGGTCTCAGACACGTAACAGCTGTGTGACCCTGGGCAAGTCACTTAACCCCAATTGCCTCAGCAAAAAAAAAAAAAAAAAAGAAAAAAAAAAAAAGAAAATAATGGTCCACTTTGCAGATTGCCATTCATTTAGTGGTATATTTCCATACTTATATGAGACCTAATATGAACAAGATTTTTAAAGTATTTTAGCTGAGGTATCAGAAAGAGAAAGAGATTTTTGTGAATGGGCACATCAGCAGATTTCTATCTGGAAGGAAACAGAGATTATGTTGGCCACACCCAAGACTGTATAGCAGCCAGCTCATAACAGCTCCCTAGAGTTAATTGTCAAATTTTCAGTGTGAACATGTATGTTTTGGAATTGGCAAAGACTACAAATCAGGGCTTGATTTATTATCTTGTTGACTGTCTAGACTTAAGAAAGTGAGAAAAAATGTTAATGAAGATTAAACTGAAAAGTACATCATGTGTACTTTTCTCCCCTCTCTCTGGAAATCTAGTTGTTAAGCATTTTACCAGCACAGTCCTACACATACCTTTCACTTTCCAAAGCTAGAAGGTCCAGAAAAGAGAATGGTGTCCCCAGGATCATCTAGTAGGTAAGCAAATTCTGGAGGAGATTTGAATTTAGTTCTTCTGATTTGATGACACTCTATTCAATGCTAGAGTAGACATCGTTATTGGCCAGCACCAAATGATGATCTCAAATCCAAATGCTATTTTTCTTATTTAAAAAAGAAGGTCATCTGGGCTTTAGATCTGAGAACAATTCACTGGAAGAAGAAGAGAAAGAGTCCCTACTGTGCACTAGGGATGGGAGATCCAGCTCCATGCTTTGCTTTGCTGTTGTAGTCTCTGGGGCTGTCACTAGAGGGGGGCACATGAGGTAGAGGTTTTTGTGAGAGTACACATTCCTTTCTTTCTTCCTTTTTTTTTTTTTTTTTTTTGTTAAAAGGGAACACATTTTAACCATATACATAGACCTAAAACCAGTGGAGCTCAGAAATTTAAAAAAAAAAAAAAGTCTTAGAGATCGTATGGTCCAAAACTCATTTGAAAGAGGAGGAAACTGAGTATTTCACCTTGAGATGTGAAGAGATTGATCAAAGTTAGATCAGCACAATGAGGATGTTACTGTCTGGTGCTAATTTTAAATTAAGATCTTCCCGTTATATCTCACTGTCTTGTCTGTTGTGCATCATGGAATCTTGGAGTTGGAAAATGTCCTACAGACTACACAGTCCATTTTCCCTTTCTCCAAAACACCCTTGACAGTATCCCTAATAGCTGGCTTTGAGCTGCTGGAACACTTCAGTATCAAAGATATATTCCCTATCATTCTTGAACAGTAGTCCTGATCAGCTGTCCCAAAGTTCAATCATTAAAGCCAATTCCTTTCCTTTAAACTGATGACAGGAAATGCTGGGTGATTTCCTGATGGATGATATTGATTCATTTAAAAAGGAAATGTACCTGAGGTTCCAAATAAACAATTAGGTAACTTCTGAAAGTGAGCCCAGGGACAAGAGAAAATTAAGGTGTGTAAAAGATTATAGTCATTGCCCACAAACAAAACAATTGATGAAAAAGAATAATCCTTCGAGGTGAGGTTGCTCATTTCTCCATCCTTAAGCTGAGACAGATGGGATCCCATTTTTTCTTGTTCCCTTCCTCCACTGTTTCGATAACTATATCATTAGCTGCTGGGATCCCTGAAGATAGAGATAAAGGCTTACACAAATGGTGTATATCTAAACCTCCATAATTCTATTGTTTAATGTACTAAATGCCATGATCTTTTCATCCAGGAAATTTGTAAAGAAGGAGTATTGACATTAAGAATAATTAATGGTTTTTAATGAAATCATGTCACCAGACTCAGATGAACCACATCCCAAGGTACTAAACCACTTGGTGTATGTGACTGCTATGCTTCATTTTGCAGTCTCTGAAAAAGCAAGAAGAAAGCAAACCATACCCCAGGAATGAAGAAAGATAAACTTATTCTATTTTCGAAGTGAAATTGGATACCAAAATTAAGATGACAGATAGAAAAGTATGAGAATTGTTTAAAGGATAGCTTGTGAGATCAGTGAGAGAGAATCTCATTGGCTTCACAAAGAACAGGGTATACCTGAATAACCACTCATTTCCTCTTTTGTCAGGATTACTCTGCAGGAAAGGGGAGAGGAAAAAGTAATAAGCATTTATATGGTATCTACTATGTATCAGGCACTGTTAAGTGCTTTTTACAAATATGTCAATTGATCCTCACAACAATTCTGCAAGATAGGTTCTATTTTTATCCCTATTTTACAATTGAGGAAATTGAGGCAAAAAGAGGTTAAATGGCAACCAGATTTAAACCAAGGTCTTCCTGATTCTATCCATATGCTATCAGAGAAGTCAGGGAAATGCTGGGTCCACCAGAGTATTGTAAAAGAATAAGTAAACCACAAAGTTTCTCCAGAGAGCCTTTTCAACCAGATAGGGATCTAGAGGCTGAATGAGTTTGAGTAAATAGATTCAACAAGTTGACTTCAAATGGGCATGATGTTACATTGAAGAAGGGTATTCATAAGGGGTGATTTAGTGACTGTCTTGACTCCTTTGTTAGCCATCACTATGAACTGTGACTTGGGTGAAAAAAGAAGTGATATTTTTAGCCAATCTGCATATGACATTAAAGGGACACATCAAAAGTGGGAGGAACCTGACTGTCTATGGAGGTCAATCTCCATTTTGTAGATAAAAAAACTGAAACAGAGAGCATTAGTGACTTGAGTAGGGTCACACAGTTGGTAAGTGTCTGTCTAAATTTGAACCCAGATCCTATTGACTCCAATTCCAAATACTGATCCAAGAATTGATGAAGACATCATGAAATAGTGAATTGAGTATGGGACTCAAAGTCAGGAATATCTGATGCTAATTAGCTATCCTGCTGTGGATGAATCCTGTTGAGGGTATTTAATATTACTTCCTTCCTTCATTTGATATCTTTTTCTCTTTAAGATAACTCAAATCCTGCCTCTGATACTAGCTGTGTAAGTAATTATAAGTAAAACATTTGACCTCTCTCAGATTCTGTTTCCTCATCTGTAAAGTGTAGATGATAAGACCTGAAGTATCTACCACCAAATTGTTTGAGACCCAAATGACATAATGCACATAATACATTTTGCAATTTTAGAGTGCTTTATAAACATTGATTACTATTATTAGGCAGCTGTGTGTTTCTAAGAGGAAGAGCACTGAAATTAGCATGAGGTATATACCTGAGTTCAAATCCTGCCTCCATGACTTAGGAGCTATGCAACCTTGGGTGAGTTATTCAACCTTTCTCTATGTCAGTTTCCTGAAGTGTAAAATGGCATCTATGTTCCAAGGTGGTTGTGAGAATTAAATGAAATAACAAAGGTTATGTGTTTTATACTCCGTGAATGCTAGCTACTGTTTTTTCAGGATCCAGAAAGAACTCAATGAGTTGAAAAGTGGGATGGATTAGCAAGGATTTTATTGAAAAGGGATAAATAAATGTAAAGTCCTAGAAATGGGCTTGAAATTAGTTGTATAAGTATAGGAGGGTTGTGATGGTGGCTAGAGAACTGCTAGTGGTTATCTTAACTTTGTAGCATCCAAGGCTCAGCATCTAGTAGACATCTATTTGTGGTATTACCTTAGCCTACTAATATCCCTTGGGGCTAAGAAGCAGTACAGCTCTTGACCCTGAAAAGTCACAAAGGAACTCAGGACAGTATAGTCATCACGGAGCCCTGAGTTGGGATTCATTGCTGGGAGAGATTCAGACTTTAGTGAGAGAGATCAAAGAGAAAAATTCCATAGAAGTAATGGAATCAGGAGGTAGTGAATTGGTGAATGGAAGCATGTCAGTAAGGCTAAACACTTAGGATTACATCTGAGCCAGATTTCCCATTGATCTATTTTATTTATGATCCTTTGTCTTGGGACCACCATAACTGGAGTATACAGCAGTTTCAATCCCCAGGTCCAGCTCTTGCCCTAAAAGCCCAAACTCAAAAGTGTATCTTAGGGACAGCCTCAAAGCAAAACAGTCCCCCAAATACTCTGCATTCTATTAAATAGAAATTTGAGGGATTCATTGTTAAAATGAATGGACAACTCATTCACCAAATGGTCTTTAATGAAATATTTGCATTTCCAAAACACTGAACAGCCTTTATTTAGCTTCCAAGTGGGGAGCAATGTGGGAGGAGCAGTGAAGAGAGACAGGAAATAAAGATCAGATTTCAGAACAACAGCCTCCATATCTGTGTTGGTGTTGGTAGTTCATTGCTTTGCAAAGAAATGGAAACTAAGAGGTTATCCATCATTTAGGGATTGGCTGAAAATAATTGAGGGTATATAGATGTAATGAAATCTTATTGAGTTTAAGAAGTGATAACTGTGCTGGATTCAGAGAAACCTGGAAAGACATGATTGAACTGAAACAGACTGAAAAAAGTAGAACCAGGAGAGCAATTAATGTGAGGCTGGCAGTAATAAAGTAAGGAAAAAGAACTTGGCAAACTCTCAGGACTCTGATTCAGGAGTCAAACAGCCAAAAAGAGAGATGATGAAGCATTTCTCCCCTTCTCGACAGAGCAACAATGGACAAGAGGCAGGGCCTTGGATGTGCCTTTTCACATGTGGCCAGTGGGTTGCTGTGTTTTACTTGACTATGCTTATTTCTTTCATATTTATATACGCATGTATATAAAGATATTTTATATGTGTATTTCTTTAAAAAAAATAGTTATATTTATGGTGGTACAGTGGATAGACCATTGAACTTAATGTCAAGAAGATCTGAATTAAAATCCAATCCCAGATCTTTACTACCTGTGTAACCCTAGGAAGGCCACTTAAGCTATCTCTGTCTCAGTTTCCTTGTCTCTAAAATAGGAATAATAATAGCATCCACCTCTCAGGATTTTTGTGATAGCATTTATAAAGTGCACTGCAAATTTTAAAGTATTATACAAATGCTAGCTTTTATTAGTATTCAATCCTATTTCCTTTGCTTTATATATTGAAATTTTTGCTAAATTCATAATTATAAAGCTTAACAGAACATTGCTGCTTTATATAGAATAGTGTTCTAGACTATTTATCATGTATTTGAATTTGGGCAACAACAAACTGGTGATCAACTGATCAACATCTATTAAACATCAAATATGTACCAGAGATGATGCTAAGATCTGGGAATACAAAAAGGAACAAAAGATAGTCCCTGCCCTTGAGGAGCTTACAATTTGATTGTGGAGACATTTTGCAAATAAGTATATACAAAGCAAGCTATATTCAATATAAATACAAAATAATAAATGGAGAGAAGGCACTAGAATTCAAAAGGGTAGGAAAATAAATAGATTCTTCCCAAGTATCCATTGGATTCCAGGTGGGAGATAGTGTGAATCTAGCAGATAGAAGTCTAGTCTTGGAATCTGGAACATGTGGGTCCAACTCTTTCTATGATACATAATAGATATGTCAGCAAAGATAAGTCCCTCAATTCATGAGCCTCATGCAATTCCTTCAGGCTTACAAAGGCTACAGAATGTACTTCATGGGAGTTTCACACTCTAGTAAAGTCATAGGTCTGTGCTCAAAAAATATGGAGTTTGTTGTTCAATGGTTGTCAAGCCACGTCAGACTCTTCATAACCCTATTTGATTTTTTTGGCAGAGATGCTATAGTGGTTTGAATGCTGGAGTGGGCTGCCGTTTCCTTTGCTAACTCATTTTATAGGCTGAGGAAGCTGAGGCAAACAGAGTAGTTATGTGACTTGTCACCCAGTTATTAAGTGTCTGAGGCCACATTTGAATCCTAATCTTCCTGACTACAGACCCAATGCTCTGTCCATAGTGCCACTTTACTGCCTAACAAGATATTACAATTGTTTTTGTTACAGGATTTAACCTATAGCAAACATAATCTCTTTTCTTGGAGTGTGTACAATTTAATTAGAGGTATATGACAGGACCTGGTATTTCATTGGCATTAGGGGATGAAATTCTACTTGCAAATTCTCTGAAAATTTCAGTTTTGAAGAATTACCCAGATTACTTAGAGGTTAAATGCCTTGCCCTGGGTCACAGAGCCAGTCAGTGATGAGCTTGATCTTGCATTTTCACTTATAGGCTGACTCTTGATTTTATACCCACTCTGCTTCCAGCTGAATTAAAAGGCATTTAAACAATTTGGCTCCAGTGTAACAGATTCTTTTACTCATTCCTGCCTGGCTTATGAACCTTATCTCCTTTATCCTGTAGTCTTGACAGGAAGCCTTGCTTCAGTGCTTCTATGATCTCTTAGATGTGGGCAATCCCTTCACTCCCTATTGTTCCCTTCCATAGACATTTAGCCTTGTCCATACCCTTGTCTGCAAGCCTCCCACTGGGTCTTTTAAGAATTCAGTGGCTCTCATTTTGGACCTCAATCATTTGTTTCTTTGATATTCTGTGAGCAGAAGTTCTTGTTGGAGATTGTCTATAGCCTGCTTCCATTTGTCTAATGGCCTTAAATGAGACAAGATAAAATTAAGAAGACTTCTCTTCCTGAGTTCAAATCTGGACTAGCTGTATGACCTTGGGCAAATCACTTAAACCTGTTTGTCTCAGTTTCCTCATCTGTAAAATGAACTGAGAATGGAAATGGCAAAGAACTCCAGTATCTCTGCCAAAAAAAATCCAAATAGGATCAAAGAGAGTTGGACACAACTGAACGATATTTCCTAATGGTCTCTATAAATAATTTCCCACAATTTCAAAGGACTTTTTTAAACTAGTGGACATTCTTAGAAGTTGGGGGAAATAAATTTATAAGCACAGCAAACTAATCTCTCCCCTCCTTGGCAACTCAGGTGCTATATTCTGTGTGATCTACTGCCTTTTTTTTTTTTTTTAATCCCAAAGGCCATGAAAGAAGGCCAATTGTTTCACTTAAACAAATAGTTGGTAATAGAACTGTCTGAGGCTTTCTTTGAACTCAAGTCTTCTTGACTGCATGCCTGGCAGTCTATCCACTGTGCCACCTAGTTTCACTCACCAAGAATTAGGAGTGTTTAATTTGTCTAAAATGATAGCTACAGAAGAAGAAAAGGGATCATAGAATTGAAAGGGATCTCAGGAACCATTTAGTTTAATGTCCTTATCTTACAGATTAGTAAAATGAGAGAGGTTAAATAACTTGTCTAAGACTATACAAGGAATTTAAGAGATAGAATTTGAACCCAAGTCCTCTGAGTGCAAAGCCAGTACTTTCTTCATTCGATCATACTGCCTGCTTAGATCCTTTTTCCCTCAAAACAAGGCAAATGAAATGGCAGAAATAATATAATGCTTTTGAAACCATTAAAATAATATGAAGATCTATCTTTGAGGTCTGACTGTTGCCATTAATGGAGACAGGCAGACAGCATTATAATGGGACACATATGGTGGGAAGAAGAGATGATAGGATAAGTCTCTTATCTGTTGATCCCAACTTCAAATTGAAATCCCTTCTTCCTCTGTCATTTTACTAGAGTAGGAATCTTTATGGGAACAGTCATGCGCACATGTCACTATGTCAAAGGTCTTTTGGTTCCATCAGAATTGGAAGGCCAATGTGTAGTTCATGAGGGCAAAATGAGTCAAGATACCCCAGGGCAGAATTGGAATGTTCTGTACTTAATCCACCCCATGTAACTAATATCCTTTCCCTGGTTCAATAAATAAAAGGCTTGCTTCCCTTAAACCTCTCCCTGTGAATTGTCATACCACTATAAATGTCATCCTAACCTTGAGGTAAAAATGATACTTTTAAAGAGCTCCTAACATTCAGCCTTATTTTTCCTATAAAAGAAAATGTTGTTGCTATTTAAAATGGTATCCATTTTTATATACTTAACAAATCTAGAGAAAGATATTCTTTAAAAGGTTTTTTTAATTGTCAATCCATTTTGTATTTATGAGACCTGCATTTCCCAATATTACAATTTTGTTTTGTTTGTTAATTTGCTGGATGAAAATGAAAAATTTTAAGTATTTTTTGCTTTGTAGTTAGATCAGTCTTTAATGTAATTTCTACTATGAAAATTCTTTGTTAACATTTGTTCAAATTCTTTAACCACTTTTCAACTGGGAAATATCTTTTGGTATTATATATTTGTATTGCTTCCTGATATATCTTAGATCTCAGAACCTTTTCAGTGATACCTGATATAGAGATTCACCTACTCCACCTACCCATACACAATTGATTACTTTTTTTTAAAGTTGGCTTAATATATTACTGAAAAGACTTCAATTTTTTGAAATGTAAATTACCCATTTTTACCCTTGGCCATCATCTCTGTCCTTTTTCTAGCTTTCATTACTTTGCCATAATTGTGTGTTGTAATTTATTTCAATTGGTTGAATAGTAATTGATCTGATTTTTAAATACATGTCATATCCATTCTAAACTTATTTTGATATAATATCTAACATCAATATAGTAGTTTAAGGTACATACTTTACCATGCTTTAGATATGTAATTTCATTTGGCACATGATATATGATGAGGGTCTAAATCTGATTTTTCCCATGGTACTTTCCAGTGATTCTAGAAATTCTTGTCAAAGGGAAAGTTCTTCTTCAAGTAGTTTGTGGTATGCAGTTTATGATAAACTGATTTTTCAGTTTAATTGTTTCAGATCTTTTCCTGTTCAGTCTGACCTACTAATCTACTTTTCAAACCAGAAATAAATAATTTTTGAGGGTTACTGTTTTGAGAGAGACAGTTTAGGGAAAGAGGAATGGTTTAGTTTTTGAATGATTCAATTCTTGACTTCATCACAACATCAGTGATTGGGGAAGAGGGAACAGGGTGTCAGCAAAACAAACCTTAAGTAGGATCTTTCAATGTAAATCAACAAAGGATAAATTTTTGTGAGAAGTCAGTTTGTTAGCAAAGCCTTGGAATTTGAAAGTAGAAAATAATTCTCATGTGAAAATGGTAAGGACATATCTCCTAGGAGTGTAAGTATTCATATATTATTCCTTACTCGGAGAGAATGGTTAGCTTCATAGGACTTTCTATTTGGACCTCATTTAGTTTTGATCTATGCTTGCTTATTTTATTCTAATTTCTTATCATGGATTTCTCAGAAACATTTTGTACTTTGAAGTCCTCAAAGACCTAAGAGTCATTAGCCTTTGGCATGCATTCTGAGCAGCATACAGTTCCTTTCTCCTTCTGATTGGTTTCCAAGGCTTTGAGCCCAAATGTTGTTTAAAAGTATGATTATATCTCATAGTCAATTGTGTCATTATTGGAGATGTGCTCTATTGTAAAAAAATCATTTCTAAAAGCTTTCCTGTTTGCATCTGTATCTTCATCAAGAAAATCCACAATATATTTCTTAATTATTTTATAAAAATTTAATCGTAAGAAAGTGTGTACAATGATTGATATTTTAAAGCATCTTTAGTTGCCATTTTGGGGGGAAGGGAAGGGTAATAATGTCATCTATGACTTTTGTGGGGTAGCAAGATAGCTTAGTGAATAGAATGCTGGGCCTAGAGTCAGGAAGAGCCAAGTAAAATCTAACCTGGGCAAGTCACTTCACCTTGTTTGTCTCAGTTTCCTCTTTTGTAAAATAAGCTGGAGAAGAAAATGGCAAAGCATTCCTGTATCTTTGTCAAGAAAATCTCCAATAGAGTCATGAAGAGTTAGATACAACTGAATGTCTGACTTTTGCAAATCATTCAGCACATTTTCTAGTATCCTTCAAATTCTGCCTCTCATATTAATCAACTCTGTAATCATGGATAAATCACTTAATCCCTATTAACTTTAGTTTCTATAAGTGTAACATGGGACCAATAATACCTCAGCCACTCCTTCCATTGTGAGAGTCAAATGAGATAATGTATAATAAAGCACTTTGTAAAATTTAAAGCACTATAAGCCATTTATAATATTATTGTCATGATTTATTATCTCATTCTTATCATCTTTTTTGATGGGATTATTTTCCTATTTTCATTTATATTTATCATTTCATATACCATTGCATAATTTATATAATTACTTTTTGTAGTTAAAGAAAGATATTAGTATGTCACTCTTCTTCTGTAGGTTCATGGTCAGCATACTTACTGCTATTCCAGTTGCTGACAAGATGAGGGCAGTAACGTGTACTCCATCCTGTTCCCATATGATTGTGATTTCTTCTTCTGGTTCTGTGTTTTTCCAAAGCTTTTTGTTCTCTGACACTCAGAGATTGTGATTATCCAATAAAGCAACATCTATTAAAATGCTGTTTTTAAATTTTGATGGATTAATAATATATAATTAGGTGACTATAGGTAACATTTTGATCTGTGATTATGCTCCACTTTCAATATACTTTATTGATTGAGTTCTCAAAGATATTTTGAGGTCTGCATTTTAGCATGAGAATTTGTTATCTGATGGTATATGAAAGCTTCTAGATATATAATTCTAGCCAGCAGATGATGTCTTACTAGATATTTAGTAGGTATCAAACTTTTGTAGACTTTAGGAATATGTCAACATTTCTTTTATTTCCTTGTATAGTCTTGATTTATTGTCAGGACTCTTTTTTTTTTTTTTTAAATAATTTCTAATAGCAATGACTTGTTCCTGAATTAACATCATAGACTCATCTCTTTTTGCCAGGAAAGCTTCACAACTCCCCCATCTATTTGACTCTTTTTTGCCCAGACATTTTTTGGCTGAGTTCATAAATATATTACACATGGAAAGCCTTTTGATTCTATTCTTGGACCACATTCATCTCATAGGCTTCATCTGCCTTCCATTTCACTCAACAAACTAAAAGTTGTGAATCTATTATAAATCTTTACAACTTCTGAATTGTTCCAAAAGTATTTCTGTAGATTCCCCCCCCCATTTTTCAAATATTCTGAAAAAAGTTTTTTCAATTTACGTGTCAAGAAAGTGCTAATATTCCTTCAGCTGTGTGAAAGTGAAGGACCATGGGCTTTGTTAATATTATACATGTTTTACTGGAAATTGAATAGATGCCCTTCAATTGGAGAATGGCTGAATAAATTATGGTATATGAATATTATGGAATATTATTGTTCTGTAAGAAATGACCAGCAAGATGATTTCAGAGAGGCCTGGAGAGACTTACATGAACTGATGCTGAGTGAAATGAGCAGAACCAGGAGATCATTATACACGGCAACAACAGTACTATATGACGATCAATTCTGATGGACATGGCTCTCTTCAACAATGAAATGTTTCAAACCACCTCCAATTGTTCACTGAAGTAAGCCATATACACCCAGAGAGAGGGATGCGAAAGGTGGACCACAACATAACATTCTCATACTCCTTGATTGATGTTTGCTTACATTGTGTTTCCTTTATCTGATATATCGTTTGTGTAGATAAGATTTTTCTTGCACACCAATGATAAGTTTGGAAATATGTATACATATATTCGATTTGCCAATATTTTAACATAATTAACATGTAGTGGATATCCTGCCATCTAGGGGAGGGGTGGGGAGTTGGGGGAAAAATTTGTAACGGAAAGCTATGTAAGGGTTATTGTTGAAGAATTACCCACACATATGTTATGCAAATAAAATAAAAATTAAAAAAAATATATTATACATGTTTTAGTCTTTACAAATGTATTATGGTTCACTTTACAGTGTCAAAAACATATATTAGAAGAGATATTATGTAGATGCCAATTGCTTCAATTTTGTTTTCCTCATTTATCTTAGCTTTCAGAATACCAATGAATTTATCATTCACCTGCCATCTTCTCTGTGGTAGCTTTTTGTCTATCATCATCATCATCACAACCATTGATATAATTATCATCATTATCATGATCAACATCAGTATCATCTAGGGAAGGGAAAGAAACAAGCATTTATTAAATACTTACTGTGTGCAGGGCTAACTGTTTTATAAATATTATTTCACTTAATCTAGAAAATAGATCCCTGATTGCTTCAAAAGTTTCTGATTTGCAGGATCAATGTCTTCAGTAGTGTTTTTTTCTGGTTCAGCCATAATTTTATTCATAAATTTCAATATGAAACCAGAGTTGCTCTTAGTTGTCACAGCATTGCTCTTGGCAAACAGATCAAGTGTTTGTTTTCTGAGATGTTTTATGGACTCTTTTGGCCTCTTCACTGTGCTAATCTTTGATAGACTCTCTCCTTGAATTAGGTATTGGAGATTTCAAGATGTAGAAATGGACAGCCTAAGAAAGAGTTTATGTGTAGAGAAATAGTGGGAGATTGAGTTGAAAAGATAGGTTGGGACCATACTAAGAGAACTTGCATGCTAGGATTAATGATGAGCCAACTATGTTCTATAGACTATTGAAAATCATTGAAATAGGAAAATGTATTCTTGAATGCTGTTGAATAGATTGGAAGGGACAAAAGAGTGTTAACATTTTTTTCTAAAAGAAGTTGGATTTGATGACTGTTGAGGTACCTACTAGTTCTGAGAATCCTTTCAATGATCCCAACCATTTTTTCCTCTGTGGTGTGTGTGTGTGTGTGTGTGTGTGTGTGTGTGTGTGTGTGTGTGTGACTAATATCCTTCTAGTAATGCTATGTTGTTGAAAGTTATGGATACCATAGTCTCTGGGAAAGCAGGGTTGCAATTAGGTCAAATCACAGTGAAGATGAATCAACAATAAGCATTTATTAAATTCCAACTATGAGCCAGAAATTGTGCTATAGTCTAAGGATAAAAAGGAAAAAAATGAAATAGTCCCTCCCTTCAAAAAGTTTACATTTTAAAAGAGCAATACCATAGTCCTAGCTAAAAAAGGAAAAAAAAAAAAAGCTACCCTATTGGACCAGTGAAGAGTCAGAGATAGAAACCATGGCAAGAAAGCTATATTCAAAAGTTTCTTTCATCACAGATTCAGCCCTTGCTAGAACACTGACCACATGCTACCTGTGGATACTGCTTAGCACTGACAAAAGACAGCAGACATTCATGGAAAGAATATGAAGATACACATACACTAATACCCAATTGCTTTCCTGTGGCTAATTGCACCAGGACAGACTAAGAGACATGCCCATATTTGTGTCCACGAAGCTATCATCAGTAAATGTAGATAATGCTCTAAGTCTCCAACTATATCTGGGTTTTACTTTCAATCCAAATTGCCTTAAGTTACCAAGGTTGATCACCCTAATGAATGAAGCTTAAATTAATCCTTTAACAATCCTTCTTCCTTTCATATATCTAATAAAACTACTCCTGTCTGGAGCTAATGCTATATATCTCAGTTTGAGAGGTTCACCCCAGTCTTCCACCCCTATCCATTAGTGCTGAATCGACCAGCTGTTATCAGCTGGTTCCCCTCCCCTCCAATTGCTGACCATGGTGCTGACCAGTTTTTTGATAACTAAACTAATGTAGGTCCCTTTAGGTTTTTTTTTTTTTTTTTTTTTTTAATTATTTGAATTATCATCCAATGTATTGACAGCTATGTTTCCACTTTTTCTAAAAACTCAATTGTTTGGCAACCGAATGGTTCAAGTGGTCATTGCTGTTGAAACATTATGTCTATCTAACCACTTATAAAAATTATGATGATGGTCTGTGCACAAATCCCGGTATACAATGAGGCTGGGGAGTTGAATTGGTGTCACATTGTAAAAAGCTTTAAAATATTAAGAGAGGAGGTGTCTGGCACATAATAGGTACTTAATAAATGCTTATTGAATGAATGAATAAACATTTTATGCTGGAGGGATTAGAGTTTACTGAATAGAGGAATGATATGATCATATACAAATGCTAAGGAAAATCATTTTGGCATTAATGTGGAACATGGACTAGAGTGGGAAGAGACTTGATATAGAGAGCCCAGTTAGGCTGTTTCAATAATCTAGACAAAATATGATAAACATTAAGATGATAGCTGTGTGTGAAAAGAGGAAGCATTAGTTGGGAGAAATATGGAGGGAGAAGTAGGAAAACATTTAGTAAGTGCCAGGAACCATGCTAACTGCTTTATAAATATCTCATTTTATCAGCATAACAACTCTGGGAGGTAGGTACTAGTATTATTCCCATTTTAAAGTTGAGGCAATTGAGGTGGACAGAGGTTAAACGATTTGCTCAGAATCACATAAATAGTAAGTGTCCAAGGCTGGATTTGAACTTAGGTCTTCATGACTACAGACCCAGAATTCAATCTAATTTGCTGCATTCCTGCCTTGAGATAGAAATAATGAGATTTGGTAGCTGATTTGGTAGGTGGTATGAGGAAGAGTGAAGAACTGAGAATAATGCTGAGATTATGAACCTGGGAGACTGGGAGATTGTAAATGTCTTCAACAGAAATAGGCAAGAAGAGAAGTGAACTTTTTGGGAAAGATAATGAATTCTGCCTTAAATATGTTGAGTTGAACATGTCTTTAAGTTTGAAATGTCCAATAGAAAATTAATATTGTGAGAATGACTATGAAAAGATGATTTGGGTGGGAAAACAAGACTGTGGAATGCAAAATTGAAGGAACCAAAGGCATTTGCTTTAGAGCAGGGAAGACTTTGGAGAACCATAATCATGACCTTCAAGTATTTAAAGGGTTATCAAATGAAAGATAGTTCAGGCTAGGTCTACTTTATCTCAGAGAAGAAAAGTTGAGAACTACCATATAGTTGTTGGGAGACAGATATAGATTGGATGTTTTATAAAAGTTCCTAGTAATTAGAACTCTCCAAAAATGAACATGTGATTATCAATGTGATTATCAATTCTGATGGACATGGCTCTTTTCAACAATGAAGTGATTCAGGCTAATTCCTGTGATTGAATCTGCATCTGCACCCAAAGAGAGGACTGTGGGAACTGAATGTGGGTGACAATGTAGTCTTTTCATCTTTTTTGTTGTTGTTTGCTTGCTTTATGTTTTCGTTCTCATTTTCTTTCCTTTATGATCTGATTTTTCTTGTGCAGCATGATAAATGTAGAAATATACATATAGAAGAATTGTATATATTTAACCTACATTGGATTGCTCGCTGTCTGGCGGTAGAGTGAGTGAGGGAAGGAAGAGAGAAAAGATTTGAAACACAAGGTTTTGCAAGAGTGAATGTTGAAAACTATCTATGCATATATTTTTGAAAATAAAAAACTAAAAAAAGAGAGAAAAAAATGAACATGTTTACTCAGAGACAAGAGTTCTTCCTCACTAGAGGTGTCCATGGAAAAACTAGATAACTTTTGTCAAATATATTGCACAGGGGAGCCATAGGTAAGCAGGGCCTGTTATGGGTGACACTGTTAAGAATGTGTATGGTGGGGCAGGGGGAGGAGCAGATATTTTCTTTCCCTTGTTCAACACATTTCTTTGATTTCTTGACTGAGAATCAAGTGGAATGAGAAGTTGACTGGCTTTTGGTGAAGAGCTGGATAGCTATGGGGAACTTACAATCATCTGGTCACGGCCAATGCAGTGATGACAGGGATAGGAACTAGACTTATAATTTCATTGCTACAGAAAATCCAAGTGCATGCTAGCACATTCTTTTCAACTTATCAACCTATCAATGTAATCAAAAGTATTTATTAAGCATTACTGTATGCCAGGCACCATGCTACATCCTGGGAATAACAATACAAATAAAAGAAACTTACATTCTAACAAAGAAAACAAATACTCATATATGTATATAGCTATAAATAAATATATATATGTATATATATATATATATACATACATATATGTATATATATATACATATATATATATATATATACTACTAGAGAAAGGGATTATAGCTGTGATTTCATTGATACAGTGACTAGGTGGATGAGGAAAGTCCTTCTACCAATACAGTTCTGCATTTTCCCTGGATTGAGTCTTGAGGAGTTGTCTAGAGAACAGGGAACTTAAATGACTACTGTTACCAACCATCCAGTCTATATCAGAGGTGAGTCTTGAAGCCAGGTATTTTTGATCCCATGGTTGGCTTTCTTTCTACTGTGCCTTGCTGCCTTAGCTACTGATGTTATGATTATAATATTCATGTTGCACATGAAAGAATTTTCATGTATAGAAAAATACTTATTTATATGTTTAATGTTATTGTATTTCATATTCTGATGTTCACTGTATAAAACTAATGAGAGTCATGCCTCTAGGACATTGGGCAGATGCTCATGGCAAGGATATGGACAAGAATCATACAGAATGAGGCTGTTTGATTAGGTGTTGACCTGCATCTCTGGAAGGAGTGCCCATGCCGATGATGTCATGAATCTATTATAGTCATGAACATTAAGATTAGAAAATCTGTGTGGTATGAACATTGTCTTACCTATAACAATAGCAACCAGAACACCAAACAAATGCTGACTAAGGGCCTCCCTTGTGTATGGCACGATGCTAGAGGCCTCTTCCAATACGTCATCCTGGCATGGAATTGTCTCTGTGTTCTTGAAGAGTTTGTCAGGAGAGCACAAGCTCTGGCAGGTCCAACCAAGCCAGAAAGGCTGTGAATGGACTCATCCATGAACAGTGTGGCTCATTGGAAAACCAGGTTATAAAGCTCTAAGAAGATCATTACTATTTGGGCCATGGTGTGATGAATGTTTCTGCCTTGTGGGTCACTCAAAGGTGTATTGGGGGCAATACAAGCCAGTTGTATGTTGACTATAGTATAATGTCCACAGTGAAGTATGGGAAAGAATGTGTATTGAAGATGCTAAAAGACATATATGGACTAAAAAGGGTTAAAATGGGCTTATCATATATTAAATCTGTGGTCTGGCATGAAGATTACTTGTGTTCTGCATTGGTTCCTATATGATACTTAAAGATCAAGAGGAAGATCTTCAAGACAAAGGGTGCATTCTCTGTAAAGGATTTAGAGCTGCACATTAATAAAGGTCAAGGGATGAGAAGGCATGGATAAAAAGAAATCTACTCCTATGATTCTACTTTAATGAGTCCTCAGAGTCACTGAAGTGTGAAGTGATGGATAGATGACATTCACAGCTATAAAAAGGGCATAAACATTAAATTTAATACTGATGGGATCTTTACAATCTCCCTTCCTTCCTTGCTTGCTTCCTTTCTTCTCTTCCCTCCTTCCTCCCTCCTTCCCTCTTTTCCTCCCTTCTTCACTTCCTTTGTTAATTCTTCTGTTCATTCCTTCTCCTCTTTTTTCTTTCTTCTTTCTTATCTTCCTTCATTTTTATATTAAAAATTATCATTGTTTTTTTCATTATGTATAGTCATATATTTTAAAATATTATTTTTTGCACTTATATGTTCCCTAAATCTATTTGAATCATAACTCTGCCTCTTACTATGTGACTTTGGATGAGACCCCTACATTCCTGGGGCATCAGTTCCCTCATCTAAAGAATGAGGGTTGGTGTGGTTGACTGTTAAATTCCCTTTTAATTCTGAATTATTCATTTTATCAAGTTTATTTTCTTATAAGAAGGAAAATATGTACTAAACTATATTCATTCTTACTTAATAGTCTTATACCAGATTAGTTTTTTCCAAATTAAAAATATTCTGCTTCATTTCTGGTGTCTAAAATAGTAGCTTTGAACTCCATCTTCTGTGACCAATAACCTCTCATCACCTGATTGATCAGAGAGAGCTCAGTGGGAACTGGAGAAGTGTGTATGTGTGCACGCACATACATGTGTGTTTACATGTGTGTATGCCTGAATGTCTCAGTGTGTGTCTATTTCTGTGTGGATGTGTCCACACATATGTACATTCATGTTTGTATGTCAATATGTCTCTGTGTATGAGGTATGTGACTGGATATGTACATGTGTGAATGCATGTGTGTGTGCCTCTGTGTGTGTGTGTGTGTGTGTTCCTTGAGCTATGCATACAAAACCATGTTGGCTATATTGTAGAACAAATGGTATTTTTGTGCTTTATATCCAGTCAAAAAGTTTTCCTAGACTACAAATTTGGGGTTGCTTCTTTGCTAAGGACTCAAAATCCTCTTAGGATTTCTTTATCTTATTAGAAGAGTTAAGTCTCTATGATGCCATCTTAAACTCCTCACATCCTTAAATCTCCAGATGAAGATGCACATCTGGCCAGATGCTGGACTCCAGTGAAATTGTCATCCATAAAGAGCAAGTGGACACACTGATTTAGCTTTCAGTTCTCTTATGTTAAGGAATAATATTCTGTTTTACTCTTACTATTAAACAACTTTTAAAAGATGTGCCATTGTTGCCTGTAATAAATATATCATAAAGCAACTATGGAAATTTTGATTGAGAATTGAAATGGAACTAAGGCCATCAAGCCCAACCCTTCATTTTGTAGGGGAGAAAACTGAGTCTCAGAGAGGTGAGATGACTCAGCCAATGTCTCATAGGTAGCTGAACTGATATTTGAACTCAGGTCTTATGACTCCAAGTTCAGTGATTTTTTTTCACCGCACCATGCTACTCTGCATGATGAAAAGATGGGACTGAAGCAAGACAAATCCCAACAAGTAATGTTCAATTTAAGAAAACCAATATGATGATATAATGGGAGTGAAACCCTGTCTGAAGATGATTCATTGAGGATAGTGCAGCTATACTTTGGATCAATTCTTTTCATTGTCTACCAAATGTTATGGTAAAGGTATGAATGAATGAATGAATGAATGAATATGTAATTACTGATTACTAAAATAGTTTTAAGTGCTAGTCTCAAGAAGTTTACATTAAAATGAGGGGAAGGTGATATAGATAGGGGAAGAGATGAGGAAGGATGAAGTCATAGGGATAGTGAGTGTTGCTTCAGAATATTAAATTATTGTAATTCCTTTCTCAGAACACTGACAGAGTCATTGTTGGTGAACTATTACTTGTTTAATTAATGGTGTCAGAGTATAGAAGACTTCCCCCTCTTTGAAGATCTTTGGAGGGAGATGGGATTACTGTGTTCAGGTGACCAAGGAATTTTTGTTTATGGATTGGTTGGTCCTGAAGTCTCTCTGAATTTTAAGGATTTCCTACATGACAACAGGGGAAACTTTTAAGGTGGATAGTCCCTTGTCAGTGAGCATCAATAAAATCAACAAATCTATAGGAAGTACCATTGGCCTGGAAGAAGTGAAAAAGTTAAATAAAGTCAACAAACAAGTATAAAGAACCTGATGTGTATAGAGCACTGGGCCTTGAGCTGGAGGGCCTGTGAGATATAGGACACTTGAGTCTGTCCTCATAAGTCAGAAAAAAGATGAAATCACAGAAAAATAAAATTCACAATTTCTATGCATATTCATTAAAAGATTTTTGCTTTTCTTTCTCTTTTTAATATTAGCAGATGGACAGGAGAGAAAATAAATTTTGGTTAATTAAAAATTTTTAAAGGAGTGCAAGATAAAGGTACAAATATTGTGCTATTATATAGAATCTGAGAGCAGAAAGATCACTAAGGATTGGGGGAAGGAGCACCAGGAAGCCTACTTGGAGGAGGTAACATTTCATTTGGATTTGAAAGAGATTAAGATTTCAGCCAGCACAGACAGGGGCAGGGGAAACAATATGCTAGGTATTTGTGCAGCCCTAAGGAAAAACAAGGAGGTTGAGTAGTTCCATTTGGCTTCAGTGAAGAAGCATGGTGAGGATTATCTTAAAAGCCTAGAAAGATAGGATTACCTTAAGTCTTTAATGTTAAAAAACAGTTAAAAAGCATCTTCACTTTACCTGTAGATGATAAGAGATATGTTTGGGGTTCAGTGTCAAATGTTGGGGTTTAGCATGTGAAGCATTCTTAATGGCCATTCTTTTTGGCAAAAAATAGGTTTATTTAGAAGAGGTTACAAAGTTGAGAGATACAATAAACACCAAGAATGGTAAATATCAAATAGATTTGGGAGAGCATATAGTTAAGAAGAAAAGAGGTTTTTAACAATTAACAATGGAAAAAAAAAAAAAAACAAATTCCCTAGTGCAACTCATAATTAGAGAAAGGAAATACTCTATAAGATGGGAATATACCATTAACTGTCAGGCTAAATTCATAGAGGAGTTTAGTACCCTAAAATAGTTAATTAGCTATGAGGAGAAAGACACCATGGGGCATGGTGGGGGGATGAGAGGAAAGACACCATGAGGCATGGGTAAAGGGTGACTGAAAGATATCACAAAGCAGAACACAAAGCTATCCCAAAAGGGTTTCAGCAAAAATGGCATAGGCCATGGATAAATTTATAGGACAAATTTAACCTTAGGGAATTGGCATAACTTGGATTTTTTACTGGACACAGCAAGGTGAGGCTACTCATGACCTCCACAAAGGGTAGAATTATGAGTGCCCTTTCCTGCTTGCCACAAAGAGTAATTTTACCAGTACTTCAGGCTGTCTCTGACAACTTCACCTAATAACCCAGGGTCTCATCAATAGAAAAGCATCAAAGAATTTTAAGCATAGACATGACATGATAAGGGTGTGTCTAAACACGATATGAATCTGGGAGTGGTGTGAAGGACAAATTGGCCAAGGAGAAAACTAGAAATGGAAAAGAGGACTGGGTCTGACATCAGAGGACCTGTATTCAAATTCCAGCATTGCCACTTACTTGTCTATGCAGTTTGGGACAATCCACTTCACTTCTCTGATGACCTCACTGATCCCTTTCAATGTCAAATTCCATAATTCTGTGTTCCATTAGGAGGTGACTACAGTAATCCCGACAAGTTGAAATGAAATCTTGTTAGAGGAGAGGGGGAATAGAGAAGAAAAGAGAGATGTGAAAAATATTGATATGGGAGTGAACCACTGGAGTTGAGAAATGTATGTGGGAGCTGATATTTGGAAAGCACATTCTTTCATTTGAACTGAAAATTGTCCTTGTAAATTGGAGGCTAATGGTATTAATTAAGATATCCATTTTAAAAATGAGGAAACTAAAATTAAGCACTAAATGATCAAATGATTGGTCCTGGTAGCACAAGTAGAGAAATTGTCAAAAGTAAACTTTGGAATGGAAATCTTTCTGAATCAAAGTCCAATATTCTATTTCCTAAGCCATAAGGACCTTTCTGGGGCAGCTAGATGATACTGCAATGGATAGAATATAGGGCCTGCAGTCAGGAAGACTCATTTTCCTGAGTTCAAATCTGGCTTCAGGCACTTGTTTTGTGACACTGGACAAATCACTTATCCTTGTTTGCCTCAATTCCTCATCTGTAAAATGAGTCAGAGAAAGAAATGGCAAAGCACTCCAGTGTCTTTGCCAAGAAAACCCCAAATGGGGTCTCAGAGTTGGACTTGACTGAAAAATAACTTCACAAGGGCTTTTCTAATGAAAGTCCATTCAAATCTAATCAAGAAGTCTTTATAAAGCATTTACTACATACTAAATTCAGAGATTAGTCCTGAAATGCAAGCAGAAGTAAGCCCTGTCCTCAAGGAGTTTATATTCTAATTCTAAAGGAGGAAGACCAGGAAGCCAAAAAAGGGAGGGGAAGGAGAAGGACCTCAGCCTGGGGAGGAGGTACAACCAGAAGATTCAGGCAAGGATTCTGGGGAATCAAGACTTGTCTGCCTGGGCATGTTCCTCAAAATGGAAATTCTTAGAGGAACTATTATTGTGGTCAGTCCTTTGAAGTCAGGGAGGTGATATCATGACACCCAAGTAAGAAGAAGGATAAGGAAACTGATATGGTTTGCTGGAGAAAATCAGTAGAGTGAGGAGTATGAAGAGACAATTCCTTTAAATAAAAATGTTATTAAACACTTACTGTTTTCCAGGGGCTGAGACCCAGAGTCAACCTCCTGTCATTAAGAGTCTTATATTCTAATGAGAGGAAACAATATGTACCCAGATAAATAAATATTAATACCTATAAAGAAAAGTAGAAGAATGTCAGATGGAGGGAGCCCTAAAATAAGGGTAGAGCAGAAAAGGCTTCCTATAAAAGGAAAGGCACATATATGTAGCTGAAAGAGGTTTGCCAAGTGCACTTACATCATTCGATTTGCCCAGATCCTGTGAGATAAGGGCCTTTATTATTTCTATTTCAAGCAGCTTGCTGAAGATCACTAGACCAGGTTGCTCCTCCATAACAGATAATGGCAGGAATTAAGGATCAAAAGCAAGTTTTGCATGCCCAATTTATTTATTTATTTTTGCATGCCCAATTCTTAGCATACTTGGCCAGGAAACCTGTGAAGAAAATATTCTAATTTCAGTAAACATATGAAGCACCTACTATGGAAAAGCCCCAAAATATTTGGGATCAGCTTCATTAATAGAGATTAACTCAATATTCTGAAATTAAAGGTAATGTGAATGTTAAGACCCTCAATGGCAATTGTGTAGAAAAGAGGTGAGACAATGGATTTAGGGGGAAAGAAAAGGTTTGGTGTGGTGTCCTTAAATATAAACATTATGCAGATCTACAGCATTGTTATTGCTTTTTTATAGCTGGAGAGAAAGAGAGTAATCAGGCAAGTACATTTATTCATTTACCAAGCATTTACTAAGCCCCTACTGCATGCAGAGTATTATGCCAAATTCTGGGAAAGATATGAAAGTTTAAGTTTCAGCTGTCATGAAGATCAGAGGCCAATATGAAGATAAACCTTCAACATCACTACTTACAAGAATATTACAGAGGTTTCTGGGTAATGCTGAATGGCATGGATAAAGAAAGCCTAAAGGACTTGCTTTCATAGCACTTTCAAAAACCCACTGGCAAGCAGGTAATTTACCCCCAACATAGGCAGAGGTGGAAGATTCTAGGTTACACACAGCTCACTGTGCTCTTTGTTTATGCTTGCAGGGGACATTGTGATGCAAGGGGGCTGAGATGGAGAGCTTGACAAGGACACACAGCTCTCATGAGATTGCATCACAACCCTCCATTTGTGTAAACCTCACTTACGTATCTATTTCCTTTGGGGACTTGTTTGGGTTTTATTTTATTTTTTGTGGGAGGTTGTTTTGTTTTTTTTTTTTTTTTAAGAGAAAGAGAAACCTTTTGAGTTTGTTAGTGATTATTTTTAAAGGATCTTGGCTTTTCAGATTCAGAATGAAGAAGGAGTCTTAGAGGTCACTGGCCATTGTCATAAAAGGATACTTTATAAATTATGACCCTGTAATGTTGGACTCTGATCTTCATGAGAGCTGGAACTTAAACTTTATATTTTCCCCAACACTTGGCATAATGCTCTGTATGCAGTAAGTGCTTAATAAATGTTTGTTGAAAGAATATACATATACCCTTTCCCACTAAGTATTCTCAGTCTTGAATTCAAATGGGCTGAATTCATTCCTGAGCACACCTGGCCCCAAGGTGAGGGGGGGAGCGGAAAGGCTCTTATCCTGTTTTCTGGCTCATTATGTTCCTAACTCAAAGTAAAATACTATGTTAGGCTCATGTGTAGAACCTCCCCCAAAGGATTAACAGGGTCTCTTTGATAATGATACTGATAGTACAGAGTAGACAAAATACAGAATAACTCTATCTCCATCACAAAAGACTTGCTTAAAATGGAAAAGACTCATGAATGCATGATGACATAATTTTAATTCATGAAACAAAGCACATAGTTTTTATTTTATTTATAGTTTTTTTTTTTGTAGTTATTTCATCTTTATCTCAGCTCTATACTATCTGAGCATCTCTCCACTGCCCAGCTAGGACGTGGATTATATCCTCCTGATGCCCTCTGAGAATTGTTTTAATAGTTACAGGAAGAACCTCCTTCTGCTCCTCATCCAGAAAATTTACAATACCAGGACTTTCTCCTTTATTAAACAGCTACCCAAACTGGAAACAGCCATCTCAGGATTGCTATTTGATCATCTGTGAACAGAGAGAGATACACAAAGCTAAAGAGGTAGCCAAGACTTTGAGATTAAATCTCAGGATCAGCAAGATGAACATGTGCTCTTGGTATAATTTGAATCCAGTTCCTGTATTTGCCAGAGTAGGGGGAGACTCATTCCTTTACCTCAGCAAGTCTGAGGGGGAGTTTTCTCTAGTCCCAATTGGCACATTCATAATACAAGAAGAGACTAGGAGCAAAAATGAAAAACTTAGGTGCTGTGGTAAATAGAGTGCTATTTGTAGACTCAGGAAGATCTAAATTCAAACCTTGTCCCAGACACTAACTGGGTGAGCTTGGGCAATAACCTAACCTCTCAGTTGCAGTTTCCTCATTTATAAAACAAGGACAATAATTGCACCAACATGCAGCATTGTTGTGAATATTGAATAAAATATTATGTGTAAACTTCTATATAAATATTAGTTATTATTAAGTTGTTTTTTCCTTTAAAGTCTACAAAGTGGGCAGCTCTTATTTTTCATTGGTCAACATTACCAACATTATGGAATCAGGGAGAGGAAGATTAGTATCAACCAAAAACCTCTACTTTTTAAAAATATGTTTTTAGCTCCACCAAAAATGGGCCAGGGCATATGATCAGAGTTCCAGGGTCCATGATTCAGTCCAACAATTCAGGGCTCTTTCCTTATTTCCCTTCATTATTACCCATATATTCTGTACTAGACTCATACACTAGTGTAATGGAAACCAACGTAATAAAGCAAGTGCAGTTACCCCCATTTCGTGGTCAAAGAAACTGAGGATTCATAGAACAGAAGTGACTTTTCTGAAACTCCTTAACCCTCTTTTTACTTTATTCATCAGAATAATCATCCCTCCCACCAACTAATGGAAAGGATTCTTGCTTGATAGAGCTTTGCTATGTATTTCCCTTATTCATTTAGGAAATTCTAAGGTATCTCTAGGCATCCAGCTAGCATAGAGGACATTAGTCACATGGCACATGATTCCTAAGTTGTGAATTTCAGATTTCCACTAGGACTCTCTAGACTACCAAAGTTTATACATTGGGTGGCAGGGCCCTTCGAGATTTTTCTTGCAGTATCTTGCTTTCAGAAAAGCAACAGTTGCCTAAACAGTTAATGGCTCTGTTTGAACTAGGTAGCCTTTCTAGTGAGATCAGTCTCTTGCTCTGAGAAAGCAGAAAGTGAGCCTATCTGAGTCCTTATTAGGGTTCCTATCTATTTATTATCTACCTATCATTCACCCATGCTCTTTCTCAGTTTTGCATCAATTGGCCATGTGTTGGAAGGGAGGAAAGAGTAAGAGAGAGAAAATCATTGTTAGCTGAAAATATCTTGGAACCAAATCTATCTAGATTTCAATAATTCACTCCAACATAGTTACTTAGAGAACATCTGGCTCAAAGGCTGTGTTTGCACTTGTCTGGCTGGTGAGAGTTCACAAAATCCCAAAGTTCACATAAGACTTTTAAGTTAATGTCTGTTAAATTTGTAGGGCAGCTAGGTGACTCAGTGGAAAGAATTCTGGATCTAAAGTCAGGAAGACACATCTTTCTAAATTCAAATCTGGCTCAGACATTACTACCTAGATGACCCTGGTTAAGTCACTTACCCTGTTTACCTCAGTTTTTCATCTATAAAATGAGCTGGAGAAGGATTTGGCAAACCTCACTATCTCTGCCAAGAATACTTCAAATGGGGTCATGAAGAGTTGGAACCAACTGAAAAATGATTAAACAAAATTAGGATCCCTTTTTAATGCTGCCTCATTGGATGTGGTCCAATCTAGCATGTCAAATTTTTTTCAAATCTAATCATCTAACAAATGAGATATCTGAAACTTTGATTCAGATTCACATCTTATCAGAATGCTATGTCTTCTTCAAAAACCGAAAAAAAGTCCAGCAGCTCAAGATCAAGAAGTGAAGGGAAAACACTTCTCCAGGGGGCAGTTCCTTAGAGTCCTTCTTCAATGATGTCACTCCCTGAATACCTGCATTTTAGGTCTTGTTATTCTTCTAGTTTTGAATCTACCTAATTGTGGTGTTATCTAGTCCACCTTTTTTCCTCAGTTCCTCTTCCTCAGCTAGTGAGCCCTTTTCAAGTACTTAACTGGAATCTAGGTAAAAAAGAGATCCTTTGATAAGATAGGGAAAGCAAGTGTAGAACAAATAGTCATGCATTTGGAGTCCAGGTCCTGGCTTTGAATGCTTTTCTGAGGAGACTTAATGACTTTGGTCAAGTCATTTAACTTTTCTGTACCATTTCCTGTACCTTCTGTATAGATTTGTTAAATCTATACAATGGGGGTGAGGCAGGATTAGATTCTGAGATCCATTTGGGCTCTCAATCTGCAGTCCTTTGGAAAGCCATGAGAACCACAATTCCTTCTTCAAAGAAATAGTAAGAAGGAGGAGGAACAGACAGAAATTTTAAAAAAAAGAAAATTGTTTCTCAGAAAAGAAAATTAGAAAAGAAATTAGCAAGTAAAATTTAAACTCCAAAATAAGAGTGGGTTTAAAGATATTGAAGAAAATGGACCAATTGAGGTGGAGGGGAACAAGGAATTTTCTTTTCTTTTCTTTTTTTTTTTTCCTTAGGAACCAAGAATTTATTTATTTTTTATTTTTTTATTATTAATACTTTTTATTTGCAAAACATATGTATGGGTAATTTCTAAACATTAACCCTTACAAAGCTTTCTGTTACAAATTTTCCCCCCCTACTCCCCACCCCTCCCCTAGATAGCAGGATATCCACTACATGATAATTATGTTAGAATACTTAAATCGAATATATGTATAGTTATTGCCACACATCATTTTTTTTGTTCAGGAGAAATCGTATCTATAAGAGAGAATAATCCGATAAAGGAAATACAATGCAAGCAAACATCAATCAATAGAGAACATGAAAATGTTATGTTGTGGTCCACATTTCACATCCCTCTCTCTGGGTGTATATGGCCTTCACTGCACAATTGTAATTGGTTTGAAGCATTTCATTGTTGAAGAGAGTCATGTCCATTAGAACTGATCCTCATATAGTACTGTTGTTGCCATGTACAACGATCTCCTGGTTCTGCTCATCTCACTCAGCATCAGTTCATGCAAGTCTCTCCAGGCCTCTCTGAAATCATCCTGTTGGTCGTTTCTTACAGAGCAATAATATTCCATAACATTCATATACCATAATTTATTCAGCCACTCTCCAATTGATGGGCATCTACTCAGTTTCCAGTTTCTAGCCACCACCAAAAGAGCTGCCACAAACATTCTTGCTCATGTGGGGCCCTTTCCTTCTTTTATGATTTCCCTGGGATATAAGCCCAACAGAAACACTGCTGGGTCAAAGGGTATGCACAGTTTGACAACTTTTTGAGCATAACTCCAAATTGCTCTCCAGAATGGTTGGATCCGTTCACAGCTCCACCAACAATGCATCAGTGTCCCAGTCTTCCCACATCCCCTCCAACATTCATCGTTATCTTTTCCTTTCATTTTAGCCAATCTGACAGGTGTGTAGTGGTACCTCAAAGTTGTCTTAATTTGCATTTCTCTTATCAATAGTGATTTGGAGCACCTTTTCATATGACTACAAATAGTTTTAATTTCATCATCCGAAAATCGTCTGTTCACATCCCTCGACCATTTATCAATTGGAGAATGGCTTGAATTTTTATAAATGTGAGACAATTCCCTATATATCTTAGAGATGAGACCTTTATCAGAACCCTTAAATGTAAAGATGATTTCCCAATTTGATGCTTCCCTCCTAATCTTGTCCGCATTAGTTTTGTTAGTACAGAAACTTTTTAACTTAATATAATCAAAATTATCCATCTGGCGTTCAAGTAAGAGTTCCAGATCTTCTCTGGACATAAATTTATTCCATCTCCATGGGTCTGAGAGGTAAACTATCCCATGTTCCTCTAATTTGGTTATAACATCACTCTTTATAGCTAGATCATGAACCCATTTAGATCTTATCTTGGTGTGCAGTGTTAGGTGTGGGTCCAGCCTTAATTTCCTCCACACTAGTTTCCAATTATCCCAGCATTTTTTGCTGAATAGTGAGTACTCATCCCCAAAACTGGGGTCTTTGGGTTTATCAAACACTAAATTGCTAACGTTATTACCTAGCTTGTTCTGACATCCTATTCTATGCCACTAATCGACTGCTCTATTTCTCAGCCAGTACCAAATGGTTTTGATGACTGCTGCTTTATAATATAGTTTTATATCTGGTACAGCAAGGCCACCTTCATCTGTCTTTTTTTTCATTAATTCCCTTGAAATCCTTGACCTTTTGTTCTTCCAAATGAACTTTGCTACTATTTTTTCTAGATCTGTAAAATTATTTCTTGGGAGTTTGATTGGTATGGCACTAAATAAGTAAATTAGTTTGGGTAGTATTGTCATTTTTATTATATTCGCTCGGCCTACCCATGAGCACTTAATGTTTTTCCAATTGACTAGGTCTGATTTTATTTGTGTGGAAAGTGTTTTGTAGTTTAGTTCATATAGTTTCTGACATTTTCTGGAACAAGGAATTTTCAATAATAATGGCTAGGAAGATGAAGCTATAGCCATACAAAGACATGTCAGTGAAGATAATAAGCATCTGATAGAAAACAGAGAAAGAAATGAGTTTAACAAAGAAGGAACATAAAAAACTGATGATGGAATTCAAATGCCTGGAAGTATGTGAAGAGAATATTGACTGAATATGTTTGCTGAGAACAAGAATTATTTTGCTGGAGAACACAGTGGTAGAAGCAATGAAGGCAAATGGGAAAAGAGGCTTCCAAACTGGAAGAATGATTTAAAGCTGCAAGCAAGATGATAGATTTGCAGGACAAAGCTCAGAGGTGATCGAATACACATCTAACACTCCCACGATCGCAGTGGGTGTCTTGATTCAAATGAGGACTATAAGAATAGGACCACGTAGTTTGGTATGCCAAGGACAATCTACTTCAACCCCTGGCATGGCTCTCAGCAGCCTCCAATGCTAGGAAAATGTAGCAAACTATCAGCACTTTAAATTTCAAGGTGACATCAGGCAAAATAAAAACAGCATTGTTCCTCACATCTTGTGGCAGTCCACCTCATTTTCTTTTTCAGTCTTTTGATCTCTTTGTCCCAAAGGGAAAGGGCCAGGGGTATGATCTGAACACATATTATATATATATATCCTGGAAATTTATTATTAATAGCAAGTCATCTCTTTAATCAACTCTGTTCCCACTCAGCCCTTACTAGAAAAAAAATCTCCTCTTTCAGTTCTATTCCATACTTCATTGTCTGACAAAGTTATTTTTGAGAAAAAACATGTAGACATAATATAACATATTAGTAACTCAAATACCATAGAAATAAGGATAATCATTTTTTAAAAAATTAAAGCTTCCACATGTTGATTACTTAGCTACTACTGATAATACAACCCACAGCTCCTTACACTGTTTTCTATTTGATGGTCTGAAAAGGGAAAGAGAACAATGTGATAAGAAAAATCCACTTTTTCTGCCATGAGATGATTGGTCCAAATCCCATTTTGGGGTCTTACTTCATTTTGACAATTGATAAATCACTTAAACTCTTTAGACCCAGTCTCTTCATCTATTAAGTGAGTGGTCATGGACATAAAGAGGATGTTTTTCTTCCTTCAGAATGGAAAGAAAAGGAAGAAAATTTTGGTGAATGGGATTTGTGGATCTCTCTGATCCCATACTCTGTTCTTTACTTCTCAAATTTAGCCTGCTCTTCCTCATTTCTTTGCTCTTTCCCTCATGCATTTTCTCCAAACAATTCTCCTTTTCCCCTGTTGCTCTGTCTGCCTGACTACTCATACTCCAGGAAATTATTTTCATGATCAAAACCCCTGGGAACATGCAGCTCTGGGTAAAGCCCATTGTATTTAGGTAATGCTTCCTAACCTACTCACCCATCGGACAAGGTTTATAGAAGAGATTTAATGCAATATAAATAAAATACCAAGTAGATATTTCACAAAATTAATAAATAACAAAATGTATATGGAAGCACAAAATCAAAGGCATTAAGGGACACTATGATACAAAAAAATAGGAAAGGAGATTTATATGGTAAGATCTAAAATCATACTTTAAAGGTAATTTTTTTTAAAAATCTGTTTTGTTGAACCATTTTTAACCATGTCTATTTGTGACTCCCTTTGGGCTTTTCTTTGCAAAGATCCAAGAGTAAGAAGCCATATCCTTCTCCAGCTCATTTACAGATGGGAAACTGAAGCAAATAAGGTCAAATGACTTAGCCCAGAATTACAGAACACGTAAAGTGTTTGAGGCCAGATTTGAATTTATGAAAAGGAATCCAGGCCCAGCATTCTATCCACTACACTATCTAGCTGCATATAAATGGGGAAATGCTATTAAATAAAAATTGGGGGGGAAGGGGAGAGAGCAGGAAATGATTAAGGACACATATTAGATAATTGAATATGAAGCAAAGGCATCCAATATAAAAATGTCCTATAAATCCAAGATCATGAAACACTGCAAAAGAAAAAAAATATATTAAAAGCTTTTATTAAAGTTGCTGGGAAAATTGGATAACATTATGATGAATAATAGGATTTGAAGTACATCTTATTATATGTGCCATGATGAATTCCCAAAGGATTAATGTCTTAAAAATAAGAATGTTACACCATAAAAAAGTAATGCAAGGCATTATTTTCACAGTTGTAAAGAGTTTGAAAAAATTCTGAACTGTTCAAGAAATATATGAAATTATAAAGCTAAATAAGTTAACTTGATTATTAAAAGTTTGCATAACAAAAAGCATTTGCAAAATAAAATGGAAAAAATCATGAGAAAAATAATTTGGGGGATGAAACATTCCTAATAAAGATCTGTCACCTAAAAAAATTAGAATTAACAAGTTTTGAAAGAAATTACTCCCTAATACATATGTTTAAAAGATGTAAACAGGGATCACTTAAAAGAAAAAAAAAAAAAAACATTTCCCAGCAACAACACAGGAAATTATTTCAGAAAAAATGAAAACTGAAATGGCTCTGAAATATCATCTTTCAGTCAGAAAATTACCAAAGAAGCCATGAAATTCAAAAGTGGCACTACTGTGCTTGAAGAACTGTGAATTAGTATAATCTTTCTGAAGAGCAATGTGGTGTTAAGAGCTACAGAACTATTTATTCTCTTTGACTCACTGATTCCCATTTTTACTAGTATATCCTTTGTAAAAATGATCTATTTACATAAAACTATAGCACCTGTTTTTGTTAAAGAAAAAAATGGAATTAAGAAGAGAAACCTTTTAATTTTTATATATTTTTATAAAAACAACCTATGTTTTCATTGTTTTCAATGGTTTAAGAATGGAAAAATACATGTTTCTGAGCTGATATGCACTGATAGAGGGAGTTTCTTCAAAGGGAGTTTCATGTCTTGATGAAATGCCAGACCCAGACCAAATTCATAAAATGGAGATTCTGAAGAATAGGAAGATATTTAGGCAGACTTCTTTGCAATACTTCAGAACACAAAATGCAAAATCAGAACCAAATACATATTGACTAATTATTTAAGTGAAGACAAGAACAACAGCAAAGCCCCATGTATTTACACAGGAAAAAAAAAAAAGTTCAGGAGGAGATAAAGATAAGGCTATTTTGTTTCTACTTTGTCCAAGTTGTTATATGTATATTTTTGAAAACAGAAATTTAGTTTCAATTCCTTCACCATGTGTTGGCTGTGTGTTTGGATATCTGTTACTGTAAAAAGACGTTGAGTATAATTTTTTTTACAAATGATATCCAGATAATCTGAGTAACATGTTTCAATGTAGTAACTCAGTCAAAAAGAAATTGAGTTTACTTAAGTATAATCTCTTCTGGGTGAGGCCATGTTGTCTCTTCTTTTTTTATATGTTTGCTAACATTTTATAATATTTATTAACACATTTTAAGATTTTACCAGGTGTTGAAGTATAGCTCAATCAGTGACCTATTGTGGACTCTTCACTTTTCTCTTTATGAATGCAAGAATATTCATGTTATTTCTAGTCTTTTGGCACCTCTCTCATTCTATGTGACCTTTCAAAGATCAGTGATGGTGGCTCACATCATAACAATCACATTTCTTTGTATTTTAGGTGCCCAGTAATGTTGGCATTACTGGAAAAGACTGGGAAAAGTCTGGACCTAGAAATCTGAATTCATTGAGGATACTCTGGCCTCTCTCACTACCTCTTTTCTTATTTCCCTTTCTATCTCCCTCTTTTGTGCACTCACTTTTTTTTGCATGCTATTTTTGAAATTTGGATATCATTCTCTATGGTGAACAAAAAGAAGCAAATAGTCTTTGGGAAGGTCTGTTTTGTCTGTACATTTTATTTTCATTATCACATCTAACTTCAGAAATAATACCTCTTTTTTATTCTTTTGTCTTTCCAACATAAATAATAATTAATATTATAGATGTTGTCTAATGGAGGCACAGTATAGTATGACTAGGTAAAAATATTGCTGTAAGAATAAGGAATTAATAATTCCTACTGAACATGACTTTTTTTTTAAATTGTATTCAGTCCTTTTAAAGGGAATGGATAAATTAGTCAAGGCCCAAAGGAGGATAATTTGGTGTTAGCCCCTTGAGATCATACTCTATGAAGGTTATTTGAAAAAACTAAGAGTATTTATTTTGGAGGAAAAAAAAGTCAAAAGACACGTCAATTGTCTTTAGTAGAATACAAATTAGTCATGTTCTCCTGTTCTCAGAAGTTAGAAGTAGAACAATGGGCAGATATTAAAGAGGCAGATTTGAACTGGGAAAATAAGTTTCTATCAATTCAGGTCTCCTGAATTGAAATTTCCTCAGAAAGTCACAGGCTCTCCCCAGTGATAACCTTCATACAAAATCTGGAGGATTTATTCTTGGGGTTATTGTAAAGAAGAATCACGTTTTTCAGGTAAGGATTGGACTAGACACACATTGAGGTCCCTTCTAGTGGTGGGAGTCTGTGATCTTAGGGAGGTTGGTTAAATTAATTAAATAAGACAAAGCTGAAACTGAAAGGGTCAAAAAGAAAATTTTAAAGCTCTCATATTCATGAGTTGCAAACATAGTAATGGCCATGGTTTAAGTGCCCAAGAGGCAGGTGAGGGGGCAGAAAAAGACATGGATTCTCTCTCAGGTTTGATGTTTCCTGTTAAGTTATTCTTGCCAGGACCTGAGGCAGGGGGCATGTTGAGGCCAAGAATGGCGAGTGGAACAGAGTGTTTCCAACTTGGACTCCTGTGGACGTTTTGTTTTGTTTTGGTTTTTTAGTAAGGCAAAGATCATATTTTATTAGAAGTACAGCATTTTCTACTGGAATGGAAAGTGCGTTGGCTAGAATCACAGGATTCCTCTTTACATGAAGTAAACATGAAGTAAAAGTCACAGAATAGGAGGTAAGGGAACAAGTATTTATCAATCACTTATTACATGCCAAGAAGCACTATGCTAAGCACTTTACTGATAACTTAAAACATTTGATCTTTATAAATAACCCTAAATTAGGTAGTAATATAGTGATATTGCCCATTAGAGCTCCAATTTCTATATCTACTTCCTTACAAAGAGCAAAATGATTGCTTCCCCAAAATCCTGGGAGAAAGTACAAGGAGGAAAGAAACATTTTGGTATTTAGGCAAAAACCCCACCTCTGTCACTTCGTCACTCTGAGATCTTAGGCTAGTTCTCTTTAATTTCTTCTCTAAGTTCAAGTTTCTTCATCAGTTTATAGAGGGGTTTAGTCCTATAAGCTCCCATTTACTTCTTAACATTCAATGAGTGTATGAAAATTTAACTCAACTCAATGGAATGTATAGTGTGGAAGAAAGGGGATATTTGTAACCTCATTTTTGTAATAGAAAAATAAGACATAAAGGCATGACATATCCAATGCAAAGATTCTGTCCAATTTACACTAGATCTAATGCCTGCTAATTAAGTGTGAGGCACTGTGCTGATTACAAAGTGAAAGAATTATATATTGTCTTCCCTTACTTTCTGCTGGGGACACATGCTAAGGATGTATAAATACATCTCATCTATTAAAAAAATTAGTCTGTAATTTCTCTATTACCATAGAGGGAATACCATCTTCCCAGTCCAGCAGGCTCACAACCTAGGAGTTATCCTGGACTTATCACAATCTCTGATCCTACCATATCTGAGTTATTGCCAAGATCTAATGATTTCACCTCTGCAATTTCTCTTTTTGTTCCCTTCTCTCCTCTGATACTACCCTACCCTGGTAGAGACCCTCATCACTTTATACTTGAATTACTGCAATAGCTGCTGATTATCTGCCTGTATCAAGTATCTCTCCATTCCAATCCATCTTCCATTCAACCATTAAAGTGATTTTCCTAAAGTACCTAAATTAAGATTTAATTGTATCATTTTTCTATTCAATAAACACCAGTGACTCCCCATTGCTTCCTGGATCAAATACAAACTGTTCTATATGGCATTCAAAAACCTTCATAACCTAATTCATTGCTAACTTTTTGCTCTTCTTAATTTTTTTTATACCTTATATGTTCTGACATGTCCTCTTTGATCCAGTGATACTGGTGTCCTGGCTGTTCCATGAATAAGACATTACATCTCTTGTCTCTGGGCATTGTCTCTGGCTGTTCTCCATGCCTGGTATACTCTCCTTCACCCTCTCTGATTTCCCAGGTTCCTTTAAGTCTCAATAAAAATCCCACCTTATATAGGAAGCCTTCCCATTTTTAATAATAATGCTTTACCTCTGTTGATTATTTCCTCTTTCAATTTGAGTCACTCAGGACTCAAACAATGACCAAATAGGGCTTGGCCTGGACACTATGGGGGATCAATCAGTGTGAATTAGAGTGGTTTTGATTTAAGGCATGATCCTTAAGAAAGAAATCTAGCCAGTAACCCCCAAGATATCTTGGGAAGGTTCAGAGATCCAAAAGATTTTTTAAAAAAGCATTTAAGAACATCTGAAGATAAAGATATGATACCTTATGTGAGCAGAAGGAGGAAAGGGAAGGGAAGCATGGAAGGAAGGAAAAAAGGAAAGATGAAAAAAAGGAAGGAAAGAAGGAAGGAAGGAAGGAAAGAAGGAAAGAAGGAAGGAAAGAAGCAAAAAAGAAAGAAAGGAAGGAAGGAAGGAAGGAAGGAAGGAAGGAAGGAAGGAAGGAAGGAAGGAAGAGAGGGTTGGGAGGGAGGAAGAAAGGAGTTTTCTAACTGACCAGTTCCAATTTGTGGGCCAGCTCTACTCATAGAGGTTGTTTGTCCCTCATTCTTGAAGAGGACTGTGACATTATGGAAATGACACATGCAAGTGAATTGGATTTAAGTGATGGAAGGTTGTCTAATGTCATCTGCCTCACTTTCCCCCCTAGAGCCATCTGTATCCAGTGACCAGATATAGCTCTGGATGACTGGAGATGATCCTGGATTCAGTGAGAGACCCTGACCTTTTTAAACTAAGGTTTTCAACAGGTCTCAGACTAAGGTCACACCTATTTAGTGATTTGGCATAAAACCATAAGGGTCTTTCCCTCCTAGATTTATTTATTTATCTAGATTTGGTTTTTAACTAGGTGAAAGAGAAAATTCATTGCCTTGTTACTTGCCTTAATCACTGAATGGATGCAGCCTCAGTCAAATTGAAACCTATTGAAGATCTTAGCTTAAAAAGGCCAAGGTCTCCCTCTGCATCCAGGACCATTTCCAATCATCCTAATCTATATCTTGTCACTGGATGTACATGGCTCTGCAGGGGAAAATGAGGCAGCTGACCTTGGACAGCTCTCCCTCACTTAAATCCACTTCACTTGGATGTCATGGTATCATCTCCCTGCTATTATGGTTCTCTTCAAGAACAAAGTAAAAGCATTTTCCATTTATCCTACATATAGCTTGCTTTGTAAATATTTGTTTGTTTTCTCACCAATTATATTGTAAAGTTTTTGAGGGCAGGCATTATCTTTTGTCTATTTTTGTATCTTCAGTGCTTGGCACAGTACTTGGCATGTGATTGGTAAAGGAGCTTCAGATGAATAGTTCTCTCTCTAACCATGCATCCTGAAATACAGCTTAAAAGTCTTATTGATTTGTTGGAGCTAAGTGACTTTCCTGAAATGTTAAGTTAGTAGCCCGGGGTCACACAGCCAGTATGTGTCATATGTAGGGATTCAATCCAGGTCTTCTTGGCTAGTGCCACAATGTTTTCAGCATGAATACATTTATGATACAAGTTAATTTGAGGGGGGAGAACTCCCTTTGAACCAGGAGCAGAGTTTTCAGAGAAGATGAGAATTATAAAAGGTGGAGATGAGGAAGGAGTGGACTCCAAACATGGTGAAAAGCTTGTGCAAATGTGCAGAGGCTAGAGATAGGGTGTGGAGTTTGGGGAACAGTTAGTCTTCCAGATTGGCTAGAACACAGAGTACACGAAGGAGAATGAAATGAAGTCATTTTGCAATAGAAGGCTGGATTCAAATTATGGAGACCACCAACATATCATTCCAACTTCTGTCCTGATGAGCTGCTAGATTCAATGCATTTTAATTGGAAGAGTTTGAACATAATATCAGAGGGTTCTTTTCTGAGCCATTGCTTATGGGAAGATTGGAAAATGAGGATAGATGCTCTGGGCATTTTCAGAATCTGAATGATTGATATTCCCGGAGAGAGAAGAGAGAGAAATTTGAACTTGGAATCAGAAGACCTGATTTCAAATCCCTCCCTTCCACTTTTATAAATAGTACCAGTAGCACTTCACCTCTTTCAGTGCCAGGTTCTTCATCTTTAAAATATGGGATGATGTAAATGTAGCTAAGTTCACTCCTAGCTGTAATTTTCAGTGCACCAGATGTTGATGACACTTGGAAAGGAAGAACTATTGTTGTACTCTCTTCTGTATTAGTGGGTCTTAGATTAAAATTATTATACTGAACTTGACATGAATAACTGAGAGTAGCCTTGGGATTGATGTTGGCTATTGTTACCAACTTGCCCAATGATGATGAATGAAGCAGCATAGACAGAAAACTGGTGTGTTGGATAAATGTGAACAAATGAAATTAATTTGAGTGCTCAAGAGATGGATCCTCACTCATACTATTGTGTTCTCTCTCTCCTTTTCTCTCTATCTCTCTCTATTCTATCTCTTTGGGTCTCTATCCCTCTATCTGTCTCTGTCTGTCTGTCTCTCAGTTCCAACTCATGAGCTCATAGTCACTTTATACAGTTTGCTATGGGCTAATTCAGAGAATGGGGCAACCAGGTTGCATGGTGGCTAGAGCACTGGGCTTGGAATCAGGAAAACTCAACTTAACCTTGTTTGCCTCAATTTTGTCTTCTATAAAATGAGCTGGAAAAGGAAATGGCAAACTACTCCAGTATCTTTGCCAAGAAAACCCCAAATGGGGTCATGCTGAGTTGTACACAACTAAAAAGTTACTGAACAATCAAAGAGTGAGAGAGGGAGTCAATGGTAGAAAATTATGAGGCTGGCTCTAACCTCCCATTCTCCCTCTCCATTCTGTAACAAGTCTTAATCTGAGGCATGCTGTTGTTCATAATGGCCTAGGATCTAGCTTTTCTTCCCCCCCCCCCCATCTATTCCCCAGTTTGGGTTTTGAATTCAGGGATCATGACTCCAAATTCCGTGCTCTTTCCACATCACCATGTTTTCTGATCCTTTCCTTTGGCTCCTCCCTTTCATTCATCCTGTCAGTGGGACACACAAAACATATGCCCTGGACCAATTTTCCTCTGAGCCTCCTATCATGTTTGCAGCATGTGCTCTGAAGAGATAGAAGCCAGGCTGGGCTTGGAAATATGGCACAATGCAAGTGTAGCAGGAACCGGGGGAAGAGGGAACTTTCCCGATAAGAATCAGTTGCTGTTTCCTGTCCTGAAGATGAAAAGTTGAGCAAACCTAAAGGTCATCTGTGTTTATATTAGCAATGTAGCCGTTACCTTCCATTTTCGTAACCACATCAGGCTGTTATTTATCTTCTTGTCCTTTTTTTTTTTTTATCATTCCTTTGAACTGCCTCCTTTAGCTTATCGTGATATTTCTAAATCTGTAAACAGCCCAAGAGGAGCTGTTCTCTTTCTCTAAATAGAGTCTTAGGTCATTTTATTATCCAGCATTAGGAATGAGACTCTACCCATCTGTTGTTCTTTCACATCTGGAATATTGGTTAACTCTCCCAGCCATTAGGGCAGTAAATGCTATCCCTAGGGTCTCTAGGAGGTATCTCAGCATTCTCCCAGCAAAGCATTGTCACTTGTGATGGCATCCCTTCTCAATACATCCTTATAACATAGATATAAGATTGGAATCTCATAGACCAGGGTAGTAGACTACAAGATTTAGACATTTTTATCAAGCTAAATGGTTTCCCAGGAGGATCTCAGTAATGGACTATGTCCATCATTCAAAGACAAGACTAATTCATCAGCAGATAATTGATTCCAATTAATTTTTTTAATCATAGCAATTCATATAGATTGTCTATTAAAGTGTGTGTGTGTGTGTGTGTGTGTGTGTGTGTGTGTGTTGGAGTAACAAACTGGAAGGTGAATTAGTGAAGAGCTACAGCCACTGATTAAATCATGGTTGGTTGACATATTAAAAGAATTCAACATTGATTCAACAGACAAGCATGTGGTTACATACTCAGAAATGGAAGAATCTTAGAGATCATTGAATCCAACATCCTTATTTCAGACTCCAATAGAATGGCAATAGTTATGTAAATCAAATCAGTACATTGTCCATGTCCCACAATGCATGTTTCTTTCTGCATCTTGAGTCTATTGTCCTTCTATGAGAAAATAGCTACATGCTTCTTTATCAGACTTCTGGAATCACAGTTTGTCATTGTATTGATCAAAGTTTTCAAATTTATCAAGTTTGTTATTATAATAATAATGATGATGATGTAGTGCTTACTTTGTGTAAGCTGTGCTAAGCACTTTATAATTATTAGATCATTTGACTCTCACAATAGCACATTCTCATTATTCCCATTTTTACAGATGAGGAAACTGAGGCAGAGTTAAGCGACATGCCCAGGATCACACAGCCAGTACGTGTCTGAGATCAGATTTGAATTCAGATCTTCCTAACACCAGGCCTAGCTAGCTATCTATTAAATGTACTACCTGGCTGTGCAATAATAACAATAATATGTCTGAGACTAGATTTGAACTCAGGTTTTCCTGACTATCCACTGTGTCATTTGGTCACCAAAGTGCCTTTAAAATATAGTCATCATTTACTCTGTTCTGCTGTTTCTTTTCAACATTGATATTAGTCTTTTCAAGGTTTGCTGAAATATCTTCATCATATGCTATACAACAAAATATTATTCTATGATATTCATATGCCATAATTTGTTCAGTCATTTTCCAATGGATGGGCACTCCTTTTCTTTCCAGTTTTTTGATGCTTTAATGCTGATCTAAATAGTTTTGCATATGAGTCTTTTCTTTCATTAAAATATATTTTTGGGTATGGGTCTAGTAGTAGAATTGTGGGTCCAAAGGCATACACAGTTTGGTGATATTTGAGGCACAGTTCCAAATTGCTTTCCAGAATGATTAGATCAATTCACCATCTATCAATGATGTATCCATGCACCTGTCTTCCCACAGCTACCTACCTTCAAATATTAACTTCCTTTTTTTTAAAAAATTTTTTTTTCTTAATTTGAGGTGCTTAAGATGGAGCCTTAGAACTGTTTTGATTTGCACTTCTTTAATTGTTAATGATTTAGAGCATTTCTTTATACTGATGTTAATTACTTGGATTTCTTCTTCTGATAACTGCTTTTGACCATTTTTCTCTTGGAGAGATGGCTAATCATGCTAACATATTCAGTATTGAATGTTATTCATTCTTGCTTTAGAAGAGGACTAAGAGTATCATAGGTGTTGTCTTAACTTGCATGCAAATTGGATTTAATTGAGGTAGACCTGCACAAAGTGCAAAAAAGAATGTGCACAAAGAAGTGCACAAAATTGCAATTTCTCCAGAATTACCAAAGTCCAGTGTCAGGACAAAAGTCAAGATACCTGGCAATAGCCCAGGATGTAGTGAATGACCTTAGTATCTTTGAGGTCTAACCAAGTTCTTTTTTCCCCCCTAAATAGTATTTATTTTTTTCAATTACATGTAAAAATAGTTTTCGACATTTATTTTTGCAAGACTTCTATTTTTAAATATTTTTCCCCTCCTTCCCTTACTTCCCTCTTTCCCAAGACAGTAAGCAAGATGATATAGGTTAGACATGTAGAATCATTTTAAACATTTTTTCATATTTGTCATGTTGTGAAAAAAGAATCAGAACAAAAGGGGGAAAACATGAGAAAGAAAAAGCAAATAAATAAAATGATGAAAAAAGTATACCTTGGTCCATATTCACTCTTCATAGTTCTCCCTCTGGATGTACATGGTATTTTCTATCCCAAATCTATTGAAATTGGGTCTGATCAAACTCTTAAGTGTTCCATAGCATTTTCTTCAGCTGACTTCATGGCTATTGGAACAAATTGTTCTCGTCTTCCCCTTCCACTGAAGAAAACCTACTCTTCCATGTTTGGAATAAGCACTCCTCTAACTCACTGATGGGTTTGAGACCTATTGGTTATCCTCAACCTGGTTTAGCCTGTTTGCCTAGATGGTTATACTGTAGCTGTTGTACATGTTACCACTTTTCAGGTGAGAATTGGGTGAAGTTGAACACCAAAGACTACTGTCTTGAAAAGAATTCAGCAAGTTCTCCCACCAGAGGACTGGAGTCCTTCATGAATACTCCATATATTTAAGAAATCTTGCAGAGAAGACATTCATCAAATTAACCTCCTCCACAGATTTTTATTTCCTAGTTGTTTTCCTCCTAATTTTAACTACACTGATTTGTTTGTTTAATAACTTTTCCATTTTATTTAATTAAAATTGTTCATTTTATGTTCTATAACTTTCTTTTCCTCTATTCATAGTTACAACAGATCTTATTTAGAATGGCAAGTTCTTTGCCACCAATTCCAATCCATTATCTTCTCCATATATGACCCTCCAGCTCTCATCTCAATGACTCTACAAAGGCAGTGGCCCCTGCCTGGCACTCATTCTCTTATGCGGTCATCTCCTATAGGATGTCTACCAAGACTACAACCTCTCTCCCAAATGCTTGTATTTCACCAATTAAATTACATTTTATTTCCTTTGTATATGTTTTGCATGTAATTATGCATGTGCTTGCCATTCTTCTCCAACCAAACACTGAAAACAGATAGTATTGCATTTTTGGCTTTGTCTTCTTAGCACTGAACAATGTCTGATACACAGTGAATTGATTGGTTGCCTTGGATGGAGTGTTTAGCAGTCAAGGTAGGGCAGGAATTATCTCGATTAAATCATATTTTGTGTGTGTGGGGGGTGTCACATCACAATAAAATCTTAGTATTTATGAATATTTACATGTGTGAAAGAGAAGAAAGACATTCAGAAGAAAGGAATCCTCAACAGCTATCTATAGAAAGAAGTCTATTTCTGCCATGTAGCTGTGGCAAGTTGGCATAGTAGATAGAGTACTAGGCCTGGATCATGAACACTTGGGTTCAAATTTAGTCTTAGACTCCTAGTAGCTATGTGAATCTGAGCAAGTCACCTATCCTCTGCTTGCTTCAGTTTCTTGAACTGTAATATGGAGATAAAGCATCTCCTTGTAGGATTGTCAGGATTAAGCAAGATAAGATTTGTAAAGCACAGTGCTGACATGTTGTCAGCACTATATAAATGTGTATCCCCTCTCCTTTTCCTACTATTGGGTAAATTTAAGTTACTTTATTCCAGATAATTTCAAGACTTCCTCCAGGGAACTGTGTTTATGGGACTAAAATCCCCTAATCCTCTATATGATGATTGGTCCTGAGGAAAGGTTGGTTATGGGAAGCTGGAATAGATTTCTATCTAAGACTCTATACTGGCCAACAATTCCTTCTGCTAGGGAACTTTATAGTGTGATGGGAAGAGTATTGGATAGAGAATGAAGAGACCTGCTTCTGAATCTAAGTTCAGCCACCAGCTAATTTTGTAATTTAGAGATTTCCAATTGTTTGCTTCCTCTTCAGGTTATGGGGCAGAAGCAATTTTCCTGAGTGTGAGGTCCTCTATTAGGAGGATAGGGAACTCTATTTTGTCCCTCTTTGCATGGCCAACATTGAGCTTGTCTGGCACACTAAATTAATGCTTTTTCATTATTTGTATAGTTGTTTTTTCTCAGAATTCCAGGAGGCCTTACCAATGCTTTTATTTGACCACACAAACTCCTTAACCCTGACCTTCCTCTGTCTAGATTTACATCCTAACATTTTTCAACTTACTCACTTACCATGCTATGCCCAAAGCCTCTGAGGCTTTTTGTTTTACAAATTCATTTTAAGTAATATACAACACTATCAGCATAAGGTTAAAGGGCACAAAATAATGCAATGTATGGCAACTTGCATCAAATAGTCAGCCCACAATCTTCCCCAAACATTTCTGAAGTAGAATGAAATAACATTAGGAAATTTTTAACAAAATAAAAAAAAAACATACATAACATTATACTTTAAAACTGTCAGTGTTTAAAACTGTCTTTACCTGTAATAGGAGAAAATAAAATACTATTAAACGAAAGAAAAAGAATGCTACAGCTTTTAGTATTCTTTTTACTATTAATGTAAGATTTGTGGAAACTAAAAGTAAATATTAAAGATGTTTTCTTCTAAAAACGAACAAACAAAAAAATGAAACAAACAAAAAAACTAATTCAATATGCAGCCACCAGCATCTTAATTTATGGATTGGTGACCCCTTTGCTATCTGAGATTCAACACACTGATCTAAGGCAAGCCTCCTTCCCTCTTTGAACTTCTTTCTCCCCATTTGCAAATTGAGAGAGCTAGACAGATTTGAGCTCTGAAAATTTAGGAATTCAGTGACACACAAAATTCAATAGTCAATCCCAAGTTTCACCTTCAACTAACAAATGTGATGTAACCACCATGGCTACTGGTATTGGAGTTATCTTGCTTTCGACAGAAAGGGAGAACCTAATATGGCAGCTAGAGGATGTCTCTAATGCCATTTCCCTGAGAAACTGCTATAATCTGCTATATCCAAAGCCTATGAGACTTTTTCTTTTACCAAATTTATTTTAATTAATGCATAATATCATCTGCATAAAGTTAAATGACATAGGTTAATGTAATGTGTGTCAACTTGTATCAGATCACTTTTTTTAAGAGTTCCTAAAGTTTTATTTGTAGTTTTTTATTGAAATATTTTATTTTCAAAACATATGCAAGGGTAATTTTTTCAACATTGAAAAATCTTGCATTCCAATTTCCCCCCCATTCCTTCCACCCCTTCCCCTAGATAGCAAGTAAAATATATAGGGTAAAAATATGTTAAATCCAATATAGGCATACATATTTATACAATTATCTTGCTGCACAAGAAAAATCAGATCAAAAAGAAAAAAAATGAGAAAGAAAATAAAATTCAAGCAAACCACAACAAAAAGAGTGAAAATGCTATGCTGTAATCCATTGTCAGTTCCCATAGTCTCCCTGGGTGTAGATGATTCTCTTTATCACAAGATCATTGGAACTGGCCTAAATCATCTCACTGTTGAAAAGTCCATCAGAATTGTTGTATCAAATAACTTAAGAAATTTGTGAGTAGTTTCAGAACTACTTCTATAGTCCTATACAAACTGATAGGGTAACTTCTCTTCTGTGACTTAGTCTATTTACTTGGCACTACCTCAATTTCTAGTCAGCTAAATGGAACTAATTCCTGTCCAAAGGATGTGGGGGAATAAGAGAGACAATAACCATAGCAACACTTCCTCTTTGAGCATCAGGCTGACCATGAACCTTGTCATCTTGGTCCTCTTGAGGCAGTGGAAAAAGTCATATTTATAGGAAGGCTAATTTATCCCCCTTCTGCTCTGTTGGGAAGACCAAAGAATTAATTAAGAATGATCCTATTGTTCCCCTAGGAGAAATATGTAGAAGGGATGGCCAGCAGCCATTTGGGAATGAGTGCCAGGAGAATTTAATACCGAATTAATTCTACCCCACATTATTGCCTATTATTATGTTTCAGTAAATGTTTTTGTCTTAGAAAAAAACATAACAAAACAAATAACCTATAGTAATAGATCTGTGTTCTAATTTGAATTTCCCCCCTTAATACTTGTGAGACATTTGACAAATGCTTTTTCATTTTGCCTGTTGTCAGTTTTCTGTCAAATGGGCTTAGCCCCATCTAAGGGTCTCTCTATTTCTCAATCTTACAGAGAATTTGGAGACTTCAATTACATGAGAAATGGGAGTAGGATGGATTTAAACATTTAATTCTACATGCCACTCTGTTAGAAAGGAAGATACTATTCAAAAGAGGATACTTTCAAATCATCTATGAGCTTCGCAACAGATCTAAGGATATATAGCTATCATTTTTCTTGCTTTTGTTTTGTAGATTAGACACAGAACAGGAGCATGGTCAGCAGCAAGAGGATAGAAGGGTTTGAGGAAGAACTTATATGTTCCTAGCTACATTTACAACAGGGCCTTCCATGGCACCCTCACACCCACTGTGGACCAGCTCGTCAAAAGCCTCCTGCCAGTTGGTGCCAGCCAAGGTGTCTTGGCATTTGATTCAGTAGAAGCAACATACACTACTCTGGGTGCTTCCAATTAGAGAGGGGCTGTTGAAACATGATTTGGACTAAAGAGATATGCTCAGCTAATGATGTTGGAAGAAATGATTCTTTGTTTTCCAGTAACAGAAGGAAGAGATGAGAAAGATGTTTCCAATTGCTTGCTTCTTCAGTTTTATGGGGGCTCCTCCAGATATCCATGCATGGACAAAGGCAGGAGCAGTTTCCTTAAGTGTGTGAGCTCCTCCATTGGGAAAATAGGGAATCCATTTTTGTCCCTTTTTGCATGCTCAGCACTTAGCACATCTAGCACATTATGACCACTTAATCAATATTATTTCTCTTTGAATAATTGCTTCTTCTCAGAATTCTAGGAGGACCTTACCAATGCTCTTACTTGACCATATAAAATCTGTAACCCTAACTTCCCTTTTCTAAATTCATATTCTACCATGTCTCAAAATGGAAATCATCTTTATTTGCAGAAAATGAATGTAAGCAAATTGAAGCCACCACTTTTAAAAGCGTACATAGTTTGTGTAAAATATTGGCCATTGGATGGGAGATTTTCTTCTCCATTTATGTGGATGGCCCATGCAGTGATATGTGAGTTTTCTCTCAATCCTGAGGCAGCATAATATGATCTGTGGAATTCTGGATTTAGAAATAGAAAACTTTATATTCTCACCTTCACTCCAAACTTTATGGGTCAGATATGCTATAATACACATATCAGCTGTTCAAGAACCAGACTAAGTAAATTCAGAAGGACAGCATAATATAGTGGGTAGACCACTGGATTTGTAGTCAGGAAGACCTGGGTTCTAGTTCTCCCTCAAACATTTATAGCTGTGTGAATTGTGTTCAACTCATTGGATATTTCTCAGATTTTAATTTCTCATTGAGAAGGCTAGACTGGATGACCACCATATTCCACTGTGACTTGAAATATATGATCAGCTATGATCTTATTACTTCTCTAGGTATGTTTCTGTTTCTGTAAAATGAGAGGGTTGGACTCAATGAAACTAGATGGTCCCCTGAGCACCAACCATTGGTTTACAATGGGATAATTCATTTTAAGATCTGTAAGGCTAAAAGGGAATCTTAGCTTTTAAAATTGTAGAAGAGCTTTGATCAAAATTGGTGGAAGCTATACTGATGGAATTAGAGAACATTAGAGATTTTACCTTGAGAGACAGAATGTAAATACAAATAATAGAAAATAACAAAAGCTGTCATTTATATAGATTTTTAGGATTTTCAAAGTCTTTTATATTCTAGCTCTTTAAGTCTATTTACTTTTAAGTGAAACCTCTGTGAGGGTAAGGTTTGGTTCTTATCTAGGTTTTCCCAGTGCCTCTATCTTACCAGTGCTTTGCAAGTCATGACTGTTCAATAATTGACATGTATTGTACACAGTCTAGAGAAAATTAGTTGTTAGTCCTTCCATTCCTAAGATAGTATAGCCTATGTGATGGTCCAGTTTTGCAACTTCATCATATCACCAAGAAGAACACAGATTCCTGAGGGCCAGATTTTCATTGGGAGGAGGGCAGTTCCATGGGAATTCTCATTAATTGAGAGGAATCTGAGCTTTCATCAAAATAAATTAAGGACACTTATGTCCTTAAGTATTGCTTTTTCTGCTTACAAGAACGGAAATGTGTGGGTGTTACCATGCTAATAACATGGACAGAACAACAAGCATTAGACATAGATAGTCTTTCAGGAAATTTCCAAGTATCATGAGGTTCTTGCTTCAGGAAAGTATCCTCAATTTCAACATCCTTAAGTATCTAGGAAGTACACTATATGCATGATGTGGCTTGACACCTCTATAAGAGACTGCCTTTCCATCTTTATGTATAAGGATCCTACCTTAAAAGCATCCAAGGAAAAGAAGACATCAACTTTTAGAGACTACCAAAAAAGGAAAATTTCTGAAAACTCCATGAAAGGAGAAAAGAGCTTCCAAGAGCTTTCAAAAGCTTTGACTTATGCCTTTTCCACATCTGCTCTCCATGTTTGATCCCACTTTTTCCTGAATTCTGCATATATTTGTGAAGATGTGCCCCAAATTTTGGGGGAAGCAGGAACTGGTTCTGTACCAATTTATCCCCAGATAAGACACTCCTGACTGATAGTACTAGGACTACCCCTACTCCCTATCCTTGAAGGCAGAAATTGTTAAGCACTGTTTGTGGGGGCCAACCTCCCTTTTAGAATGGGAATTAAGAGAAATGACCCAGAAGGGTGCTACATTACTAAAGTTCAAAGTCATGAGTTCTAGTTCTAGCATATAGAAAGTATTCAACAAATGCTTATTGACTGACAGACTCATCGACTAAGCCTTTCTGCAAATTTTGTTCTTGATTTTGGATACTGAATCCTGGGGCCAACCAGAAGAAATCCAACAGTCCTTTAAAGATGTGAAGACTACCATTATATCACCATCAAATCTTTTCTTTCTCTATTACCTTCAACTAATCTTATGGAATGGTTTAGAGGGTCATCACCATTCTTCTCATTGATTTCCACCTTAATGTTGTCTTCCCAAAAATGTGAGACACAATTCCTCCTCCTCCCCCCCAAATGGAGTCTGATCAGGATTGGGTATAGGAGAACTATGAGCTACACACTCTTGGACACAACTTAAGATCACATTTGTTTTGGGGCAATGAAGAAAGAAGATGGCTTACTTGGTTCCAAAGAAGCATCCTACAAAAAAAATGCAAAGCCAAGTCTGATGAAAAAGGGTTAGCTTGTTCAGCAAGATCCAAGCAAGTTAATCATTGTGGGAAGTCTAAACCTCAGGAAGATAGCAAAATCTGGGGGAGGGGTTGAACCATGTTCTGTGTGGCAGAGGGATTCACCGGAATGAAAAAGCACTACCACACCAGCAACCCTGAATTTGGTTCTCTTTCTGGGGTGGAGATGGGTTCCATGCTTGCTGTAAGAACTTAGCATCTTATGCTTTTTTTGTGGGTATGAAATATAGCCTTTCCTTTGCCCAAAATGGCATATTGATCTTTTTTTGGGAATTGAGGACTCATATATGGGGAAACCTAGTCACGTTATATTTAAGCTTTATATTAGATATGATCCTGAATCAAGTCCAAGTTAATAAAAAAAAGAAACTGTACACCTTCAAAGATTCTTTCAAAGTATCAGATCTGGTTTGAGTAAGAGCAGAGTCCTTTGGGAAACCTTAGGTTAATTTGTCTATATTTTGGATTAGTTGTTTCTTTCAATAAAAAATAAAAATAAAAAAAATCCCATGAGAACAGGGATTGTTTTACATTTGTCTTTGTATCCATAACACCTAACTCAGTATGTGATTTTTTAGGTATTTGTTCCATGCTTATTAATTGACATACTGATCATGTTGCCCTGTTGATTCATATTAAGCTTGAATTGAGTTAAATAATAATAGCTCATCTTAATAACTTGATGTATTATATTATTTTAACAAAAATAATTATGGTACTTTTGTAATAATAGCTTCAGGCATTGTAGCTAGAGAGCCAGGCTGGGAGGCAGAAGGAGCTAGGTTTGATTGAGTCATTTACAAATTATAGAAGATAGGAGATTCCATTCACCTCAGAGTCCCAGGTCCCTCTTGGGGACTCTTAGGTTAATTCATATTTCCACACTAGCATTCTTTGCAGTGATAAAGTCATAGGCTAGAACAATAATAGTTCTGATTTTTCCAGCTCTTTAAGGCTTCCCAAAGTCTTTCCAAAATTCACATTCCCTTTGAGATTGTTGTGGCAAGTATCCATATTCTTAATTTAAAGATGAGGGAAGTGATGTGTGAAAGTTCAGAGTAAATGTCAGAGCATGAATTCAAATTCAAGTTTACTAATGCACATAGAAAGTGCTTAATAAGTGCTTGTTACCTGACTGACATGAGACAGTTAGGTACTACAGAATGTTGGACATGGAGTCCAGAATACTTGCATTAAAATCTTGCCTCAGATGCTTCCTATTTGTGTGATTCTTGGCAAGTCACTTTACCTCTTTTGCTCTCCATTTAGATTTTAGATCTTATGGTTTCCAAGGTCTATTCCAGCTTTAAACCTACAGTCCTGTGAACCCATGTTCCACTTATTCCTTCTGCCCAAGATAATCAGACAAAAAAGAGACAGAAAGGAAAAATGAAATAGATTCCCCATTTGATTTGTATGAGATTCACTCCAACATCATAAGCCTAGAATTTCCTTTTCTAGCTAGCCAAAGAGGACTAAAACATCTCAATGGACTGGACCACCCTTTCAGGTAGCAGATCTGTAGAAATGAGAAATCTGATCACTCCTGATTTGGAATATAGCACTTAGAAATGTGCAGTAGATGTCTAGGCAAGTAATATTTTGGGAACTTGCTATTCAGAGGAAAATAGGGGTACCTTTCCCCTGCCTAGTAATAAGAAGGGAACAACTAATCACATGGAATTCTGTCAATCCCAAGAGCAGTACTGTGCTGTAATGGTCTGGGTGTATGTGGGTGTGTGTATGTGGGTATGTGTTTGTGTATATTTGGGTGGGCTAGTAAACACTTCCCTGAGCTCTGTTTTCCATCCTTTCCCTTATTTAGAGACCAGACAGCTGTTCTTCAAATAAAAGGAATAAGTGATGATGCACTGGAAAAACATCAGAAGGAAACAAAAATGATGGGTCACACCAGTGAAAGAGTCAACGTCCTTCCAACCCCCTGATAGCAGGGATGGAGAAAAGGGCAGGAGCAAGATTGTGGTTGGGCTGGAAAAAGATATGTTTGAGAGCAGACCATGGAAAGAATTAGGAACTGGGCTAATTGGGGATTTGGTGCAGGACCTGAGGAAATGGGAGGGCACTTTTCCCTTGGGGAACTTGTACTTTGTTCTTCCTGGTCTATTCTTTGACTTTGGACCTTATGCTGTGGGTCATTCTTTCTCTAGAAAAAAAAGGGCTGCCACCTTGATAGGTTTGGGGAATGGCTCCCTTCATGGAAACCCAAGCCCTGATCATCTTTTTTCCTTTCCCATTGTGGCACATTTTCAGCTCTACAGAATAATGATACCTAAACTGGTATGAAACCCAGTTAAGATATGAATTTGGATGATATGAAATCCCTGGCTGAGTTTGTTGAATTGTCTTTGCCATTTTCTCGTCTGTTAAAATAAAGAGGTTAGACTAGATTAGGAGTTCTTAACTTTTGTGTGTATCATGAATATCCTTGATGATCTGATGAAACACATTCTCAGAATAATTTTTCTAAATGTATGAAATACATAAAGAGAACCAAATATATTGAAACAGTCATCAAAATCAAAAATTTTAATTTCATAAGGCCCCCAGAAATTGATCCAATTCTTGGGAATATGTGGACCCAAGATTAAGAACTACTAGATTCAATGATCTCTAAATTTCCAGTTTTCACTCTAAATACCTAACAAGTTTACATCAAGTTAATGTTTTGGCCTGAGAGTAAATCAAGTTTCCTGGTCTCTGGCTCTGTCTACTCTCCATGTCTATCTCTATGTCTATCTGATAGAAGAAAAATAAGAGAGAATGAAAATTGCTTTCAAGTATTTGAAGTGTTAGCTTATAATGAGAACATTTGATTTCTTCTGCTTGGTTCCACAGGGCAAAACTAAGAGAAATGGTTAACAAGAGACAGATTGAAGCTTGTGGGAACAGCTTATGAATGCTAAAAGTTGCTTCAAAGCAGGTATTGACACAGTATTTGGTAGGTTTCACCTCAAGGTGATCTTTAAGAGGAGGGTTGGATGACAACTTAAGGAACTTTCATTTCCTGTACTAAAACTATGTGACCCTCTACCAAACTTCCTTCATTTTCTGGAAAGCTCTACCCAACTTCCAATTGTTCATATTCAAAACCTTTGAATTGAAAACCCCGACTTTTCTCTCTCCTTAATCTTCTATAGCCAATAAGATTCTAACTTTCACCAATTCTAATTTTTTTTTAAAATTTCTCCTCTTCTCTGAACTCATGTAGCTGTTACCTTAATACACATCTTCATCATTTCCTGCCAACCATATTGCAATAGCCTTCTCATAATTGGTATCCCTTCTCTAGTGTTTTCCTTCTCCAATTCATTCTTCATAAAACAATCTTACTAAGGGATAAGTCTGACCATGTTGTTCCCTTTCTCAAAAATCTTCAGTACTTCACAATTGTTTCTAAGATAAAATAGAAAATTAAAATCCTTGACTTAGCATTTAAGACTCTCTTCAATTTTCTTGAATCATTTTTACATGCTTCATTTCTTTAGGAATATACAAAGAACTATTGGTAGTCATATCTCTATTTTACTGGTGAGGAAACTGAGGCTCAATGAAATTAAGTGACTCACTCTCAGAAACTCAGAAGCTCAAACATAGGTCCTCTAGACTTCATCCAGTGCTCCATAATTTAGGATACATTGCTTCTTTGCCTTTGTACTCTAAGCAAGCTTGTTGCTAGATATTTTCCTGATTCCCAGCTTGGCACACAGGGTACTCAGAATGCTGCCTTTCATGACTTTACTGCAAGTCTTATTTCCAAACCAAGGTGTTTTCTCATCTTCCTCCCTCACTTCCTCTATCACATCCTCCATGAAACATTAACAGTTGTTAATTTTATGGTCTCCCTCAAATCCTCTTGTATTTACTTATCTGTGTACTTCTATTGTTGTATCTCCCAGTGGGATATAAGCTTCTTGTGGGCAGGGGCCTTTAAAAAATCTTTTATCTCCATAGAGTCTAGCACAGGGGCTTGACAAATGTTTGATAAATTGAATTGAAAGTTTTTAAGGAAAGTTCTTTTCAGTTACAGTTTGTTCTCTTTGTTGTTCAGTCATTTCAGTTATGTCCAACTCTGATGCCATTTGGGTTTTCTTAGTAGTTTTGATGTGTGCAGAGTAGCAATTCCTAGTTCCAAATGATGTATTTGAGGTTCCCCCAAATGTTGGGATTCAGTCATGTAAAGAATTCACAATGGCCCTTCTCTTTGACAAAAGGTAGGTTTATTTAGGAGAAGACAAAATGAAGGGGTACAATAGACACCAGGTATGGTAAATATGAAATAGAGTTGGGAGTCCATATAGTTAGCAGGAAAAGGGGTTTTAACAACAGTGGAAAGGATGATTTCCCTAGTGGAGCTCACAAATCACCAGGAAAAAGAGAACACTCCATGAAGTTGGAATATATCCTTAATTGGCAGGCTAAATCCACAGGGGAGTTTAGTACCCTAAAAAGTTAATTATAAGAAGGAGAAAGGCACCATGAGACATGGGGGGAGAGGAGGGAAGGAAGGGGTGAGAGGAAAGACACCATGAGGCATGGGGAAGGGGTAAGGTGAAAGACACTATGAGACAGAAAGCTGTGGTTGATTTACTCAAAAGGGATTCAGCAAAGATGGCATGGGCCATAGACAAATTTAACCTCAGGGGGTTTATAATAACTTGGATTTCCAACTGGCCACAGCAAGATGAGGCTACTCAGGACCTCCTCAGAAGGTGGGACTATAAGATTAAACTGATCCCCATCAGAAACCTTCCCTCCTTGCCTCAGGGAGAAATTGTATTAGTACTTCAGGCTCTCTCTGCCAACCCTACCTAGTAACCCAAAATCTCATCAGTTTGGTATTTCCTTCTTTAGTTTATTTTACAGATGAAAACAGGGTTAAATGACTTGCCAAGAGTCACACAATTAGTACCTGAGGCCAAATTTTGAACTCAGGTCTTCCTTTCTAGGCCCTCTGAAATCCCTTCACCATCAAAGTTTGGTGATTTGGTGATTCTATCCCAGGAAATACTTAGCTTGTAGCTTAGCAGTTCTATTTGTCATTTCCCCTCTAATGTGTGCTATGGTAGAATATTATCACAGAGAAATGAGCACCAATAGAAAAGCAAGACAATTCCTTCTCTAAAGGCAATAAATAAAAAATGAATAAAGGTCAGACGTCTGTTTATGGGAGGGTTTAAGATGAAAAGATCCCATTTTTCTTAAAAAAAAAAAAAAGAAGAAGCAGCAAAACATGGTAATGAATTTTCCTCATTCCTAATGACCTCCAGTCACTCCATTCCTCCTCTATTCATGCAGGTACCTTCTCCACTTTGGTTTCATTTGCTTCTCTACTCAACCTTGACCTTGCTTCCAGAATGCTCATTCTAGTTTGGTAAGAATGGGAGAGCTATAGTAGAATCACCTTCAAGTTATAGTTGTCAAAATTAGGATACAGAAAGAAATTAAATGATTTCCTCATGATCACTTAGTTATGATAGCTAATGTTAATGCTAACATTTATACAATGTTTTCTCTGTGCCAGACATTGTACTAAATACTTTAAAAATAGTATCTCATTTGATCTTCACAACAATCCTTCGAGGTACATGCTATTATTATCCTCATTTCACAGTTATGGAAACCAAAGCAGACAAATAACTTGCCCAAATATACTCAGCTAGTGAGTGTCTGAGTATCTGAGTATCTGATGTTAGATTTGAACTCAGGTTTTCTTGACTCCACATCTGGCACTCTTCCACTGCTTCACATAATACTTAATAAATACTTCTTCCCTTCCTTTTCCCTTGAGAAGGCAGGGGTGACTTGCATTCTTCACTGGTAGAAAAATGCACATGTTGTTAAGCTCTTGGAGTAAATGTATCCTTGACTTCTTCACTAAGTAAGCTTGTTTCCTTATTTCATGAGACTATCAATTCATATCATGGTCCTTCTGTTTAGTTCTCTCCATCAATTTCTTTCTGCTCAACTTTTTCCCTCTCCAAAACTGACACAACCATATTACCAGATGATGAGACTCTCCCAATTTCCTAAGCTGATTTTTGGAAAATAAGCACACACTCCACTGCTAAGATCCTATTTGGGGTACAAGTTTCCTTGTACCTCAGATTTTTGCTTTGTAAAATAAAGGTGTTGGGTCAGATACTTCCCAGGAACTTCCCAGCTTTAATGTGCTAGAGTTCTTCTAGAAAGCCCTCTTTTTGTTTCCTGTGATATCAGCTCCAAGTATATAGCCTTGCATCTTCCAGGCCCTAGCCTTGCTACCTGGAAACATATCAAAGTAATGATGTGACAATAAATTTCAGGGAAGCCTTCAATGAACATCTTTATATCAATTCAATCAATTTACATTTTACTTTATGTGTTTAAAAACATTCTAATTCTGAGAAGAGATACACGTTTTATCATAATGACTGTTCAAAGTGTCTAAAACACACAAAGTGTGAAGAAGTCATGATCTAATCTAAATATTGGTAAACTGGAAAATTGATACCTTGAATTTTTAATAGGATGTCCAGATTTTGAGGCTGCTACAGTGAGAGTTCTTCCAACCTTCCTTCCTGATTTACCAGTGTTTTGAACTTTAGAATAGGGTTTGTATTTTACAATTCACCACTTGACATGATGTTCTTGAATACAATATGCTTTAGGCTCTGTCACTAGGACACAACCAAATTCAAATGAATAGCAAACTGAATGCCAGTTGGCTGTTTTGCATCTGTCACCATGGCAACAAAATCCAGGTTGGTTAAACCAAGCAAATGATTTCCCGGATTCATTGCTGAAGTCTTACCATGGGGCTTGTGATGTCCCTGTTTGGATGCAATCCCCTTTGCTATCAGCATTATGGCAGAGGTGGTGAGAGGGACTGCCAGATACCCTATGTGCTCGGAAAAAATGATTGTGTCACTAACAGGCAACTAGCGACCCTTAGTGTTCATTCTTTGGTCCAAGGATTTGCTGTGTAGACCTAATGAAATGATCATTGATGATGAGTCCTATCTCTGTCTGAACAGTAAGATGTAGAGATGGCAAAGAACTTAGGAATCATTTGATCCATCATTTAAAAGAACTTTGAAACTGAGACACAGAAACGGATGATTGCTTTCTCAAGGTCACATAGTCAACACAAAAGTTGAGACTTGAACACATGTTTTCTGGTGCTAAATCAAAGTCTTGCTTGTTTCCCTTCAACTCTCATGTCCCCACACACTGCCTTAGCATTTATATACTGTTGTAATCATCACACACATCATATCATTTTATTCTGATAACAGTGTGACTCCAGGTAAGTCATTTTTCCTCACTGTGCTTTAATTTCCCACACTATAAGATGGGAGCAGAGGTTGAAACTAGAAGCTCTGACATTCTATCGCTCTGTAAATAATAAATTTCATAGCAGTAATAAAGATTGTATTCCTTTAATTATTTTACATTAATGAAGCATCACTGTCATTCTTCCTATGGAAGATTCATTCTCTGACAATAAAGAAACAAGGAGCATCTTTCACTCTGTTCCAATTTCTCTTTTGGGAGAATAATACAGCTGCTATTCACCTGCAGAGAGACAGAGTTGGGGTAGCTGTGAGAAGAGGTGAGGGGACTTCATCTATCCCCACTTGCTTCTCTCTTGAGGCTGAGAAAAGGATGAGCACTTTCCCCAGATTTTCCCAGGACATTTTCAGAGCCAGAGACTTAAGGATAGGATTCTTTCTGAGTCAAAACAAATCAGGTACATATTTCTGCCTTGGTGCCCAGCCCCTTCGGCTCTTTGGCACTTCCTACTTCCACCTTCCTGCAAACCCTTCCTTTTCATTTGGCTTACAAAGCAGCTCTATTGTCGATTATTGCCACTGCTAGAAGCCAAAGAAACTCCTCTCTCAGACGTCACTCCTTTGGTGCTATTGATATGTTTTGAGTACAGTACCAAATAATGAGATTGGTGTAGACACCAAATGTTTGGGTTCTGTCACGTGAAGTATTAACAATGGCCATTCTCTTTGGCAAAAGGTAGGTTTACTTAGAAGAGATTACTGAAAAAATGAAGATACAATAGACACCAGGAATGGTAAATATGAAATAGATTGGAAGTGCAATAGTATTACCAAGGAAAGGAGTTTGGAAGAACCCATTAAAGGAATATGCCATGAAGTGTGAGTGTGCCAAAGACTGGCATAGAGGGGTTTAGCACTCTAAAAGAGTTAGCTATAAGAAAGAGAAAGACATGATGAAGCATAATGAGAGGATGAGAAGAAAGATACCATAAGGCATGGGGAGGGGGGGAGGAGAAAGCCAACACAAGGTAGAATGTTACGGTAAGATTAACCCAAAAGGGACTCAGTAAAGATGGCATGGGACATGAGCAGATTTATAGGGGAAATTTAACCTCAGGAGTTTGACACAACTTGGATTTCTGAATGGACATAGCAAGGTGGGACTACCCACAAACTCCAGAGAGGGTGAGATAAGGTTGAATTGAGCCCCATCAGGGGCCTTCCCGGATTGCCTTAGGGAGAAATTTTTATCAGTACTTCAGGCTTTTTAAGCCAACCTGAGTCTTAGGACCTCATTACTATGGAATAACTTGGGTTGGTGTGTAAGGGTGGTGTAGAGAGAACTCAAAGAGTCCTTATCCTTAAATCAAGCTGTTCCTGATGTTTGTGTGGTCTATTGTCTTTATTAATCTTAGAGAGATTGTGAAAGCTTCCCATCTTTATATGGTTCTAATGAAACAGTCTCCTAATTTATTTTCTGAGTCTCTCTAGTCTCCAATCCATGCTTACTCAAATTGCTAAAAATCACTTTTCTACCACACAGGTCTGCTCATGGACCATATTCTCTGTGGTGTATTGAACCAAATACAAACTCATTAGCCTACTACTTCAGGTACTCACAGTCCAATTCCAATTCACATGTTCAGTCTTATTTCACAGTTGTCCCCTTCATTTTGTTCTTTGTATTTCAAACAGACTAAACTATTTCCACAGTCCTATATGCCTAGAATTACAGAATCAGAGAATTTGAGGATAGGCAGGGACCTGAATCACCATCACCAACTCATATATATCCCTAAAGGAATTACCGCTATAATGAAGCTGCCAAGTGTTTCCCCCATTAGATTGTGAACTCCTTGAGAGCTGGGTTTATTTTTTAATCCCTTTTTTATATCCCCAGTTCTTAGTAAAGTGACTGCCATAGCAATAATAAATGCTGATTGACTGATTAGTTTCCAGTCTCTGCTTAAAATCCTCTAAGAAGGAGCAAATCACTACTTCTTCTGACAGCTCCTTCCCCTTTGCCTGACAGATCTAATTCTTAAGGATTTTTTCCAGATTAAATTTGTCTCTTTATAACTCCCTCAATTTATGGGCTGCATTTAGCTCACACTAACTTGGAGAGATAATTGTTAAATTTTGGAGTCACTATGTTATTGATTATGAAGAAAATGTTAATAGTGCATATTAAACTTTTATAAAATGTGTCATGGATAGTCCTCCTAAACCCATTATTAAACATTGACTAACACACCCTTTCCCTCTCCCATTGTTCCTCCTACCCCGTTTGGGGTAGACTAGCATTAGAAGACAGCTTTCATACACCTCCCCCCAGTCTTCCCCAAGCTAACTACCATAAATTCATTCAAGTGATTCTTGAATGACTCTGTGCCTGGCACATAATAGGTGCTTAATAAATGTTAGGTGAAAAATTCATTGAACCAACTAACAATTTCAGTAAAGTGGTAGGAGAGAAAATAAGTCCACACAAATCATCAACATTTGTTAATATTACCAAGGAAATCCAACATGAAGTGAAAGAGAAATTCTTTTTAAAATGACTATAGACAGTATAAAATACTTGAGAATTTCCCTGCCAAGACATACACAGTAACTATATGAACACAACTATAAAGTACTATTCACATAAATATATAAATATGTGAAAAAATATTAATTGCTCATGAATAGACCAAGCCAATATAATAATTATAATACTACCTAAATTAATTTATTCAGTGCCATACCAATCAAACTAAAAAGATTTACTTTATATAACTAGGAAAACAATCATGACAAAATTTATTTGGAGGAACAAAAGTTAAAGAATATCTAGGGAACAAAATTTTTAAGTGGGAAGGAAGGGTGCCTTGCAGTATCAAATCTAAGGCCATATTTGAACTCAGGTCTTCTTGACTCCAGAATCAAACTCTGCTCACTCTATCATCTAGCTTCCCTTCAAATTTTACTATAAGACCATAATCATTGAAACAATTGGGTACTGGGTAAGAAATAGAGAAGTTGATTAGTGGAGTACATTAAGTAAACAGAAGAAAATGAACACAGTAACCTAGAGTTTGATCAATCCAAAAATCCCAACTATTAAGACAAAAACTTTTTGACAAAAAGTTCTGGGAGAATGGAAATTAGTCTGGTAAAAACTAGACATAGATCAACATCTCACACTATGTGCAAGATAAATTCAAAATGTGCAGATTACTTAGACATAAAGAATATCACAAGCAAACCAGTGGATCATAGAAGAAATTACCTATCAAATATATAGATAGGGAAAGAGTTTATAATGAAAAAAAATAGTTATAACATTAATTTTTATTCTATAAAAATGCAAAGTTTTTGCACAAACAAAAATAATACAGATAACAAGAAAAGTGGAAAACGGGAAAAAATCTTTATCACAGAGTTTCTCTCATAAAAGTCTCTTATAAAACATAGGAAATAGAGCCAAATTTGTAAGATACGAGCCATTTTTCAGTTGGTAATTGGTCAATGGATATGAATAAGACATCTTCAGAGGAAGAAATCAAAGCTATCAATAGTTATACAAATAAATGCTCTGAATCACTAATAATCAAAGCAGTGCAAATAAAACAAGTGTGAGGTACTGACATCCATTAACTAATATTATAGGAAAAGGAAATGATTAATTCTGGAGAGGATGTGGGAAAACAGGTATACTAATACATTATTGGTGGAGATTATAGACTGGTTTTGCCATTCTGGAGAACAATTTGGAATTATGTACCTGAGGCTATAACACCATGCATAGCCTTTGGCCCAGTAATACCCCTACAAGGTCTATATCCCAATGAGATAAAAGAAAAAGGAAAAGGACCAATAAGTACAAAAATATTTATAGCAGCTTTTTTTTTTTTTTTTGTAGTGGCAAAGAACTGGAAACTCAGAGGGTATGCAATCTATTATGTAATGGCTGAAACAGTTATGTGATGAAATACTAGTATGGTATAAAAAATGATGAAGGGAATGTTTACCAAAAAAAAAAAAATCTGGGAAGACTTGTATGAATTGATATAGAGTGAAGTGAGTAGAACCATGAGAATAATTTATACAGTAGTAGTAATCTTATAAAGCTATCAACTGTGAAAGACTTGCAACACAATGACCTACAACAATTCTAAAACACTCAGGATAAAACCCTGTAGCCATTCTCCAGAGAGAGAACTAATGTATTCAGAATACAGATTAAAACATTTTTAAAAATCTTTTTTTTATAATCATAAGGAAAATGTTCTAAATCATTATTGATTAGAGAAATTCAGATTAAAACAGCTCTAAGATGCCACCTCACATATATCAGATTGGCTAATATGACAAAAAAAATTTACAACAAAATGACAGATGTTGGAGGGAATATGGGAAAATTGGGACACTAATGTATTGGTTTTTTGTTTTTGTTTTTGCTTTTTGCTGAGGCAATTGGGGTTAAGTGACTTGCTCAGGGTCACACAGCTAGGAAGTGTCTGAGACTAGATTTGAACTCAAGTCCTCCTGACTTCAGGGATGGTGCTCCAACCACTGTGCTACCTAGCTGCCTCGACACTAATGTATTGTTGATAAAGTTGTGAAGTGATTCATAATTCTCAAGAACAAATTGGAACAATGCCCAGAGGGCTATAAAACTTTGACCCAGCAATACCACTACTAGGACTGTATCCCAAAAAGATTTTTAAAAGAAGTAGGGGAGAAATCTATTTGTATAAAAATATTTATTGCAACTATTTTTGTTATAGTAAAGAATTGGAAATTAAAGGAATCTCTATCAGTTGGGAAGTGGCTGAACAAGTTGTAGTATATGATTGTGATGAAATATTATTGTGCTATAAAGATATGATTAGAGGCAGCTAGGTGGCACAGTGGATAGAGCACCAGCCCAAAAGTCAGGAGGACCTGAGTTGAAATTTAGCCTTAGACACTTAATACTTCATAGCTGTGTGAACCTAGGTAAATCATTTAACCCCAATTGCCTCAGGGGGGGAAAAAAAGGTAAACAGGATTCTTTCAGAAAAAACAAACAAAAAAAACTTTTATGAATTGATGCAAATGAAGTGAATAGAGCCAGGATAATTTGTACACAATAATAGCAATATTGTATGATGAGAAATTGTCAATGACTTAGCTATTCTCAATAATACAATGATCCAAGACGATTCTAAAGGACTTATGAAGAAAAAATGTTCTGTGCTTTTGGAGAAGGAACTAACAGAGTTCAAATGCATGGTGACCAAAGTATACTTTTTTTCCTTGTTTTTTGGGGGCAAAGGGCTGTGCTTTTCTGTTTTGTTTTGTTTTTTAGCTGACTAATGTGGAAATGTTTTACATGACTACATATGTATTATTTATATCTAAATTTCTGTTTCAGAGAGAGTAGAGGAGTAAGAGAAAAAAATTGGAACTCAAAATTTTCTTAAATGAAAGTTAAAAATTGTGCTTTTGTCTAATTTTAAAAATTCTCAAAAAATTGAATTTAATATAAAAAGAAAGAAAGACTGGGAGGGTTGAGGTAAGCTAGCATTTTAACAGGTCAAAGGGAGATATTTGAAAGAAAGGAAGATTAAACTTCCAAAGTAGTTTGTATACATCTCTATCTCACAATTTTGAAAAATACTGCATAAATGCTAGTTATTTCAGTGATAATGATTATGATTTCCCCAACCCCACAGTAATTAAAAAAAAAACTCAGTTAAACTGAATATGCAAGAAGGCAGGACCCTGCACAAAATAAAAATTCTACAGAGTAATATTAGAAAAATTATATGATTAGAGCTCGCACTCATTATCCCTTTGCTTAATTCACTGTAAATACAGAATACTTTGATCACAAGTGAACCTGTAGGCTCTTAAGAACTCTTAAGAGTTCCACTATAAGGACCCTCCATGGTAGTAATTGAACTTAATTCCCCTTTTCCTGCTTCTGATACACAGACCTACTGAGAAAGAGCATCAGTGTCAGAGAGAAAGAAGACTGGACACCCAGATAGGGACACACCTCTCCACTACAATTTACTGGAGTCAGGGACCAGGCTGAGCTATTCCAATATTCCTCAAATCAGCCTCATATCACATAATAACCTTACCCTGGATATCTATGCAGCTTTGGAGGGGAATAGAACCAAAGAGTGAGAAAAGTGCCCAGAGACTAGAGGAAAAAAGAAAGATTCAAAGTTCAAAAAAATGTAGTTGAATAAAAACCTAGCTTACAAATAGATGAATAAACAACAATGATCATATGGATCAGAAGGAAGAATGAGCAAAAAATAAAAAAAAGAAAAGAGAATTTTGAACAAATATTACAATTGCAAGTTAAATGAACCAAAATTATCCAAATAAAGAAAAAATTCTGTGGATTTTCCAGAAATTGTGGAATATCACCAACAAATTCTAATCATAATTTAAGTAAGAATGAAATATTTTTAAAAATTATAAATGTACTGAATTGATAAGCATGCTCAAAATTTTTTTTAAAAAAGGAGAGTTGGAAAATAATATATACAATGGAGAATCTTTCCAAAGAAGTAGAAACTCTTAGAAAACAAAATTAAAACACAAAAATAGTAAAATTAAAGAAAATTTAGAAGAGAGCAAAAACTGACAATGTTAAGAAAATGTGCAGATTCTATATAAGACAAAGCTATTGATTTTGAAGTCAGATTGCAGAGATTTAAATTAAGACCTCTAAGAAGAACATATCAAATAATTAACAGACAACAACAAAACAACTAGACTGCAATTCTTTACAGCTTTATATAAGAAAACTGACCAGACCTTCAATATAGACACCAAAGAATTGATTGATGAAATCCATAGACACATCCCCTCCTATAAACTTCAAAGTACACATTGATTAAATTTCACAATTTTAATTTATATTGTTTCATATATATTTTGCAAGTTTCTAGGAGAAATATCTTCAAATAGGAAATAAAGAAAATTTGAATAAGAATATTTGACTTTTATAGAAAATAGTAAAAGGATAGAACAGTACATTCTTGAAAGCAATATCCATTATAACATACCCAATGAACTACTTTTGGTTGCTGGGAGAAAGGGGTATTTAATGCATTACTGGGGGAACATAGATTCTTTTTCCACTGCCTTCTTATCCTCCGACCTTTAATTGTAGAAGTCCTCTATCAGAACATCAATTCAGGATTTGACCAGACTATATGCTTCCTTCACTTCTAGCACTACACTTCTTTCCCTTCTAACTATCCTTTATAGGTTCTTTCCCTCTTAGAATGTAAGACCTTTGAGAGGTAGTACTGTCTTTTTGTTTATTGCATTCCCAGTGCTTAGCACTATGCCTGACACATAATAACTCTGCTTCTGTTTCTGTCTCTGTCTGTCTGACTTTCTCTTCTTGTTATTTCTCTTTCATTCTTTATCTCTGTCTCTTGTTCTTTCTTCCACTCCTTTTTTCTTGTGTTCTTTCTCTCATTCATTCACTCTTTCTGTCTTGGAACAGTGTAGATTATTTGCTTTGAAATAATAGCTAGCATGTATATGATGCTTTACATATGTTATGCACAATCCTTCATATATTATATCTCAATTCATTCTTACAGCACCCTGCAAAGTAGGTACTATCATGCCTCCATTTTATAGATGAAGAGACTGAAGTTAAGAGATTTTAAGTCACTTGCCTAGGATCACAAGGCTACTGTTTGCCTTTCTGACTGTAAGCCCAGGCCTCTTATCCACTGTGAAGTCTAACTGCCTAATGAAACACATTGGTAAAATAACAAGAAAAAAATCAAAGAGATGAAATTATGTGTTTGCTGATGATGGTTTCATTTATTTAGAAAATCCTAGAGAATCAACAAATATACTCTCTATGATAGTTACTATCTTCACTAAGTTGTTGTTCACTGTCATTTCCAATGATCCCATGGATCATAGCACAAGAGGCCCTCCTATCTGCTAGTATCTCTCAAATGCTGTCCAAATTTATGTTTGTTGTTTCCATGACACTATCCATATCATCTTCTGCCATCTCCTTCTCCTTTTGCCTTCAAACTTTCCCCAAGTCAGAGTTTCTTATTTAGCATTTAAGTTTTAAATAAATAAAATTTTAAAAATAGTTAAACTCTAAAAAACAAATGAAAAACAGTCTTTTCTAATGAGTTCTGTCTTCTCATTATGTGACCAAAGTATTTAAATTTCAGTTTACCTAAGATAATAGGAAACAAAATATACCTTTAAAAACTGACAGCATTTCCTTAAACATTATTGAAATCTAGGAATTTTAGAAAGGGAATTTTTTTTCAAAATGATTGCAAAATCTTCGAAATACCCAAGAAGCAATCTACTGACACATTCAATGTTTTCCTTAAAAATAAAGAATAAGTAAATATTCTGAAAAGTATTGAGTTCTCATGACCAAATTGGATGAATATAACAATTATTATGTGAAAAAAGTTAATTTCTAAATTTAATACTATACAAATCAAATAACAATGTAATATAGAGCTAGATAAAATAGCAAGAAAAAATTAACTGAAAGAACTAAAGATCTAGAAACTCTAGGGAAATAATAAGTATAATTATTGAAGACATAGTAATGATGAAGAGAAAGAAAAATTTAGATGAGATAGTAATTTCCAACTTCTAATTTAATTATACAATGATAACCACCGAAACTATTTGATCTGAATTTTAAAAAATAGTAAGGTAGATCAGTGGAACTAATTACATAAAGAAGCATGAGAGATAACTTTCCTAAAAAAACAGTGTTTGATAAACATGAAAATGTAATTTGCTTCATGAAGAATTCCCTATTTGACAAGAATTACTGGAAAAAAATTTTAAAGCAGTTTGGCAGAAATTATATTTAGATTAATGTTCACATCATGTTACACTATAAATTCAAAATAGATACAAAATTTGAAAGGCTGTAATTACCTTTAAATCAGAGAGTTTTCTTATCTGTGATCGGGAGAGAATTCTGAAAGAAACAAGAGTTATAAATAATTACAAAATATAAAATCCCTTAAATTACCATTGCAACAATTATCTCTTATATGTTTCTGATATTCAAGACATCAGGAACCAACTCAATCATATTAGACCATTCATTCTCCAATGAACATGAAAAAAGAGCTCTCAAAAGAAAAATTCAACCTGATCACAACCATATAAAAGAAAATATTAGATCAATTGTAATAAATCATGGCAAAATCAACTATAAATTAATCCAACTCAACTCAATTTCACCTCACATCTAGCACATTGGCAAAGATTGCAAAAGATGGAAATAGCCATCTTTGGGTGGGCTCTGGAAAGAGGGTAACATGAAACCACAGTTCATGAAATTGTCAATATAACCATTATAATAAAACATTAAGAATTATACTAAGAAAATAATTAAATTGTCAAACACTTCAGCCCAAAGATTCCACTGCAGGTAGATACCCCCAAAAGGTCAAAGACAAAAAAAATGGCCTCATATGGACCAAAATGTTTATAGCAATGTTTTTAGTAGCAAATTCTAGAAAAAGTAAATATACATGAGTTGATGCAATATGAAATAAGCAGGGCCATCAAAACAATAAATACAGGAATTCAAAAAATGTAAATGGAAACAACTATAAATAAAATCACACAGAATAGTTAATATATGGCACAATCAAACCCTTCTTCCTTATGGAGGTGGTGGACTATAGAGATGAAATATTGCACACACTCTTTAATGTAGCCAATGCATTGGGGTTGGTTTTAATGAAACACACTTTCTCTGTCTGTCTGTCTCTCTGTATATCTGTGTGTGTGTCTGTATCTCTCTGTCTGTTTTTCTCCCTGTCTGTCTCTGTCTCTCTTTCTCTGTCTCTGTTTATCTCTCTGTCTGTCTCCCCTCTCTTATAAAAAGAATTTTTCAATTAGGAGAAGAATATGATATATTAAGAAATGAATGTCATGAAAAAACACAATATATCAATGTAAATTAAACTAAAGAATGAATAATTGAAATTAGGATATGTCAAACTCAACAATCTAAAAGATTGTTGCTAGCAATAGTAGTTTGAATCTGAACTGGGTCTTGAAGAAAAATGAGGATTTATTTCATTGGCTGGACAGATGTTCAGAGGCTGTTTTGTGCTTGGAAAAAAAAAAAAAAAGTTCAAATATAAGACCACAGAAGAAGGCAGGGGAAGGAAAGAAACAATTATATAGCATTTGCCAATACTGTGCTAAGCACTTTAAAAATATTACCTCATTTGATTCTCACAACAGTTGTTGAATCATTATATCCATTGTACAGTTGAGAAAAAGGAAAGATAGAAGTTAGGTGACTTGCTCCCAGTCACATAGCTAGTAATTGTCAGAGACCAGGTTTGAAGTCAAGTCTTCCTGACTCTAGGATAGTTCCCTATCTGCTTTGCCACCTAGTTGCCACTTGACTGGCAGCAACTGAAATCCACATTTTTGAACAAGGAAGTAATATGTGTGATCAGATCTATTCCTTTAAAGAAATTTGCCCTGTAGCTATCATGTTTATCTCTATCTAAATCTATCTATAATCTTTCTATCTGTATGTTATGTATGTATGCATATATGTATATACTATCCAGGGTTGTTGTGAAAATCAAATGAGATATTGATAAAGTACATAACATAGTACCTGACATATAGGAGGAACAAAATACTTATTCCTTTTCTATTTCTCCTCTCTTCTTTTCCTTTCTTCTTTCTTTCTTCCCTCCTTCCATCCCTTCTGTCATCAACAAGATTTGTGCAGCTTCCCCACTCCATGTCTCTGAAGCCTCTTGCTTCCCATTTCCATCACCTCTACTTTAGCATTGTTCTATCCTCCACAAACCTCAAGTTGTCAAAGGATCCTGTCTGGTCAATCCTCTTGCTCTGTGTTTACTCTTCTGTGGCTTAATCTCAAAGTTCATCATTACATTGTGGGTTAGAAAATGCCTGGGAGTTGTTTCAGAATGCTGTGTGGGCTCATCACTAAGTCACAAGGGCTGAAGACAAGGTGTCCTACTCAGGGAGTGAAGCAGATTTGTTATTTGGAGCTGTGAAGTCATTTGTTATGAATTTTCAGATCCAGTGTATTCAGACAGCATCAAGAGCTTTTAAAGTATCATGTATTTGGAACTGGAAAAAGCCTTTGCCCTCAGCTAATCCAATCCCCTAATTCTGTTTTTGTTGTTGTTGTTGTTGTTTTTGCTTTTTTTTTTTTTTTAAAGAGGAAACCAAGGCTAAGAAAGAAGAAATTTCATCAGAATTTTCCAATACAATAACAGAGGGATTGCTTTGTGTCCATAACCCTTCCTGAGATTTGGATAGGTAGAGATTTAAAGTGCGAGGGGTGAGGGAGAGAAGAGGGAGTAGTCCAGAACCTAATGGGGCAAATATCGATTTCAGATTTACTGGAAGCAAGCTTCACAAAATGTTCCTAGGTTGATAGTACACATGGTTGTTGTTCAGTTGCATCAACTCTTCATGACTCCATGTGGGGTTTTCTTGACTAAGGTACTGGAGTAGTTTGCTATATACTTCTCCAGTTAATTTTACAGATGAGGAAACAGAGACAAACAAAATGAAGTTACTTGCCCAGGGTCACATAACTAGAAAATGTTTGACTAGATTTGAACCCAAATTCTTCCTGATTCTAGGTCCAGATCTGTATCCATTGTGCTGCCTAGCTTCTTTAAAGCATGTGCACAAACACTCTCTCTCTCTCTCTCTCTCTCTCTCTCACACACACACACACACACACACACACACACACACATACACACACCCCAAACTTTTCTGAGAAACTATGAATTAGAAATGAGAAATTGAGAAAATTAGAATTAAATTAGAAAAGGAAATACAAAAGCTTAATGAAGAAAACTTGAAAACAAGGATTTGGAAAATGGAATCAAATGGTGTTATAAAACATTAAGATATAACAAAACTAGAAAAATAGAAGAGAATCTGAAACATCTCATTTAAAAAAATAGGTGATCTAGGGAACAGATCAAGGAGAGACAATATAAGAACAGTTAGATTACCTCAAAGTTATGATTAAAAAAAGAATCTGGACATAATTACTAGGAATTACTAAGGAAAATTGCCTGAAGTTCTAGAACAAAAAGATAAAGTAAAACTAAAAAGAATCCACCAACTACAACACCAGACAGAGATCCAAGGAAGAAAACTTATAGGGATGTTAAAAACAAGTTTTGACATTCCCAGGCTTAAGAGAAAATCTTGCAAACAACAAGGAAAAAAATGTAAATGATGCAGAAAAACAATCAGTTTTTCAGGAGATCTAGCAGTTTCTACACAAAAGGACTCTAGATCTTGGAACATTATATTTCAAAAATCAAAGGAGAGGGGCTTGCATCCAAGAATAACTTATCTGACAAAATTGAGCATAATCCTGAATGAAAAAAAAAAAAAGGATATTTGATGAACTAAAAGACTTTCAGGTATTTTTAACAAAATACCAGAACTAGATGGAAAATTTGATATAAAAGATCCAGAAATTACAAGGAAATAATTGAAGACTGAGACATGGATCAAAGTTAAATTATCTACTTATGATACATGAAAATGTTATCAGTATTGTTAAAACTTATAATTACTAAGGCATTTTGAAAGAAAGGTTATTGCTGAGTTCTGTATAATGGATGATTTAAAAAATTAGGTAGGAAAAGGCAAAAAAGAACAATTATCTCATAAAAACAGGACATGAAAGGAAGAAATAATATAGAAGAAACAGGTTGGAGTGAAGGTCTGGTAATATCAGAAACTCACTCTCCTATGGGTTGAAGAGGCTACAAAATGTACATCTGAAAAGGTTTAGAAATCTTTTGAACTTCTAGAGAGATGAGAAAACTATGGAATAGGGGAGGGGAGGGACTTTTTTTAAAATTTTATTTGCATAACATATGTGTGGGTAATTCTTCAACAATAACCCTTACATAGTTTTACAAATTTTTCCCCCCAACTCCCCACCCCTCCCCTAGATGGCAGGATATCCTAAGGGTATATAGAATAAGATTAGGAGGGTGGGAAGAAAAGATAAGGCGGGGGTGAGTAAAATAAGAAATAAAAGGGTAAGAGGAAAAGATAAGGTAACAAGGATAGAGTAAAAAGAGAGAGTAAAAAGGAAAATAGTGAGTAAAAATAAGATGGAGGGAAATTCACAAATAGCAATTAGAACTTTGTCAATCTATAAGAGTATGAGTCATTTTCATATTGGTCATATTTAATCATAAGTGGTCAAAGGATATGAACAGTTTTCCAATGAAGAAATCAATACAACTTATAGTAATAAAAATGCTCTAAACCATTATTGATTAGAGAAATGCAGGTGAAAACCACTTTGAGATAGCATTTTGCATTTCACCAGATTGACTAAATGATAGAAGAGGAAAGTGAGAAATGTTAGAGAAAGTCTGAAAAAATTGGGACACTAATTAATTGTTGGAATTATAAAATGATCCAACTGTTTTGGAGAGCAATCTGGAAAAATGCCCCCAAAGTTATTAAACTATCTGTGTCCTTTGACCCAGCAATGATGCTACTTGGTCTATTTTCAAGGGAAAAAAAAGAACCTATATATTCTAATATGTTTATAACAGTTCTCTTTGTGGTGGCAAAGAACTGGAAATTGCAAGGAGAACAAGTTGTGGCATATGATTGTGATGGAATACTACTGTGCTTTAAGAAATTTTGAGCTAAATGTAGAAATTTAGAAAAAACATGGAAAGTCTTGAACAAAATAATGAAAAGCAAAGTGACAGAACCAAGAGAATATTATAAACAGTAACAGTATATATTAAGAATAACTTTGAGTTAACAGGTTATTTTGTGTATTATAAATACTCAAATTAATTATAAAGGACATGTGAAGAAACATGCTTTCTGCATCCAGAGGAAGAGCTAATAAATAGAAGTTTGTATAGAATATTTTTACATATGCATACATATATATCTGTGCACATACACATGTGCATGCATATAAACACACACATGCATGTACATATACATGTGTGTACACGTTTATATGTATATCTGTGTAAGTATGTATATATATTATTTGTAAATATATATATATATATATTATTTGTGTCTAATGGTAGTCATCTCTAAGGTGATGAGGGAGGGGATAGAAGAAAAGAATTTACAAGCAAATTTTATTGTATGTTTTAAAGGAATAGCAAAATGTTCATAGTAGATTTGCAGTTTCATGTACATTCATCTTTTTATTGTAAGTTATTGAAATGCTTATTTTATTCCATTAATTAAAAATTAAATTTAAAAAAGGACAAACCCATTTGGGAGCATGGTAAGACATAGATCTCAGGACATGGCAAGGCCACCACCAATGAGCATCTGTTCATGGAGAGGACATGGGCCTATTCTGAGAAATTTTTTTAACTAATGATTCTTGCATTGTTTTATTTACTGCTAGAAGAATGTTTGGGTTGCAATCACTGTTTAAATTTCAGTGCCCTTAGCAAAGCCCACATCATGCTGATCCAGGCTAATTCTTCTGATTGATGGGGGGGGAGGAGGGAGGCAAAGTTCTTCCTCACCCTGGACCAACTAGAAGATTGGTGAATACTCCTTTTCATCTTTCCAGTCCCTTGGCGTGATGCAATTTTAATATACAATTGAAATTTCTGGCTTTTTAAATTCAAAAATGTAAATGTCAAGCAATTCCTATAGACATTCAATTATATTGTTATTGTTAAATTTTATGATGCTTTCCCCTCCTTATTCTCAGGGAAGAAAGCAGAAGACAATAGATATTAATCTGCTGCCACAAGCTTTTAGTCACCATAGCTGCATGGCCACTGGTAGTAGAGGAGAAAAGTCCTTTCTGGAACAGTTAGAAGAGTACCTCAAAAAAAGCTATTTTCCCACAGTTCTTTCTTTATTATATTGAGTATATGTGTGTGGGTTCTCTCTGCCTCCTGTGTCCAGTCATCATTTACATGGGCCTCCATCATTGGTATGGAGTTGGGAGGCATTGTGCCATCTTAACAAGATACATGTCACCAAAAAGAGAATCAATATCCTAGGTGTTATGCCCTTGTAATAACAATAAAGATGAAGGAACTCCAATTTGTTTGTGAGGTCCTGGGTAACAAAAATTTGTCATTACTAATTTGTACTTCCAAGCCTTTATTTCTGCCATTGCTGCCCAATTTTAATGTTCAGACATGTGCTTAGGAAACAAAAAGAGGTAGTGAATATAGGGAGAAAGAAAAAGCTCTTAGAACTTGGTCAGAAATAAAAAATGCTAACATAATCCACTGCATCCAGAGCTATCACCAGTCATCCTGACTTCTGTCTTGCAGTTGGATTTTCGTGATTCTGGAAAAGATAGTGAAGTTGATGACTTTGTGCAACTCTGCTTCACTTAAATCCAATTCATGCATAAATCAAGACATTATACTGTCAAATTGGTCCTCTTTGAAAATGGAAGGACAAACAACAACAATGAGATAGAAACAGACATTCAAGTTAGAAGATCTGAATTCAAATCTTCCTCCAGACACTAAGTTAAATTATGTTGGACAAACTAGTTAACTTCCTGGGTCCTTAATTTCCTTCTACATAAAATGTGGGAATTAGAGTTGATAATGATCACCAAAGCCCCTCTCAGTCATGTTGTATTATATCCAAAGGTACAGAAAAAAATTTGTAGATATGTTTATTGAACTGACTGTGATTTTTGAAAAATAATTGAGATCAGAGATTGAAAACTTCTATTTTATTTTTTATTCTCTCTTTTTTAAAATTTAGATCTGTGTCTTCTTTTACGATGTGATCAATTTGGTAATATGGTTTTCATGATTGAACATGTATAACCTATTGATTCCTGCTTCAGGGAGGAAGAAAGTGAGGGAGGGAAGAGAAAATTTGGAACTCAAAATAGTATTTTATTTTAGTTTTCAATAGTATTTTCTAAATGCATGTAAAGATAATTTTCAACATTTATTTTTGTAAAAGTTTGTGTTCCAAATTTTTATCTCTCCCTCCCTCTCTTGCTTCTTCCACCCTCCCCGCCCCCCCAAAACAGCAAGCAATCTGATACAGGTTAAATGTATGCAATTCTTTTAAACAGGAGAACCAGGAGAGAACTAAATAAATACTTAGGAAATGTGTACTGCCTCTCTTGGAATTAGTTCTTTATCTCTTTCTTAATTCCATTTCTCCTACATTTGTAAAGTACCTCCTTACTAAGACCCAGGAGTATGAGGTCTATGGTACCCACAACTTCGCAAAATAATGGTCCTATCAAAAAAATGATGGCATGAATCTGTTATGAATTGTTCCCTGATATATAGGAAATGTTCAATGAACAAATGAGTGAAGTATGTAATTATTATAGGCAGAATAGAATGGAATAAAATTATAAATAGTTATAAAACCCTCTACAAAGGGAGAGTAAGTTAGACCATTCTGACTAAGGGAATAAAACAAGATGAGATCAAAGAAGGCGTCTGGGTAAATTGGCCTTTTAATTGAATCTTGAAGAACAAGCATATTTTCAACAAATAGAAGGTAAAGTTTGGCTATGGAGCAGGATGGGGAAGGGGACTAAAAAGAGATATAGAAATGTCTTTTTGGTCTTACCTAGAAAAAAAGTATGAATAGAAGCAAGGAGATGAGGTTCAGAAAGTAACAGCTAGATGTAGCTGGATCATGTGCATGAAGGATAATAAATTTGGAGAATAATCTAGACAGGTAAGATGGAATAAAATTTTAGAACATTTCAAATTCTAGACTGAGGAGTGTGGAACTTATTCAATGAATGAAAAAAATTCTTTGAAAAGTTTTGTTCAAGAAAAGTGACAATCTTGGGGCAGCTAGGTGGCACAGTGGATAGAGCACCAGCCCTGAAGTCAGGAGGACCTGAGTTCAAATCTGGATCAGACACTTAACATTCCCTAGCTGTGTGACCCTGGGCAAGTCACTTAACCTCAATTGCCTCAGCAAACACACACACACACACAAAAAGATAAGCGACAATCTCATATGTAATGGAGATAATTACAATAATATCAGAGATGAAATAAGGTTGCCCACTATCACCATTAGTATTCAATATTGTATCATAAATGTTAGCTTTAGCAATAAGAGAAGAAAAATAAATTAAAACAATTAGAGTAGGTAATAAGAAAATCAAATTATCAATCTCTGCAGATGATATGATGATATACTTAGAGAATCCTAGAGAATCATTTAAAAAACTATGAGAAAGAATTCATTTTAGCAAAGTTGCAGGATACAAAAGAAATCCACATAAATCATCAACATTTCTAAATATTACCAATAAAATCCAGCACACAATTACAAGGCACACTCCACATAAAGTCAGATCTAATCAATTGGAAGAATATCAAATGTTCATGGGTATGCCATGCTAATACAATAAAAATGACAATCCTACCTATATTAATCTATTTATTCAGTGCCATATCAATCAAACTCCCAAGCAATTATTTTACAGAGCTAGAAAAAAAAATAAAGATCATCTGAAAGAACAAAAAATCAAGAATTTTAAGGGAATTAATGAAAAAAAAATACAAATGAAGATAGCCTCGCCGTACTAGACCTAAAACTATATTATAAAGGAGCAGTCATTAAAACCATTTGGTATTGACTAAGAAAGTCGATCAGTAGAACAATTAAGATTCACAAGAAACAATAATCAATGACTGTAGTAATCTAGTGTTTGAGAAACTCAAAGACCTCAGCTTCTGGGATAAGAACACGTTATTTGACAACAATTGCTGGGAAAATTGGAAATAATTATGGCAGAAACTGACACTGACCCACACTTAACACTACATACCAAGATAAAATCTAAATAGGCTCATGATTTAGACATAAAGAGTGATATTATAAGCAAATTAGAAGGACAAAGTATAGTCTACCTCTCAGAACTAGAGTACATTATGGAATACAAAATGGATAATTTTAATTATATTAACTTAAAAAGTTTTTGTACAAAGAAAATCAATGCAGAGAAGACTAGAAGGAAAGCAGTAAATTGAATGTGAAAATTTTCTCCCAATTTCACATTCTTTTAAAGGCCTCATTTCTAAAATATGTAGAGAATTGACTCAAATTTATAAGAATACAAGTAATTTTCCAATTAATAAATAGTCAAAGAATGTGAACAGACACTTTTCAGATGAAGAAATTAAAATCATTTCTAATCATGAAAAAATGTTCTAAATCACTATTGATCAGAGAAATGCAAATTAAGACAACTGTGAGGTGCCACTTTTTTAGATTGGTTAAGATGATAGGAAAAGATAATGAAAGTTGGAAAGGATGTGGGAAAACTGAGGCACTAATACATTGTTGGTGGGGTTGTGAACTGATCCAACCATTCTGGAGAGCAATTTGGAACTATGCCCAAAGGGCTATCAAACCTGTGCATCCAGCAGTATCTCTACTGGCCCTGTATCCCCAAAAGACATCTCCTTCCCTTGACCTCACTACCCTTTCAAACTTTCTTTCTGGAGGTCTTCCAAGAAAAGTTGATTAGCCACTTGTCGAGCATGTGGTAGAAGAGATTTATGATCAGACACAGTTAGAGATGTTGATTCCAAAAATTCCTTCTGGTTCTCAGATCCTGGCATTCTCTTGGGAAAAAAAAAGTCATCCCAGGTCATTTTTACTTCCTCTCAACTCTTTTCTTCTGCCATGTCTTGCCATCTAACCTCTATGTCCACCATTCTACTAAAACATCTTTCTTCAAAGTTACTAATGACTTTCTTATCATTAAATCCAATGTCTTTTTTTCTGTGTTCATCCTCCTTGACCTCTCTCCAAGGTGGGATGTTACTGACAATTTTTTCCTCCCTTCTATCCTCTTTCTCATTCCTCTATTGCTTTTTTGTGACATTGCACTCCAATAGTGATCCTCCTTCTTATCTAAATGTTCCTTCTCCATCTTTTTGTTGTTATTAACTCATCCTTGTTCTGCCTTTATGGGTGTTGCTGCTGATTCTGCTCTGGATATATTAAGTATGAGGTAATGGGGGTCATTTAGGTAAATATTTAGAAATGAAGGCCTGGATCTAGGAAGGGAGAAAGGAACTAAAAATTATGAGTTAGCTATTATCTGAATAGGGGTGGTTGTAGAATCCTTGAGAATGAGTGAGATTGCAAAGGAAAAAGAAGAGTAAGGCCCAGGACAAATTTCTGGAGAATAGTTCAGGTAAGGCATTAGGAAGAAAAAAGGAGTGAGCAAAGGAGATGAAAGGAGAGGCATCAGAGAAGTAGGAGGTGAGGAAGAAAGTCTTTAAAGCCAGAGCATAAGATGGAATAAAGACAAGGAAGAGTCAACAGTATCTAACTGCTGCAGCTTCCTGTATCACTCTCTTCTGTCATGTCTTGTCCAATGTTTCTCCTGGTACCTGGAGCAAAATTCTACTTCATCTCTGGTAATCTACCTACCCTACCACATTTTGTTGGGGATAGAGGGAGAACTTCTTGATGAAAAAGATTTACAACCTAATGAACACAAATTAATGAGAACATGATGGGAAGTTGATCAGTATTAACCTAGCAACTTCTGACTTCTTTATCCTCATTTCCTCCCTCTCCCCCATTTCTCTCTAAGGTTTAAACTTTGGAGCAGGAAAAGAAGAGGAGTGCTTTTTAATTAAATGAATTTTAATAGCCAATTCCTTTTCTTTGTTTCTTTTTTTTTTTAAATTTAGAGTGGCTTCTAATCAGCTTTATTTCTTTTACTTAAATAAAATAATGAGGAAATAGTTACCCACGAAAGGAAGTTTGTGTATATAACAATGTGGCTCAGTGGAAAGAGTTCTCTCATCAGGGGATCTGATGTCAAATTTCAACTTTTTTCCTCATAAGCTGTGTGACCTTGGGTAAGACATTTCCTCTCTAGAACTCAATTGTCTTCTAAATGAAAGAATCAACTCAGTAATTTCTAAAGCTGTGCTGCTTTTCAGTCCTATGACTGACTTATTAATTGGGCAATGGTACATGAATTACTTAAACCTTCCAAATAGGTTTCCTCACTTGTAAATGGAGCTAATGATATCTTTCACATTTACTTCCCAGAACTATTGAGAGGATCCAATAAGGAGCCATTGGTTGTAAGTATTTTGGGAACCATCCAACACTATAAAACATAAATTGTGGATAAAGCACTTTGGAAAGCTGTATAAATGTTATCTATATACATTATCTCCTGTGATGAACTATTAATTTATATTGAAAATGAGAAATACTAATAACAGTGATAATAATGGAAACTCACATTTTTGTTTAAACGAGGCATAATTGCTCCCTACTAAGATATAGGCTCTTTGAGGAAAAGAATTGTTTTCAGTTTTGTCTGTGGATCTAGTACCTAACACACTGCCTTGATAATTGCTAAATGCTGATTTTTAAGAGATTCCAGGAGGCATCTAGTTTTGACTAAAATTGACCAGGGAAAGACCTGACATCTTTTTTCCCAATAATTAATAAATAATAAATGTAGCATTTTATTACCTTTTGTGCTTAAATTTTGAGTGATATGAGTAATGAGTAAGAGAGTTCCAAGTGTAATTTCTCTCTCAGAGCCAACTAGTGAAAGGAATGGAACTGGGTAAGAAAGTGGTCACAACTAGAATCTTTGAAGACAACCCTGCTATTCAAAACTATCTTTGACCATTTTCTCCTATCTTGTTAATAGCAAAATCTTCAGAGAGGTTCAGTTCAATACCCATTTTCTTCAGTGATTGGTAGCATTAGCCAAGTAGAAAGGAGAAAGAGCATATAACACTTATTTGAAGGCTGAGAACCTACCTGGACTGGATTCCTAGTTTTGATCTTTAGTATCTGCATGATCTTGGATTAGCCCTTTCTCTTTCATGAGCCTCAGTTTCTTCTTCTATAAAATTAAATGGCTGAGCTACATGTCACTGTAAATTCCCTTACAGATCTAAATCTCGTGGTTATAGCTGAGGTTATAGTTATAAGCAACTTATAAGCTGAGGACAACCACAGAAATTCTGGTGAAACTTTTCTTGAATATCTTTCCACCAACTCTTACATCAGACTTTCCTGGTCCAATAAAATATTTTGGTCATTGTTTCAGGAAAGAAAAGAATGGACTATACCTTGCTTGCACAATTATATTCTACTTTAACAACATGTTGAAGAGCATGGAGAAAATCTGAAGATTTCGTCTATAGGGGCCATTAGAATGCAGTGTCAAGAAAGAACAAGGTGCTTGGAATTTCTTTCTCACCAAACACCATCTCTTAATCACCTCCCCAGGGGGTCACTGCAGGAGAGCTGCCTACGTAAACTACTCCTGTTCAGGAGTAAACATGAGTGTACAGTCACAAATAGTGACTGGGCGAAGAGCATGAAGAGTTTAGCTTTTCTCCTGTATGTTTATCATGATTACTCTCAATTGTTTATAGGAAGGAGAAAGCTTGAGATGTCCCTCAGGAGGTGGGCAGAGCCATATGGTTAGGAGGGCTGTTTGGGGAGAGAATGTTTGGTTAATTTCAGTCAACACATGGTCCTCTTGTAGTCATTATTTGTCATTTCGAGCATTGCTGTTGATATTCAACTCTCGAAATAAATAACACCAACTGGAAACATTTATAACTACTTCAGAAAAGAGGTACATTTTCAAGCTGCTAGGATCCAGCTGGAGGCTTTCGTTTTACTCTACAATCTGCTGGGATATGCCTAGACTCTGTTTCTCCATGTTCATACATCTGAGTCCAAGAGATGGAAGCCTCCATTGGATCTACATTCAACTATTTTTTCACCCTGGAATGTCCCAGATTGTCAATTTTTTTTTATCAGAAGAAAACATTAATTGGTTGGTTTCTTAGCATTTATCAGTATTTACTAACCACCAATATTTCTGTTTTTATCTTTGTAATAGAGATGACTCTTCAAGATTAAAGTAGAGGTTGCTATTACTACAAAACATAGACACTTCAGTAGATCTGAGAATTATAGGATCCAGGATTTAGAATAGGAAGGGACCTTTTATGTCCTCTCATTTTACAGATGAGGTAATTGATTTGAGCCCAAAGTGATTAAATCTGCTGCCTAAAGTCTTATAGATGGTAAATGTCAGAAGCAGGATATGAATCTAGGTCTTCTAAAACCTCCACATGGTGCGGATCCCAACCTATCTATATCAGTCTATCCTATGAGATTCTTCCAAACTTTCTTGACAGGGTATCTAATTTACTATAGATCAATTAATCAACATGCATCCATTAAGTGCTTATTGTGTTTTAGACATCATAGTAGGCATTAGATATGTAAAGACAAAAGGTAAAAAGCAGCCTCTGACTTTAAAAAGCATACAATTTAATGGCTACTATCTCCCTCACACCTCTACTCCTTTCTCTCCATTCATGCAGTTCTACTTTCATTAAATCCATCATCACTTTTCACCTAGACTATTGCAATGACTTCCTAATTTGTTCCCCTGCTTCAAGTCTCTCCTAAAAATCTAACCTTCACACAGTTGACAAATGGAATTTCCCAAAGTGGAAACCTTAGCACAAAGTTTCACTACTTGATTAATTCCAATGGCTCCCTAATATTTTTAAAGTCAAATACAAAATTCTCTGCTTGGCATTTAAAGTCTTTCCCAATATTATTCCAACCTATCTTCTCAGTCCTGTTACTCCTCTGAATTCTGACTGGTATTCTAGTTTTTCATTTTTTGTCTTTGTAATGATTGTGTGTTATCATTCTCTCCATCTCTCAGAATCCCTAGCTTCCCTTGTGGACCAGTTCAAGCACCACCTTTGACATGGGTCCTTCAGGTTTTACCAAATGCTAGCTCCCTCCCCCAAATTTACCATGCATATCTGATATAAACACCTGGAGCCCAATGACTGTCCATCATTTATTCCTTGTTTCTGTTACATTTTTTTCATTCACACACACACATTTGAATAAGGTTTAAGACATGTAACCTTTTAGACAAGTTTTCTCATGAAACTTTTTATAATATAGGACAACCAATTCATGCCCAGGATCAGTCCATTCCAATATATAGAATGATCTTCAGCTCTAAGTCTTCAGAGAATTTGGGGTTCCTTGACTCACAGCCCTTTGGGATTTCAGATTTGACTTTATTAACTACACAATGTCTTGACAACCACTATGCCCATTCTAGACCCTAGCTAAATGTGAAAGCAGGATGATTTTTCTATTTTAACTGAAATTCACAGTAATCCTAAAATTCATGGAATAATTCACTCCAAGACCCATTTTTTTTAATTTTAATTTTTTGTATATTTTTTTCTGGTTATACATGTACACTTATTTTTAAATACACATTTCTTTCTTTATTAAAAAAATTGGGAGAGAAACATCAGAACAAAAAGGAAAAACCATGAGAGGAAAAAAAAAAAACAGAAGAAAAAGAAAAAAGTGAACATAGCATGTGTTGATTTACATTCAGCCAACACCCATTTATTAAGAACTTACTTTATATAAAGCAATATGATAGTCACTGGGCATACACAGATATAAAACACCTTGCTCTCTAACATCAAGGAGCTTACATTTTAACTAGTTGGACAATGTGAAGAGGATATTCCTTTACAGGGATAGATGGACTTCTAAGATGCATTTCAAAAATGAGTTCTGAGCCATTGAGGAGAGGAGAAATATAGATTGGAGGAATACAGAATATTGACACCAATAAGTGAGACACAGTTTATAGTGTAGGAATGTGTGTCATCTACCAGAGAATGAAAAGCCAGGTAATTCTAAAATAGAATTTTAATTGATTTTTTTTCTTTTAATGTAATTTAGATTTTCTCCAATATCTAATCCCCTTTCCAATTCCCAGAAGGTCATTTTTTTATGACAAAGATTTTAAAGTCAAATTGTTAGGAACTATTTGAGTTTTAAAAGATCCCAGTCCCACTTTATGAGCCTCAGGAAGGACTTCATTGGATGAGATGGCATATGTGTTGGACCTTGAAGTAAGAGAGGGACTTCATCAAATGGAGATGGAGACTCCTCCAAGCAAAGTAATAGAGACTGCAGAAGGAATGGGCTGGTTAAGGATAGGGTTAAGTTAAGGGAGAGGTGCAAACTTCAGGCAAATATAAGTGGGATATAGTCCTTTAGTACTTATTTTAAGACTGGTTAACTGTCTTAGGATCATAGGTTCCTAAATTTAGAGCTGGAAAGGAACTCTGAATCTCTTAATTAAATCACTTTACAGATGAGGAAATCAAGGCAACAGGAAATGAAATAATTTTTCTCAGGTTACATAGGCAAGTATTACAGGCAGAATTTAAACTCACATCACTGATTCTAAAGCCAATGCCCTTTCTATGGACCATTCTAGTTTCAGTCCTTGTATATGGGACAAAGAGAAATGGGCATCTTGTGCCCTTAGAAAACAGGAGAGAAGGTACAAAACTAAGAAATGGTCACTAGGGCCATGGATTTTGAGGGAGAAATGATTGCATAAGTCATCAATTTGAATCTTATAAGCAACTTCCTGCTTTAAAAAATTAATGCACGTCATATTTGCAATGTTTAATTGTCTTAAAATACCCATCTATCACTGGAAAAAATGTTTCTGCTCCTTTGGATTTAGTAAGCCCTGAATATTGAAACATTACATCCCCTATTCACTCTGAATCATCTAAGAGATCTGACTTCATCATGCATCACTATTCCTTGAATTTTCTGTTACCTTCATTCCAATCTCAATCCTCCTTTTGAGAGGTTTTCTTGACTATCTTCTCAGGACAAACTTGTAAGCAGCTCCCATACAGAGTCAAACCTATCTTCCTAAATCTCTCTGTGTTTTCTCCAGTTTTGCTCTTTGAATGAATGAACAAATAAAAAAAATAAGAAAATAGAATCAATGCCCTTGTGCTGAACGATTTCTCTCCTCAAACTTTAACTGATGCATAGGAGTCTTTTTCTTAGAGAATGTTTTAGATTTCCCAAACTACTTAGTACAGGTCATCTTTCCATTTCTATCTCAAAGGAAAGGAAAGCTAAAATTTGCCTAATGGATGCATCCCCAGGACAGCTTTGACTATGGGGTAAATCCTATGGAGTCCAGAGGGTAACTTTTATCTGGCCCCATCTAAAATTTGTTAAAATGAAATGGAAGAATGGGATTAAGAGAAAACTGACCTCTGCTCCAGCTGAGCCCTTCCTCAATCCCATCCCTGGGCTCCAAGATAATCCTATTTTAAGAGTCATTTAGAGTTTCCTGCTAAGGGAAGAATATATAAAATTGAATGCTCATCCAACTGAAAGACAAGCGTCCAATTTCCTCTAAGCAGCAGAGAGAACAATGTTCATTTACCTCTATGACCAAAAATAAGTCAGTCTTTCTTAGAGATTCATTTTCCCATCTGTAACATGGGGATAATAGTCTTTGTAATTGTTATCCGACAGGGCTATTATGAGGCTCAAATGAGGGCATGTTTATAAAGCATTTTGCAAACCCTAAAACATCACATAATTGCAAATTGGTGGTTCCTTGTACCCTGATTATTCTCCATAGCTTTTTGTAGTAATTTTATCTACATGACTTTAGAGCCCTGCTAAGTAAACAAGGGAAGATAAATCCCTGGTGTTCACAGTTTGGAAAGAGTTAGACCTTGGTAAGCCCATGAAGCATCCTCTGAAACAAGAGTTTGGAGCACTCCAGGGAGGCTAAGTAAACATGAAATTCTACAAGTTTCTTTCCTTACGTGAGTGCCCCTGGATCCTGGAGATGAATAACATCTGTGGAAGCAGATGGCTTAATCAGGCAGAGTTCTGCATCCCCACTAAGTGTTCTAGAATGTTAGAGCTAGAGGGGGCATTTTAATCATCAAATCAAAACCTCCCAATTTATGAATGAGAAACCTGTGGTAGATGGGAGAAATTCTAGAAACATGACATAATTAGATCTCAGTTAAGTATTTTTTTCTTTCCTTGAGGATACTATGGAGGGATGGGGACTAGAAGAGTTAAAGAGATTTGTAACTGACCAAATGGTCAGATCTCAAAAGTCATGGCCACCATAGAAGGAGGTTTCTGGTAGGACTCTGCAGGTGTCTGCTTGTACCTCTGTTTTTTAACATGTTTACCAATGATTTGGATGTATTGATAGTTAGCATGTTTATCAGATTTGCAAATAACACAAAGGTAAGAGGGATGGGTGATATTATGAATAAAAGGATCTACAAAGAACTTGATAATAAGATGTAAGGAAAAGAGTTCTAAATTTGAAATGAGTGGGCAGGTCTTGTGCCTAGTTCCCCAACTTCTCCATGTCACCTTTAGAAACTTGCTTCCCTGAAAGGGCCCCACATGTGCAAGAATGTTTGTGGCAGCCCTTTTTGTAGTGTCTAGAAACTGGAGATTGAATAGATGCCCTTCAATTGGAGAATGGGTGAATAAATTATGGTATATGAATATTATGGAATATTATTGTTCTGTAAGAAATGACCAGCAAGACAATTTCAGAGAGGCCTGGAGAGACTTGCATGAACTGATGCTGAGTGAAATGAGCAGAACCAGGAGATCATTATACACGGCAACAACAGTACTATATGACGATCAATTCTGATGGACATGGCTCTCTTCAACAATGAAATGTTTCAAACCACTTCCAATTGTTCACTGAAGAGGGCCATATATACCCAGAGAGAGGGATGTGAAATGTGAACCACAACATAACATTCTCATACTCCTTGATTGATATTTGCTTACATTGTATTTCCTTTATCTGATATATCTTTTGTGTAGATAAGATCTTTCTTGCACAACAATGATAAGTTTGGAAAAATGTATACATATATTCGATTTGCCAATATTTTAAAATAATTAACATGTAATGGTTATCCTGCCATCTAGGGGAGGGGTGGGGAGTTGGGGGGGAAAATTTGTAACAGAAAGCTATGTAAGGGTTAATGTTGAAGAATTCCCCACACATATGTTATGCAAATAAAAAAAAATAAATTACTTACAAGAAAAAAAAAAAGAAAAAAGAAACTTGCTTCCCTGTTGTGGGTCTCAGTTTCCTCATCCATAAAATGGAGGGGGTTGAACAAAGTCATCTTTAATGTTTCTTCCAGCTCTAAAACTATGAATCAAATAAAATATATATTTATCAGAATTCTTCATTTTGAAAGTATAGAATGGGATGGGGAATGGATAAATAATTCATGTAGAAAAATCTGGAGGTTTAAATAAGTTCCAAGCTCACTGTGAGAAGACAGTGTTACATGACACCCACAAATTTCTACTGGTATACATGAATTAGAGGTATAGTGTATGTGACAAGGGAGGTGATCTGCTGTATTCTTACTATGTCAGCTTACATTCATTATTTTGTGTTTTGTTCGACGCACTGCATTTTTAGAAGGTCATAGAAATATTGGACAGTGTTCAGGAGAGTTCAACAAGGATAGTTAGAGAAAAAAAAAAGTTGCAGAGAAACAATTTTTGGTTCCATATAATGAAAAACTTCCAAACAATTAGGGATATCCAAGAGTGGAATGGGTTAACACAGAAGATAATAAGTTTCCTATTACTAAAGTTCTTTGAGAAAGGAATAGCTGTCCTTAAGTCAACAAATATGATTGAGGGCTCCTTGGTTAATCAATCAGCTAAGAAGTACCTCTAGACACTGTGCTATCTGCTGGGAATAAAAAGATAAAAATTAAATAAATCCTGCCCTAAAGGAATTTGTAATCTGTTAGAGGCAAGAGGATTTCCAAATGTGAATACACAAATATGCAAGGTAAATACAAAATCATTTCAGGAGAGAAGACACTAACAGCTTACAGTACAAAGTCTTGTATGAAGAAGATGGCATTGGTGCTGAGTATTGAAAGGTAATTAACAGGGAGGGGACAGCCCATTCCAGGTACATGGCTCTGGGATTCGGGGACTGCCTGTACAAAGACACAGAATAATTGTTTTGTGGGAGGGGATAGATAATGATTTTTCTTTTGACTAGAAAGGAACTATGGTATAATGGGAAGAGTTCCTGCTTAGGAGTCAGAGGTCTTGGACTCAAATCCCAGGTCTATTGCTTACTACCTGTAACTTTTCTGGGTCTAAACTTCTTTATTTGCAAAATCAGAGGATTAAATCAGGTAACTTCTGCAGTCTTTTCCAGCACTAAATCTATGTTCCCATGGTACTTTTTTTTTTCTTTAGCTATATGTTGCAGGACTTCTTAAACTTTCCCCACTTGTGACTCCTTTTCATCCAAGAAATTTTTGCATGAACTTACCTATTTAGGTATATAAAATAGATATATAAATAAAAAAATTTACTGATAATAAATCATGATTTCACAACTCCTACATTCAGTTAGGAGACCCCATATGGGGTTACAAACCACAGTTCAAGAAGGTGAGGTTTACAGGAAATTCAAGTAGAACTCTCAAATAGATAGTATAGGACTAAGTCCAAAAAAGAGTCAGAGGCTAAATAAATAGACCTGGAAATTATATACATAGAGATGATGATTAAACCCATGTAACATGGTAAAATTACCATATGAGATAATGTGAAAAGAAGAGAAAACTTGAGATAGATAAATACATATAATTAGGAAATATGACATAGGTGATGAGCCAACAAAGAATATCAAGGATACCAGATAGAGAAGAGAAGGGAAAAGAAGAGAAGTGAAGAGAAGAAAAGAGAAGAGAAGAGAGAACAGTATAAAGAAAACCTAGAGAGGAAAGAATAACAAAGAGGAAAAGATGATCCACTGTCAAAGGCAGTCAAGAGGTCAAGGAAAATATGGATTTAGGAAAATCATGGGCTGACCATAATCATTGAGACTACTTTCAATTCTAATATTCTGGGCAGGAGAGGATAGATAACTTGGCCAAGTATTAGAACTCATACTAGTCCTGAGGAATCCTTGCTTTCAGTTGATTTTTTCTTTAACATTACATCCATGAGCATAGAATCATCAACTTTTAGAACTTGACATTACTTTAAGATTCATTTGGCGCAATTCTTTCATTTGACCAGTGAGAAAATTGAGGTTCAGAGAGCTGACTTACTCAAGATTTTGCAAGTACTCACTAGCAGTGCCAGGATTTTAATGTTATCTACTAAATCTTTCTATTTCCACACACTCTTTTGGATTGATACAATGAACTCTTTTATTTTGTTTCAAACTATATTTCATGGACACTGTTTCATTATGATCATCCAAGAGTGTGCTTAGTGTTTCCTATTACACAGTGGTAAGCTGTAAAGGTCAGAAAGATTCCTTTCCACTGGAGACAAATTTTGGCCTTGGAGAGAGTCTTCAAGAGTCCCCTCCCCACAACCATAGATTATTATTGCTGTTCAGACATTTCCATCATGTTTGACTCTTTATGATCCCATTTGGCAAAGATACTAGAATGGTTCGTCATTTCTTTCTCCAGATAATTTTACTGATGAAGAAACTGAGGCAAACAGGGTTAAGTGACTTGCCCAGGGTCACACAATTAGCAAGTCTCTGAGGTTTGTTTTGAACTCATGTTTTCCTGACTCCTAGCCTGATGTTTTATTACTGCACCACTGAGCTGCCTTAGATCTAAGATATGCATAATCTTAGTACACACACACAAACACACACACACACACACACACACACACACACACACTATCCACTGTGCCACCTGGGTGCCACCAGAACCATAAATGGGTGACTGGATTGATATAATTCATTGGGATTTTACCCTTTTCAGGATATCCCCAGGAAGACTCATGATGATCACACCAAATTTTAAAGGTTAGGTTCAAGGGCAGTACTATACAGATTGCTTGAAAGAAGCAGTAACTTTTAGAGAGTTTCCTTAGTCTAGTAGATAAGGAGCTGACTTAGGAGCCAGGACAACCTGGATTCAAGCCCCACTTTGGATACATAGTGGCTGTGTGACCCTAGGCAAGTATTTTAACATTTCCTCAAAAGTTTAAATTGCAACCAGTGTGCACTGGTCAAGAGGGCCCAGCTCCCATCCTTATTTTTCATTTTGTGGCAACATTTTGTGGTTATATATCTATGTTTGTACTGATACTAGGATGACTTAGAATATCTGCCCTTGCCCAAATGAAATTTTAATGAGCATATTTCATCATTTTTGCAAAATTTTCTTTGAGCTGAATACTTCATTTCATCAAAAATATATTTCATTGACCTTTGTTGTTGTTTTTTCATTCCATGTTTTAAAAAATGAATATTACTTCAAGAGAATTTGTAAAATGTACAGCTCTTAAAGAGCACACTTCAGTGACTATTAGTGCTATTTCATAGGTTTGATGAAGTCACATCCTTCAAGTATATTTCAAGCCCCCAATGAAGCAAAATCTGTCAGAAGAAAATGAAAATAAAACTTTATTAAAAACAAAAAATCAGTAAAGAACTGATTGTTCTTTATTAGGAGAAAGGACTACTTAATATGTAGAAAATAAGCATTGATATATAAAAATACTTGTTATGTGAATTAATGTTAATGATTCCTCTACGTCATATTGAAGATCATGGTGTGGATTTATTAAAACTGGAAGAACAATGAAACCAGAAAAAGAAAAAGCAGTTAATTACAACTAAGATAGAAGGTAGGATTTGTGATATATTTGTAATATGAATAACTAGATTATGAATAATTTGAAAAAAATGTATTGTTTTATGGATTAAATCTACTTTTTTTCATTCAAAGCTTTACCAAAATCAATATTAAAAGTTTCAGTAAACCTCTTGAGATTTGAAAATCTTTATCAGATATATTTTATTTTTAAGAGAATAGATAACCACTGGAGTTGGTTAAATAGAGGGATCATATGATCAGATTTGTCCTTAAGGAAAATGTTTTGGGAATTTTTCCTCTCTCTGAAGTTTTGACTCCATTGAGAAAATGATAAAGGCTGATAAATGTATAACATCTTTTATTCAAAACTAGGAAATAAATATGCTTCAGTAGCCTGAGAATTCACCTTTTAAAAATCTCATTGAAAACTTATAAATTATAAATTAATTGGGGAATAATTGAATAAGGTATGTAACGGAATGTGTTGGAATATTATTGCATTGTTAAAAAATATTGAAGCAATAATTTCAGGAAAACCTGGGAATACTTGTATGAACAATGCAAACTTAAGTGTACAGAATGAGAAAAAAAATTTTTTTGTCCCTAATATTTAATTTATTTGAAAAAAATTCTCCTTGCCACAACTGGGACAAATATTCTTATGTTTTCTTCCAGTGTTATTTTGGAAAGTGGAGTCTATTTTCATGTAGTTTTACACTTGTTAAATTAGACTCTTTTTCAACCACCCTACAGAAAGGGAATATACACATTATTTTTATTATTTCTATTATTAATAACTGAAATTTAAAATAAATCTAAATGGAAATCCTTTATTTATATTAATATTTATTCTAACATCTTTAACTTGGTCTTCTCCTTTTATAAATATAGGAAATATGCTTTATGAAAACCTCTTCTTTACCTTTTATTTCCTTTTTATTTTTCAAAATTATATTTATTTTAGCATTCTTTTTTTTTTAATTTTCAGTTCCAAAATCTCTCCCTTCCACCCTTTCCCCACCCCCTGAGAAAGCATGTAAAATTATGTCAATTAAACAAGTAAAATCATGGAAAGCATATGTTCACATTAGCTCTATCACACAGCAAAAAAAAAAAAAAAAAATCCCAAGAAAAATTAAGGGAGAAAATTATATTTCAGTTTGTACTTATTGTTCATCAGGTCTCTCTCAAGGTGAAGAACATATTTTCATCATGACTCCTTTGGAATCATTTTAGATTATTGTATTAATCAGAGTAGCCAAGTCTAATCATCATTACAACATTGCTGTTATTGTGAATAATGATTTTCTTCTTCTCATTTAATTTTGCACCAGCTCATATAGATATTGCCCTGTTTTTTCTTCTAAAACTACCCTCCTATAGCACAATAATACTCCATTATAATCATATTCCATGAATTGTGCAGTCATTTCCCACATGATGAGCATCTCCTTAATTCTTTGCTAGCACAAAAAGAACTGCTACAAATATTTTTGTACATATATATCCTTTTCCTTTTCCTTTGATCTGTTTGAGGTACTGGTCTAATAGTACTGCTGGGTTAAAGGGTATATAGTTTTATAGCTCTTTCTTCTGCAGAATAATTGGAACAAATTCACAACTCAACTAAGAGTTTATTAGTTTACCAGTTTTTTTCTCATCCCCTCCAGCATTTGTCATTTCTGTTATGTATGAGATGGTATATTACAGTTGTTTTAATTTGTTTTTTTCTCTAATCACAAGTGGTTTAGAGCGTTCAGATGAATATGGAAAGCTTTGCTTTCTTCTAAAAGCTTCCTTTTCACATCTGTTGACCTTCTATCAATAAATCGATGGCTCTTATTTTTATAAATTTGACTCAGTTCCCTATATGTTTGAAAAAATAAGACCATTATCAGAGAAATTTGCCCTTAAATTTTTATTTTACTTCATTGTCTAGAGTATTTTTTAGCAAAATGAAGTTTCCTTGTTTATCTCATTTTTATTGTTGTTTGTTGTTTCCATTGTTTTCAATTATTTGTGGCTCCATTTGGAGTTTTCTGGGCAAAGATACTGCAGTTATTAGCCATTTCCTTTCCTAGATCATTTTATAGATGAAGAAATTGAGTCAAACATGGTTAAGTGACTTGCCCGGGGTCACATAGTTTGTAAATGTCTGAGGTCAAATTTGAACTCGGGTTTTCCTAATTCCTGTTCCAGCACTCTATTTGTCACCTCATCTAGTTCTATTAATTTGATCTATATTTTGCTTTTGCTTTATCTGAGATCATGATTGTTACCCCTGCCTTTTTCATTTCAGCTGAAGCAGAACAGATTTTACTACAGCCCTTTATTTGAACTCCATATGTGTCTTTCTATTTCAAGTATATTTCTATTAAACAATATATTTTGGGATGTTGGTTTCTAATCCATTCTGCTATATGCTTCCATTTTATGGATGAGCTCATCTCATTCACTTTTAGTTGAGATCAATGTGTATTTCCCTCCATCATATTTTCTTCAATTTATCTTTATCTTTTTCTTTTTATCCTCTCTTCAAAAATTTGTTTTGCATCTTACCATGGCCACCCTTAAGCTACTCTCCTTTTTATCATACTTTCTCCCATATCTTTTATCCCTTTCACCTCCTATTTCCCTCTTGGGTAAGATAAATTTCTAAACTCAAATGAATGTGTGTATATAGTCTTCCCTCTTTAAACCAATGCTGATGACAGTGAGGTTCAAGCATTTCCCATTCCATCATTTCCCCCCACTATAAAAATTCTGCCTCTTTTATATGATGAAAATTCCTCCCATTCTACTTTTCCTTTCCTCCTTCTTCCCATGATCTCTTTTTCTCACCCATTTTGGGGGGGGGGAGATCACCTCAACATAATTGTCTCCTACCCATGGTCTCTTTACCATTAGGCTAATTGTGTATTTTAACATATTTAACATATTTTTGTGTTTCTTTTACCCAGCTGTTAGTTTTCTTTTCATAAATTTCTTGCATCACATTTATTTCTCTTCACAATTTTTCCTCTATCATTCTCATCTGGTCCTCTCTTAAAAACAAAACAAAACAAAACAGCTACAAGCAAAATCTCAAAGAAAAATGTTAATTGGACCCAAGACTAATAAGATGTCCAGGAAGAATTTGGTTTTGTTTGTATTGTTTTCATATTATTGTCTTCTGGTCTTCCCCATCATAGCTTTTTATGGTCAAATGATGATAATGATGGTGATGATGATGCTTGCTTGTTGTTTTAGCATATCTCTTGACTTTGAACATTATGTTGAAACTGGACTCTGTTCTGAGGAGGCACTTTCCTAGACTTCAGCAGCATAAGCTGCCATTTTCAGAGATAATCCTGGATATATACAAGTTTTTAATGCTTTCAAAGTGGTATGATCTTTGAAGGGGTGTGGTCACTGCTCTCCTGGTCTGTTCTCAGGCCTTTATTTTGGTCCCTTGCATTCATGAGAGTTTGCACTGTTCTTGGTCCTGCAGCTTGGTCCTTCTTTTCCTGCATCCACTTGTGCTCCAGTCTATATTGGAACTGTGACCAAAGTCTCTCTTCCCTTGAGACTAACCATAAGTGTTCCTTTCTGCTATGGAACTGCAACAGAGCTGCTAGTCAGTGCCAGCTCCAGTGCCAGTAAAGTATGCCAATGTGGAATTTTTTTTTCTTTTCTTGATTACACATGGTTGTAATAGGGATTTTGTTTTTCTTGTAAAAATAAAAGAAAATTAAATTTTAAAAGAAAAGCCTTTGGGCTATAATCAAGGCTAGACTTGGAGAAAAGAATTGTTCATTTTAGGTAATTTAATATGCAGTGTCATAACAGTATGGTTCCATGATGAAGAATTCAAGAATATGTGTCAAAATCTTGAAAAAACTATTGCTAAATCATATAAAGTGATATAAATCATTGCAGCAAAATGAGGACAAACTACATTTTCTAAGATGTAAAAAGTTGTTTTGTTGAATAAATTGATACATTTAATTAATTTACTTTATATCAAATAATTCCATCATTGTTGCACAACTCAGCGACATATTATATCTGTTGTCTAAGACCAGTTTAGTTATTATCAAATTGACTTAAATAGGATGAAAGGTGATCCATAGCAACTAACAATCTGCCAAGCCATACTCAAGTTTGATTGGTTAATCTTTGGAGGGTGCAACAATCCTTTCAAGTTCTGTATCCTCGAAGTTCTGAAGAGGAAAAAGAAGGAAGAAGGAGAAATTACAGAGGCACAAGATCTCAGAGTAGCAAGTGACCTCAGAGATCACCTACACTACGCCTATACCAATATACTACACCTGAGCACAAACTTCATCCCTAATAAGTAATTCAACATAAAACAAGATATTTCCCTTTATCTCCCTCACTGTTCTGTCTTAAAGCAGTGTGAGCCCATGAACTATTGTAATATTATTTTGATTGGTATTGAGAGGTCAGGTCCAAGGTTAGAAAAGTACACATTACCTATCTCAAAGGAAGGAAAAAGAAAGCATCAAAGATTGTAGATATAGCAAGGAAGGAAAGGAGTAAGGATAGCAAGAATGGGTCAGAGTCCATGACAGAAGCACTTACACCTCAGAAATTGGTTATAAATCAGGACTTGATTTCCTATTTTATTCAGACAAAGAGAGGCAGATAGACAGACACAGAGGCAAACACACACACACACAAACAGACAACACAGAGAGAGACACAGATAGAGACAGAAACAGAGGCAAAGACAGGAAAAAAAAGAGACAGTTAGAAAGAGAGACAGAGGCAGAGACAGACACAAAGAGACAGAGGCAGAATGAAAGATGAGGCAGAAGAAGACTCAGAAAAACAGAGACAGGGAGTAAAAGACAGAGTGAGGTAGTTCTTTGAAAAACTCAAGGACTAACAAGATGAGATAGGATTTCACCCTCCTTTATGGTATGGGATTATGCAACAATCCTGAAGTCAGAAAATGCAAGTTTCATCCCTAACTCCAGTACTAGCCACCTCTATGAGACTGCATAATTCTCTTCCCCTCTTTGAACCTCAGTTTCCTCATCTGCAAAATGGGGATCTTATAAATGTTGTGAAGAAATTGCTTTGCAAACTGGACAACTCTATAGAAATGTTATGTGTGTATATGTACATGTACACACAAATATTTATGCATTTATATAAACACATATATATGCATATATGCATTATATGTGTGTGCAATATATATTTTAAAAAATCTTAAAACTGTACTAGGATTTTGGAATTTGCTCTATAATGCAAATATACATGTGCAAATGCATAAATAAATACAAATGCATGCATGCATACAGACATGGTGAAACATCATGGAGTAATGGATTAAATCAACTGGTCCTGCTTCTGCTATATGCAGACTGTGTGTGACCTGGGATAAGCCATTTTCTCTCTCACTACCCTTAGTACTCTCTTGGAGAAGAGAAAGCCCCAAGCCTAGGAACCCCCTACATCAATCAAGTCATAGCTTCTCTATGTATAGATGGGTATAAGCATGTCTATTATTTATTTGCCTATTCATTCATCTGTCCATATATCTATCATCATATCTATCCATTTATTTATCTATCCAATATATCATGATAGGAGACAACTAGCTATTATATATTTAGAACACTAGAATTGATTGTGTTCAAATTTTATTTCAGGTATTAATTATGTGACTGAGCAAGTAACGTCACTACACATATTTCTCAATTTGTAAAATAATACATACCTCATGGAATTATTGTGAATTGCAAATTGGAAAATCTATATGAAGTATTCACAAACATTAAGGTATTTTGTAAATTTCAGCTATTTTAATTATGATCAGAATGATGTTTCCAAGATAATGAAGTTTTTCATTGAAAAAGTAACCAAAACTACAAGGAGTTCATTCTTGTGTACTCTTGAATTTAGCAGGTAGAGCTAGTTCTAGTGCCCCTTTCATAGATTTAATTTCCCCATAGGTGTAATATTGAATGAATTTGTGTTGGATAGGAATGGACAGGAAATCTTCAAATCTAAGAAATGTATTTTGATAGAACTTGCTTAGAGCCTTATATTTGAAATGGTTCCAATGAAGAAAAAGGGGAGGAAAGATGGGAAGAAGGGAGAAGGGAATAGGGTCTTTTCTGTAACATTTTGCCTTATTTCCCCAAACTAGATTGAAGAGAGAGCCTAAATCAACAAATGCTTTCTGAATGAAACCTCATTTCCACCTTCCCTGGTTCTTGGAAAGTTTAAAGCTATTTTCTTTTTTAAACATTTGCACTGAAAACTGTTTTTAAACAAAAATGTTTTTTAAGTCTTTTAGCCCTCTATGTTCCATTCCATGTTTTTCATGATTTCCATGCTCTTGTTTGGGTTATTTCTTGAAAAAAAATTTTTTTAAATGCTACGTCTAATGCTGCTGTTAAATTTTTAAGAACCAGCTTTAATGTTTGTACAAAAAGTACAAATGACATACTTTTTAGTTTAATCTGCAATATTAACATTTTCTTCACCACCTTCTTCAGTTTAGACAATCAATAAAATAGGAAATAAAGTCCTGACTCATAACCAATTTGTGGGGTTAAAAAAAATAATATCAGTTCAGGATAGACCTCATGACTATTTCAATTTCCCTATTTGTAAAAATGAAGGAATTGTCCAATTTTGTGTGTGTGTGTGTGTGTGTGTGTGTGTGTGTGTGTGTTTCCTGGCCCCTGTTGGCAGTCATCCTGGTGAAATTTCAAGATCTTCTCAGAATCTTGTTTTTTAATGTACAAGCTAAGATACAAAAAATTACAAAGGAAATTGAACATATAGGAATATAGTTATCAATATATATGTGATTTAAAACAAGTTCCTCTGATTCCAAATGCAGCATTTATTGCACTCCACCAGGCTTTATATTTTCATGTTGAAGCCAAACATAGTTATTATGCTCAGGCCCCCAGGAGAACTCCAGGACTCTGTTTTCTCCTGAAAGAGAAATAAAAACACAATCAAGGAAGATTCCTCACCCCACTTAGAGAGCAATTAAGCTAATAATCAAATCATTTCAGCTGACAAAGTCAATCAGCAAGCTTCTAAAGCTGTAATTTAAAGTGCTGGGGAAAGACCAAATCAAGGAGTTTAGAGCCGATAATCTCCTTAGAGCTGAAGACCTTCCCAGCTCCCCACTTGTCTGACCAATGTTCCTTTGTTTGCCTGAAAGTAAGTGAAATGAGCTTGAAGACTTTCACTTAAAGAATCCAAGTGAAAAGTGCTTTTGGGAAATCTTAACAAAATAACTTCCCCAAGAAATAAAAGAATTCCCTGCATCCTTCCCCAGATTCCAGCAGTTCTCCTTGAGTTATTAGCCAAATTTGAAAATAGGTAATACTAATGCTATTATTATTTGGGGGAGGGGTTGAGGGAAGGGCTGCAATATATTCCCTTTTTATTTCTTATTTTTAAAATTTTCAACAGTATTTTATTTCTCCAAAGATAGTTTTCAACATTTTTTTTATAAGACTTTGTGTTCTTGCTTTGTAAGAATTCTTCAGTGTTGAAGAATTACCCATACATATATTTTGCAAATAAAAAGCTTTAATAAAAAAAATTTAAAAAAGATTTTGTATACCAAATTTTTCCTTCTTTTCTCCCTTACTTCCCCTTTTCTAAGAGAGCAAATAATTATCAAAGCACATATTTTGTTGTGGCAATGGTTTTTGTGGCAATATTACTGGAGTGGTTTGCCATTTCTTTCTCCAACTCACTTTACAGATGAGTAAAGCAAAGAGGACTTTGACTTACTCGAGATCAAACTAGTAAGGATCAAATTAGTCATGAATTCATGAAGAATAGTCTTCCCGATTCTAAGCCCAGGCTCTATGCATTGCACTACCTAGTTGACTTTACCTTATATATAATATAATTATAATTAATTCTAATACTTCTATTTCCAGTGATTCTAATTCTAAAAGGTTTAAGATTTGATAGCTTAAACTGCACTGATTTTGGGGACATCCTGTATATGTGTGTGCTAATTATAATAATCTGCTATTATCACTACCACTATACTACTACTACCACCACATCACCACCACTAGTACTACTGGTTTTGATACTAGCTAATATTTATACCATTTAAGGTTTGTAAACCACTTTACATGTTATTTTTTCTTTTTTTTTATCAAAGCTTTTTATTTACAGAACATGTGAGTAATTTTTTCTACATTGACCTTCGCAAAATTTTATTTTCCAAATTTTTTCCCTCCTTCCCCCCACCCCCTCCCCTAGATGGCAAGTAGTCGAATTCATTTACATATGTTATTTAATTTGAAACCTACACCTCTATGAAGTAGGTACTTTCATTGTCCTCATTTTACACATGGAGAAACTGAGCCTGAATGAGATTATGTGACTTGCCCGTGGTCACATAGCAAATCTTTGAAGCAGCATTTGATCTGATGGCCTCTCATTCACAAGTAGAGCATACATTCTGTTGTTTCTATATAGTGAGGTTACGTGCCATAATGCCAACCAATTTGGAATTGAAGGCCAGAAGTCTGTGTAAAAACTAAGGCTGAAAATCTTTCTTCCTCATCATCTCAGCCTCCTGGAATACCTATTCCTCCTCCAAAGCCCAGCTCATGTCACCCACATTTGTAGCTTGCCAATTAAAAGATGCCTTTCTGGGTGCCCTTAATTATTAGTCCTTCAAATATTATTTTGTGTCTATTTTGCTTATATTTTATATTCACTTATCTGTGTACACAATGTAGCTACTGCAGTAGAGTATCAGTTCCTTGAGAGCAGGGACCTCATTTTTCATGTTATCTCTCTAGCACCTAGTTCAGAAGCTGACTTCATAGTAGACTTTTAAGAAATAAATGCTTTGAAATCAAATCAAATTGAAATGATCTGTGTGTCTGTCTATATTTATATCTTCATCTCTCCCTCTCTCCCTCCCTCCCTCTCTCTCTCTCTCTCTCTCTCTCTCTCTCTCTCTCTCTCTCTCTCTGTGTGTGTGTGTGTGTGTGTGTGTGTGTGTGTGTGTCTTTTTCCCTCTCTTGCTTTCTTTTTCTGTGCATCTCTGTTTCTTCCCGGCTCTCTTTCATTATTTTGCTTTTTAAAAAAATTAATATTCAAGAACAATGTCGATGTTGTATATGCATGTGAGGGGGCAGAGGGGAAGCCTCCTTTATATTTCTTAACATTTTGTTGAGGAAAACTTCCCTATTCCCCACTTCTGGGCTGCTGTTTTCATGATATCCTGCAGAACACTTCCTTTCTTCTATTTACTTTGCCTCCACTCTATCAGATATTAGTAGTTGAACTCCAAGAAAGTGAATTAGATAAAGCCATAGGAAGAGGAAATGTGTTCTGCTATTTTCTCTGAATACATCCTTAAGGTGCTTGAATATTCTTATCTGCAAAATGTGAATAATCTCACACCTACCTCACAAGGTTTCACAGAGGAACAATTAAGATAATGTGGGAAACAAATCGGTTAAGTAGTAATTATCCTTTTGCTGTGCTGATATTGTGAATAGAGAGGTAATGAAAAATTTGCCAACAAGTCTACAGATATCGAGTGAGTCTTCTACAGAATAAAGAAGCTAGGGTTATAGGGGCATCAAGGTGAGATTGATCTTGGTGATGTTTTGGAATCAAAAGAAAGGAAACAGTCTGGACTCAGAGGCTCTGCAAATGTGGTCCAGGGTTTTATCATATAAAGAGGGCAAACTTGGAACCAGGAGGCTCACGAGATAATCCTAGCCTTAAGATGTTCAAGGATGGTCCTGAATAAGTAATTTCATTTCTGAGGTTCTACTTCCTTATCTATACATTAAAATAAAGAATATTTTCTCTCCATTCCTCATAGGAGTATTGGGACAAATGTTTTATAAACTGCAGTTCTGTATACATGCAAATTTTTATTATTATTTAGTTACTATCCACTGGCCCAAATAATCGTGATAGGGATGTACCTATCTGGATGGAAATTTCTTAAGTGAATGCCTTCAGGCTCTGTGCCTGGCCCAGTGCTGTTCTGTATTTTAATCAATGACTTGGCTAAAGTCAGACTCACTCAATTTGCAGCCAATATTAAGCTGGGAGCAAACACACTGGATGTCAGCCAAAGTCCAAAGAGATCACAAGAAGGTAGGATGCTGGCCAAATCTAACAAAATATTATTTAGTGAAATAAAGATAAAGTCTCAAAGTCAGCTTATCATACTAAATAGAACATGATTTGGAGTCAATAGACAATCTGACTATCAGGGACCTCTGACCTTTAATGATATCATATGGGAAACTCCCCAGACTGGTCACCTCTTCCTGAAGTCCCCCAAATACTCTCACTTTATTCCCAGCTCAGCTCAATGTCTGGACTTCTCCTGCCCTTTGACACTAAAAAGCTTCCCATGCCATTTCCCTTTCAACCTTCTTTTTATGTCTTGACTTCTATTAAAATGAAATAATAATATGAATAGTTTAGATATAATTATACCTAATGTTTAAATAGTGCTTTAAGGATTGCAAGCACTTGGACACATCTTGTCTTGTTTTTATCCTGACAACAACCCTGGGAGAGGTTATGCTATTATTATCACAATTTTGCCAATGAAGAAATCAAGGCAGACAGAGGTGAAATGGCTTGCCCGAAGTCACAGAGTCTTCTGACCCAGTGCTCTATAAATTTTAAGACTTAGTTTGCCCTGCCCCCATTAGCTATTAAAAGGATAGAGATTGTCTTGTTTATTTGAATTTCTTAACCCTGAGCACAATGCCTGAAACATAGAAAACATTTCATAAATGCCTTATCTATGTGTCTAGATACATGATTATTTATCTGTATCACATCTAGCTTTTAGACTCTGCTCTAAAATGTGTGCAATGCTTTACATATTTTTTTTCAAATTTGATGCCCATAATAACCCATGAGGTAGGCACTAATGTTATATCCATTTCACAGATGGGAAAACTGGAGCAGAGAAAGTTAACTTGTCTAAGATCACATAGATTTTGTTGTTGCTTAGTAATTTATTACGTCTGACACTCTCTAACTCTGTGGACCATAGCACATTAATGCTGTCCATGGAGTTTCCTTGACAAAGATTATGGAGCGGTTTGCTATTTCCTTATCCAGTGGATAAAGGCAAACAGAGGTTAAGTGACTGACCCAGAGTCACCTAGCTAGTAATTGTTTGAGACTGGATTTGAACTCAGATTTTCCTAACTCCAGGTCCAGTGCTCTATTTATTGAGCCACCTAGCTTCTCTAGTCACATAAAAAGTAAATGTCTGGAGAGCTATTTGAATTCAAGTAATCTTGATTCCAACATTCTATCTGCCACATCAGCTAACTTTCTGCTTGTCTGCTGATATTTATCTAGTACCTAAGTATCTATTGTATACATACACAATGTATGTATATATGTATCTATCTATCTAGATATCTATTTGTCTGTCCATCATCTATCTTTCATCTATGTATCTATCATCTATCTATTTATCCATTCATCATCTATCTGCCTATCAATCATCTATCATCCTAATGCAAACTCAGCTACTAGAGACTTGAAATCTTCCCCTTCAGTAAAGAAGTGAAGGACTGAGAAAACTTTTGATAATAGTGGTAAATAGGCAAGAAATATGTGCACTTTAAATATAAAGAAGTGTCCTGATTTTTAAAAGGTGTTAAGACTCCCCAGATGTCTAAGTCAGAATGATCAATAAAAGTTGCAGGGGTGGGATATTTCAGATCAGTAAAGGAAAACGTTTTTAGTGATTAGTTGTATCCCCAAAACAGAGCATAAAGCCACAAGAAGTAAGGAGCTACATTCTTGGGGATATTCAGGAGAGGCTACTTGAGTATGGATTTTACAATGCCTTTTTTGGTGGAAATTAGAACAGATGACCTCTTTGGTCTTTCCTCACTTGAAGATTCTTTTATGTGTTACATATTTCAGTGATCTCATTAGTATCAGTGGTTTCAATTATCATGTCTATACAGAGGACTCATAGACTTATATAGCCAACCTTAGACTCTCCTGTGATCATGAGACTTATTCACCTATTAATCATTTCCAAATGGATATCCCACAGGCATCTCAAATTCAATATGTCTCATGGTATTCATTTTCTTTTATCCCAAATTCCTGCTTCTTCCTAACATATTTTTCTGTCAAAGCCACTACCATCTTGCTAGTAAACCACTTTCACAGACTCTGAATCACCTTCAATTCTTCATTCTCTATCACCTCCTTCCATATCCAGCACTTTGCTTGTCTTATGAGTACTGTCTCCAAAGCATTCTTCATACCAAATGGATTCTCTCCATTCACAAAGCCACCATTTTGGTTCATCAATGCATTCATAATCCATTTCAATAGTTTCCCCCCATTTGATCTTCCTACCTCAAATTTCTCCAGTATCCTTCACAGAGCTCCCAATGGGAGGAAAGGCAACTTTTCAGTTTATCCAGAAATAGCTGTGGACTTATGCTTTCTTCTCACCTTGATTCTCACCTTCATTTGCATGACAAGAAGGCATCTCAATTCTTAAAACCCATAAATTTGAATATATCAGGACAAGTTTTCTTGCTCCATCATTTAAACTTTATATATTAACAATTAGCATATGTTCAACTTTTCACCTCTGTCACTGATCTCTGGGGGGTTGGGGGAAACTCCCATTAGAAGAGCTGTTATCTGATTTTCCTGCCATTGCCTCCACTCTCTGTGCCCTCTTCAGGACTTCTATCAATGGCACTTAGCACCCACGCCTCTGGCCAGGGACACGGGAGCAGCTGCTCATCTGCTTGTCCTGTCAGCTGCCGATGAATGAGGTCTCTAATTCTGTCTCCATGTGATGGGGATCGATGGGCTTATCTCGGCTGTTCTTCCATTATCTCACTTGGCGACAATACAAAGCTCTCTCTGTGGGGTTTAAAGAGTAGAAGGGCATGCTGACCTGCTGATTGGTTTATTTCAGGAAAGCCATTTTCTAATCACTTTTCTTTGGACCTGGGGGAGCTAGTTTAATCTGCACTTACCACTTTTTGTAGTTGTCATCCCTGGTACAATGGAAAAGAGCCCTGGGCTAGGAATGAGAGATCTGGGCTGGTGTCAGAGCTCTGCTATTCACTACCTATGTCACCTTGAGCAAGACTCTCTCTTGGTCTCTGTTTCCCTGCTTTGTAAAAGGAGGGCCAGGACTTGTGTCCCTAGGGCTCCTTCTGGCAGGTATCCTGTAATTTCAAGTCCCTAAACTAATTATATTTGATCCTTCAGCAATGAACCTCTGCCCCATTTCCAGCTACATTTTCCTTCCCAAGATTGTAAGTTATTATCTAGCATCCAGCACCCAGTAAAGTGGGGAGTTACCCACTTGGCACCCACTTGGCATCTTCCTGCATTCTCCTCTTGAGGTCCCCCCAGACAAGTCCGGCTCCTGACTTCCCCTTTGCTTCCTATTTCAAGTCTCAATCCCTTGCTCAGGGATGATTGTCAGAGACAGCAAAAGGATCAGGCAATGTCACACTGAATGTAAGTTCAAAAAGTGGCCATTGTAGCTATTTGTCAGTACTGGACATAGAGAAAATCAGGAGCAACACATTTAAGAGAAATAGTAACCACTCATATTTTGAGAGGGCTTTTCTCATAATAACTCTATAAGAGTAGTAGTTCACCCCATGATACAGATAACAATCTCAAGTCCCCAAGGGGTGAAATGGCTTATCACAAAGTTAGTGAGAGGGGAGACAGGATTTGAATTTCTCTCATTCTTTCCTCCAAACATGATTATTTTGTGAGTAAATCAAGACACACAAAGTATATTGAAAATAAAACTAATATAATGAAAAAAGTATTGAATCTGATGAGCCAACATCAAGGTTTCATTCTTCAGTTTACTAGAAGTATGACTTTGGGAGAGTCATTTCCTCTTGAGATGACAGAGGAGAGAGGGGTATTTTGTGTTTCATCTGTAAACTGAAAGGATTGGGCAAGCTGATTTTTAGGACTGAGGATTGAGTGTGTGTGTTATCCTCAGGGCTTGGGGCAGACCTGATGCAGGATACTGAGAGTTAGCTTTTACAGAGAGTTTCAAGATTACAAAGTAATTACTCTTCAGGATTGTTATGTCCATTCTCAGGTGAAGAAGCTGAGACTTGAAAAGATTAAATGCTTTTCCAATGATCATTCTATGGGAAGGGTCCAGAACTGCTTGGGGTTTGATTCTACCTGGTCTTCCCTGTAGACTTAGGTAAAATAGTCTACCAAATGAGATAATATTTGTAAAGTACTTAACACGTGTCTAACATAGAGTGTCTCTCTCTCTCTGTCTCTCTTTGTCTCTGTTTCTTTTTCTTTGTGTCTCTGTCTCTGTCAATGTCTTGGTCTCTGTCTCTGTCTCTCTCTCCATATAATACATACGTACATACACATATGTATATGTATAAATACATAGAGAGACATATGTGCTTTCCCCTTTCCCTTCTCCTTATTTTATCTCACTGTTTTTTGGGGAAGGATAGAGCTATCTTGACAATACCAAAAAGCATAAGGAAAAAGAAAAGGCTAGTATGTAAGAAAGAAGGCCAAAGTAGACATCTGAGAATAAGTCATAGCAACTAGAACTCTAGAACTAAGGCCAGGTAGTAATTAATAGAAGACTCCCTCTAAGCCAGAACTCCCTTCCTCTTTTTTCTCTTATGAAGAATGAAAATATATGACACTACATCAGCTGCAGATTTCCACCCCCCTTATGACATATCCAACAGGTCAATCCTCCTGGGCTGGGATTGAACCTGAGAGGAAGAGGAGGGGGATGATATGCCAAGTGTTAAGACTCTAGATATTTTCCAGGAGATTAGGCCTTTGTGAAACTGGCATTTTCCATATAAATTTGATTCAGGAAGCTCTGCATTTCCTAGGTATTGGTACCTTTGGGGCACAAATGGGGATGATCAAGGAATCTGGCATTTGTTCCTGCAATTGGAATGTACCCATGCTTCTTTCTTCATTATATATGACCTGCTGTAAATATTGACAGTTATGATGCTGGGAAGAGAAAGACAGAGACTTCCTTTTGTCTTGCCTGAGGCCATGTTTAGTGGTTAATTGGTTGGCCAACTGGCCCTGCCGGCAGTCTCTTGACCTCTACAAGAGCCTGCAAGATTGATGATTCTGCCTGCCTTTCAGAGGGCACTGAAGCATGCAGGCCCATCTTTTGTTATTTGGGAAATGCTGTGTTCTGAAGCAGCTCATTATTTAGGGGACTCTGGACACAGAAATGGGGAGGCAGGGAAATACTCAACTGGAAGACAATGGCTTCAGATCAAAGCAGCTGGGAAACAGTGAGTTCATAAAGTGGGAAACCAACTCAAGAGAAGGATTGATGAGCAGAGATTCAGAAAGCCAATTGAGTTAACTATTCCTTCTGGCCAGAAGTCCAAGCCTCTCACCAAACACTTCCCTTCCTTTGCTGAGGTTTCTGTTTTTCTAGAAGCAGACAAAGAGCAAAGGATCTCATGAAGTGTGCTCTCTCTTCAGAAAGTCTGATTCAGGCAGCTTTGAGCAAGATGACTCCAAGCAGGCTTCTACCTCTAGGATTCTAGGATGTGCTAATTCTGAGGTCACTGGAGTCTACCCATAGTTCAATTTCTCTCTTTCCCATCAATACCAATGAACAAAGAAAAACTTTCTGGTTTCTGTTTTGACTTTTTACATCTGCCTTAGGAATATGACAGAGCTGAATTGTACTTCTTAAATCCTCTGCTTAGTTCCTTTTGAGATTATGCCATTGTCTTGTTTTAAATGATAGGAAATCCCATTGTCAGACTTTTTTTTTTTTTTTAAGGATTCAGGAATAGACTTTGGAGATAGTTATCACCAGGGATTTGCCTTTCAACTTTTAGGGTATCACAAATCCCTCAAATATCATTCTCCTAAAGCAATATTTCAATTCTCAATTCAGATACCAGGGGCTTTGTAAGCTTAATTAGTCTAATTCTGATCTTGTACTACAAAGGCGGAAACTGAGGCTCACTTGCTCATGCTTACACAATAAATAAAGAAAAGAGCAGTCTGTAAGATATCACTTACTGGGGGGCAGGATATGGTCAGGACAGGTAAAAGCTAATTGAGAGACAGACAGAAAGGCAGGCAGAAAGAGATACATGGAAGATACAGAGAGACACGTGGAAATAGAGAGAAACAAAGAAATAGAGACACAGAGATAGAGAAACAAAGAGAGAAAAACTGACAGAGACACAGAATGGGACAGACAGGGAGATTATAATACAGATTTTAATCATTTTTTCCCCGTGTGATTGATTTTCTTTGTAATATCTAGTACTTTATTTACACACACACACACACACACACATAGATGTTTCTGAGAAGGGATCCCATTCATCAGACTGCCAAAGACCCACAGAAATGATTCAGAACCTTTGCTATCATGTGGCACGGACCTCAGAGTCTACTTGGTTCAGTTCCTTCCTTTCTCATTCAGAAAACTGAGTCATGGGGAGTATAAATGATGTGTCTAATATCCAATAAGTAGTTCACATGAGAGATAGGATTTGAATTCAGGTCCTCTGACCCCAGAGGCATTCTGATTTTATTGGTCATTTTTTTTTTATTGCCTTGACTTGGTCTAATGATTCAATGGGCATTCATGTAACAAAATCTCTAGGATTCATTGATTCATTGATAAGATTCCAGGTATGGGCCATTGTTCCATAGTGGAGACTGCAATGGACTTTGGTTTCTTTGACTTACCCTGCAAAAGCCATCCTCCCAGACATAGCTATCCCAATCCACTGGAGAAGACCCAGAAATCAGAGTGAGAAAATTTTTGGATGTTGTGTGCTATAGAATGTTTGCCTACTTTTTCCCAGCATGCTGGGGGAGCACAAAAAGCATTAGTGCCACCCCACCATCAAGGTCTTGCTACTCTGACCCCGGCCATGAGAAGTGACAAGCAAAACCAAGTGACTGTCTCAAGTATCCTTTTGCTGCACAATGACACAGCAGTGGGTTTGGCAAATGGTGTTTGTGAGGAGGCTGCCAGGATAGTCCTGGACTTTAAGCAAAGGATTGCCTAGTAAGATCCATGAGTGTGTGTGTGTGTGTGTGTGTGTGCATGTGTGCACGCGCGTGCTTTTATGCTCCTTTCAAAGGGAATCAGAGGAAGATGGGGAGAGGGAGGGAGCTACTACCTAAGGGCCCTTTTCACAGGGTCAAAATCTCAGTCACAGGAATCCCACAGGTCATTGGTTCAATGTACATCCCCATGCAAGAACCCATTTTTCCCCCACATTCATTACTAGTGGTCCTCCAGCCTCTGCTTAGAAACGGATTGCATCATTAACTGAGGCAGCCTATTCTACTTTTGAGGGACAGTGGATAAGGTTCTGGTCCCAAAGTCAGGAAACCTGAGCTCAAATCCAGTCTCATACACTTGCTGGTTCTGTAACCCTGGATAAGCCACTTAACTCTGCCTCAATTTCCTCATCCATAAAATGAGCTGGAGAAAAAAAATTGGCAAACCACTCCAGTATCTTTGCCAAGAAAACCCCAACTGGAAGCATGGAGAGAGTCATGCTTGAGTGAAAAATGACTGAAATTCAACTTTGGGCCAACTCTTGTTAGGAAGTTTTTCCTGACACTAAATCCAAATCTGCCTTTTTGCACTGTCCATACTAGTGCTCTGGATCAATCTTTAGGGTCCAACCAGAACAAAGGCAAGTAGTGGCCATTTTATTTATTTATTTACTTTCACAATTACATGTAAAGAACTTTTTTTTTAATAGTTGTCTTTATATACTTTTGAACTACAAATTTTTCTCTCTCCCTCCCTTATTGTTCCCCTTCCCCAGCGAGCAATCTGATATAGGTTATACATGTACAATCACGTGAAACATACTTCTACATTAGTCATGCTGTGAAAAAAGATTCATAAAAAAGTAAAAAAAAACATGGGAAAGAAAAAACAACAAAAAAGTGAAAATATTATGCTTCAATCTACATTTGAACTCCATTGGACTTTCTCTGAATGTGGTAGCATTTTCCATCATGAGTCTTGTGGAATTTTCTTGGATAATTGCACTTCTGAGAAGAGCTAAGTCCATTATAGTTGATCATCACACAATGTTGCTTTTATCATGTACAATGTTTTCCTGGTTCTGCTCATTTCACTTAGCATTAGTTCCTATAAGTCTTTCCAGGTTTTTCTGAAATCTGCCTGATCATCATTTCTTATAGAAGAATAGCATTCCGTTTCATTCATTCAACTTGTTCAACCATTCCCCAACTGATGGGTACCCCCTCAATTTCCAATTCTTTGCCACAACCAAAAGAGATACTATAAATATTTTTGTACACGTGGGTCCTTTCCACTTTTTTATGAGCTCTTTTGAAAACAGACCTAGCAGTGGTATTAGTGGATCAAAGTATATATACAGTATGATTGTTATTTGGGCATAGTTCCACACTGTTCTCTAGAATGGTTGAATCAGATCATAACACTACTAACAATGCATTAGTGTCCCAATTTTCGATGATGGCCTTTTAACAATTAAACCAGATATCCTTTTTGGTTTCTTTCCTTCAGGTGACCTATCCCCTCTTCCCACAATCCATTTTCATGTCTCTTTTTTACTCTGGTTGTCCTCCTTTGGGTGCCACAGAGAGTTCTTCAATATCCTTTTAAATTGGATCCAATCTATGCCCAAAGGGCTACAAAACTGTGTATATCTTTTGATCCAATAGTGTCTCTATTGGGTCTATAACCCAAAGAGATTATAAAAGAAAGAAAAGAATCCACATGTGTAAAAATGCGGCAGCCCTTTTTATAGTGGCAAGGAACTGGAAACTGAGTGGATGCCCATCAGTTGGGGAATAGTTGAATAAGTTATGGTATATAAATATAATGAAATATTATTGTTCTAATATGATGATGAGCAGGCTGATTTCAGAAAAGTCTGGAAAGACTTATATGAAATGATGTTGAGTGAAGTGAGCAGAACCAAGAAAACATTGGACAATCTTGTTGTTACAAGTTTATGTGATGAACAACTGTGATGCACTTGGTCCTTTTCAACAATGAGGTGATTCAAACAATTCCAATAGACTCATAATGGAAAATCCCATCCATACCCAGAGATAGAACTATGGAGAATAAATGTGGATCAAAGCATACCATTTTCACCTTTATTTTTCTTGTTTGTTTGCTTGTTTTTCTTCTTTATCATGTTTTTTTTTCCATTTTGATCTGACTTTTCTTGAGTAGCATGATGAATATAGAAATATGCTTAGAAGATCTGTATATGTTTGACCTATTGCTTGCTATCTTGGGGAAAGGGAATAGAGGGAAAAAAATTGGAACACAAGATTTTGCAAAGGTGAATGTTGAAAACTATCTTTTCATGTATTTGGAAAAAATAAAATACTATTAAAATTTAAAAGCAAAACAAAACAAAACAAATTGGATCCAACACTCCAGATAGGCTGTGACCTAGGACAAAGTAAAGCTTTGTATCATCTCCCTAGTTCTGAATACTTGGTCTCTTTTAATGCAGTTGAAAACAGTGTTAACTTTTCTTATTGTGGTCTCATACTGTTGGCTAATATTGAATTTGCAGTCTCCTAAAGACCCCAGATCTCTTTCTAGATAAACTCTTATCTAGTCATCGATTCCCCTTCTTGGACTTGTGAAGTTGTGCTTTCGATACTTTGTTGTTGTGTCTGACTCTTCGTGATCTCTTCTGAGGATTTCTAGAAAAAAGATACTGGATTGATTTGCCATTTTCTTCCCAATTCATTTGAGAAATGAAGACAGTGAGCCAAAGAGGGTTAAATGATTTTCCAGGGTTACATAGCTAGTGTCTGAGGAGAGATTTGAACTCATCAGAACTAGTCTTCCTGACTTTAGGCCCAGCACTCTATCACCTGGCTCCTATTATTGACCCTACTTGTAGGAATTAATACAAATCTCTATTCAGTTGGATTTGGCCCAATGATCTAGATCCTCTGGATCTCTGTTAGACACAGACTTTGTCATTTAGTGTGTTTGCTATCTGATAGAACTTTTGAGAAATTTGTCCACTTGACAACCATTTCATATACCTTACTCCATGTTATGGATATAATGTTAAAAAGCACAGAGCCTAGCATAGATTCCTGGGGGTTCCCCCTAGAGACCCTTTTCCAAAGTGACAGTTATGATGTTAGAAAGAGAAAGAGGGAGATTTCTTTTTGTCTTGACTAAGGCCATGATTAGTGGCCAATTACAGTCTGCTGTTTATTACTAACCATAGTTTCTTAGACTTGTATGTTTGTAGATGGAGAGCTGAAATGGCCTTATATTATCCAAGATCTCTGGGCCTTTTTTCTCTAAAATGAGGGGACTGAAATGACTTTCCCAAGATAATAACATAGAAAATTAACATCAGATATGGAATTTGAACCCAAATCTTGAAACTCCAGGGCCAATAGTCTTTCTGCTGGATCCAATTGCATGACTTCCCATTTCTCCTTTAGTTCCCTCTTCCCAAGCCTATTCCCCACCCCTCACCCCCAAATCCTTCTGCCTGGAAGCTAGTAGAGAGAAAAGCTGCAGTTCCAAGACCCCACTTGGGCTAGTTTCATAGAGACTTCAAAGGAAATGTGACTCAGTGAATAGCATAAGAATAGCTGAGTAATCATTTTGGCACTACAATGGAACCTCACCCAGTGTTAACAAAGTCAGGTTTAAAAAGGAAAAGAAAGGAAATCAGTCATCCTTAGAATATCTCCTTCAAGTTTCTATTGATTTCCAAATGTTGAAAACTGCCTATGTCTTTGGGTAATGTGTGTGTGTGTGTGTGTGTGTGTGTGTGTGTGTGTGTGTGTGTCCTATGTTGTAGAGAAGATAATTAATTGAACTTGGAAATTCAACCAAGCTGCCTGTCTTTATTTTGTGATTACATTCCCTATAAGCTGCTGTGTTTCCTTTTCCCAAGTTTTGTCTTCTGGTCAAGTCTGGTTCCTGTAGAAGGAGTATTCCCATTCCCTCTAGGATCATAAAAGCAGATGCAAATTTAGCCCACCAATCAGTCAACAAGCTTTTTACCACTTAGCAATATAGATTAAAAAAAAAAAAAACCAGAAAAATGAGATGTACTCTGCATTCAGGAAACTTAGATTCAATCAGGGAAGCCAATATATACACATAGATATATACACAATTTTTTTTAACATAAAACCAAGTAAAAATTTTATTAGCATTTTTCTATGATTAGCTTAGAATAATCTTTTCTCTTGCCTGATTAGTAATGCCTTTTGAAGCTGTTAGATTCTTTTTGTTTTCCACTTTAAAAAACACACAACAAAGGTCTTAGAAACTGCATTCTCTGATTTTCTTATCCGCCTGCTTCAAGGAAACCCATGTGTTTAACATGCCTCCTCGAAGTTTAGCCCATACCAAATGGTTATTTAATCCAAATATCTGGAATGCAAACTGAGCTGCTCCTTCAGGTGAAAGTATAGTCGAACAGCCAAGACCACTAGGCATTTGAAGTGAGGACCATACATCCTGGGCTCCCCAATCAGGTGTAAGGGGAGGACAGTTGACTACTGGATATGCTGTATTACCAGACATTACTGGCCCTAAACCATTGCTTCTGCCAGCTACTGCCACAAACACAGTAGGAACACCATCTCCTTCATACTCTGCTTTAATCTTTAGAGTTTCATCTGGGCCTTTATGGGCAGATGTTCCTCGAAGTTCACAAGGAATGCTATAGTTTCCACAAGCCTTTTTAATTTTTTCACAATGACCAAGGTCAGAAGTTGAGCCCATCAATACCACAACTCTGCATGGACTTTGCCCTTTATGAAGCAACTCCACTCTTTCTTCAACCCATTCAAAGTTTCTCTTTACCATTTGGAGGCCTTCAGGAGTCACTTCCTTAAGGTCCCAATATGACTGTTTGTCTTTTTGCTGGGTTCTATCACCGGATGGCCAGAATCTCTAGGAATCATTATCGATAACATCTACAAGAACAATTTCTTTTGTAGTCACATCAACACCAAATTCAATCTTCATGTTAACCAGTGCACAGTTCTGAGGTAACCAGGATTTTTCCAGTATTTCAAAAATAGCCTGTGTGGAATGACTCATGATATCCACTTCAGTCTGACCTATGTTCAGTCCAGCAAAACACCATTTTGCAGCAATAACCTGTTCTTCAGACCACTGAGGATCATTGTTGGCAACATCCTTGAAAAATAACTCCACTTTAGGAGGGTAGAATTTGTATCCTTCTTTGACACCAGGATTTCTTTTGAGGAAAGAACCAGTTGTAATTCTTCTACAAACCCATTCAATTGGAATCATTTCACACTGAGGTGCAATGAAAGCCGTCTCACCACATTTTTTGGTGAAAGCAGTTTTGATACCTGCTTCCTGTAACAACTTGAAAATACAGCTGGTAATCTTGTTTGAGATCATAGCTTTTCCATCCAGGTGATTTTTTCTTGCAGCATTGCCTGCGGTGATCTGGTCTTTAGACTGCCAGAAGACTTTGCCAGGACTATCCAACAATTCATAGACTTCTTTTGTTTTACCCTCATAGAGCTTCTTACCAATCTTTAGTACTTCGGCCATTGCCATTTCTGTAGTTAAGGCGGTGGCTAGTGGATGGACAGCAGGAACCTGGTGAGGAGATGAAAGACGAGGTTAGGGATAGCGGGCTCCACAAAATTTATAAGGTAAAATTTTGTAGAGGGGTCAGTAATACAGAGGTTCCAAAATTTTCTAATCCTTGTGCTCCTTGCCTTTCAGTAAGCTTCTTCTACCCCCCCCCCCCATTTTTTGTTAAAGAAATTCTATTCTTTGCCATGAGAAATAAAATAGAGATGAATTATTTTAGTATTATAATTATATATACATATATTTATAAAACCCTTGTTTGGGCTATGACAGTCTTAGTGTCATCAAGTTGTTAAACATTAAAGAATCCAGTCAAATAAATTAATAGGAGTCTCGATTATCTTTCTTGTCTTCTATCGGTCTTAATCTGAATATGAGTGTGGAAAAAGATATCCACATATCATGTTTGGCCTTAAGTTTATTTTTTTCTTTGGCACTAATTGAAAACAAGAATTAAAATCTTAATCCCCAGAGATAAAGTGTTATAAAAAGAATTAAAGTCTTATGGGCACATTTAGTAAGAATGGGATGTGTTTCTCCAAGGCTACACCAAAAAAGTTTGCAACTTCTTTGATGGGAAATAAATTATTCATTTTTGGCTATTGATAAGATCAATTGACTCATCTTTCATTAGGCATCTGTAGTTTATTTTTTCTAGCTCATTGTGAAAAGGATTTTGTATTCAGACTTCATTCAGGTGCTTTTGAAAAATAGGAAATACTTTTTCAAAATTTTCAGATTAAATATGACATCCTTTCCCCATCTCTTCCCCAGCTCCTCATTTATCTCTCCAATTTGCAAATGTTTTCATTAAAAATAACACTTTTGGAATATTTCAATAGAATAATATAGTTATTGTAATCATGATATTCCCTTGGCAAGCTTCTCATCACCCCAGAAGTGTATATTTCCCATGGAGACAACTCTTGCAATAGTAGTTTTGGAGAAGGCTTGGGAAGCAGGCATCAGAAAAGTGTCTTTCAGAGAAGATATACCTTAAAGTGAACTTTGAAAGAAGCTAGGAATTCCAAGAGATAACAGTAAGATAGAAGAGGTGAGGGGTCAGAGTAGACATGATAGGCAGTCTGTGCAAAGAAAAAGAGAGAATATGGCACAGTGGCACAAGGAACAGCAAGAAAAAAATTTTGGATGGATTGTAGAGTGTTTAAAAGGGAATAATGTATAATAAGGCTACAAAAAGAGGTAGAAAGCAAATTATAAAGAATTTTCATTGATGAGTAGAGGAGGTTATATTAGCTTAGAGAAGTAATAATAAATGATTGAAGTTGACTGAGTAGGGGAGTGATGTGCCAGAACTTGACTTCAGGAAGAACCCTTGGGATTTTCTTCCTCTTTAGTGGGGAGGATGTATTGGAGTACTGGAGTGGGGGAAACTAGAACCACTGTCATAGTCCAGGGGAGAAATGAGAGATGCCCAAATTACAATTGAGATCAATGCATGAAGAAAAGAAGATGGATACAAGTGATCTTGGGGAGGTAGAATTGCGCATTGTTGGTAATTGATTAGTCATGTGAATTGAGGAAGATTGGACACTAGAGGGTGGCTCCAAAATGACAAATATCTAGAAGATATCAGAAACACAGAAGTTTGGAAGAGAGAAGCCTTTGAGAGAGGAGATTGATTTCCATCCCAGATATAATGAGTTGGAAATATCTATGGCATATCCAGAATTTATCTGTCTAATGTGAGATTCCAAAGAAAATATAAACTGAGAAAAGACTACAAATTCCTCACTCCCAGCTTTGATGAATCTCAGCCAGATTCACAAATCTTGGAAATTAGGGGATTTGTATCTGTTGCATATAGCAAACCTGACTCAATGAATTAGTCATAGTATAAAGGGAGAAGTATGGTATGAGGGAAGCTAGGTGTCACAGTGGATGGAGTGCTGGAACTGATATCAGGAAAACTCATTTTCTTAAATTTTCTAGCCTTAGAAACTTACTAGCTGTGTGACTCTGGGGAAGTCATTTAACTCTGCTTGCCAAAGTTTCCTCTTCTGTAAAATGAGCTGGAAAAGAAATGGCAAACCAGTTCAGTATCTTTGTCAAGAAAATCCCAATAATAATAAGGGAGAAACAGAGGATACAGAAAGGATTTTGTAGCCTAAGGATGGACCAATAGTTGTACATTATTGCCCCACTGAGGATGACTCCATCTTGGGACTGGTAAATCTATGCTGCTCATTTTCTTCCCAGATGGCCCACCTATACCCTAGCTGAGGTATCCTCTCTCTTCCCTGCTTTCTACCCACACCTCCTTTTATGTATAGTCTTGAGATAAGGGACCTTTTAATTTTGTTGGTCATGTTGTTTGTATATCCAGCACTTAGCACAGTTCATAAATGCTTCAACCATGTATCATGTACCTCTGCAACTTTCTAGAATCTATTCATTTATCTGCAATTTGGAAGGGAAGGTGGGCTGGTGCCAGAGCATGCAGGACTTGGAAAGCCAAATTGAGAATGTTAGTTTTGCTTCATTTAGCTAGTTTAGTTTTTTTTTTTTCTTTAGGCAGAATCAAGAGGCAGTCCTTGGGATTTCTTAGCAAGGGAATAACATGGTCAGAAATGTGTTTGTATTTTAAAAATGTGTTTGTCAAAATAATGGGTAATAACCTTTAAAAACTGGTGTTTGTACTGGTGGGAAATGTATGCAATTAAAAGGGTATTGTAATAGGTTACTCAAAGGGCAATTATGTCCTGGTCCATGGTAGTGTCTACAAGAAGAGAAAAATGGTGGATGAAGTGAAATGTATTAGAGAGGTAAAATCATCAATACTTGGCAACTTATTAACAATGTCAGGAAGAAGAGACAGAAGGATGAGTTAGAGATGACTGAAGTTGTGAACCTGAGCGACTAGAAGAATAATGATATCCTCATCATAAATAAAAAAGTTAGGAAGAGAGGATAGATGGAAAATGAGTTTTATTTTTATAGGATAATGAAGAGACTATAGAGATCATCTAGTTCAATCTCCTCATTTTACTGGTACGGAAACAGAAGTGATTTAGTCACTCACACAGGTAATGATGGTGGGAATATTGAAACTCAAGTTCTTCAAATTCAGCCATATTTCCCAGCTTCATTTGGAATCTGATTTTTCCTATTCAACAATTTCCTAATACTAGTTAAGTACTGTTTAAATATATAAGAAAGTTGAGTACTATTTAAAGAAACAAGATTAAATGCATTCCTCAAGCAAAAATATTGTAATAGCAAATTTTATTCTCAAACTCCTCACCACCCATAGAGTTCATTCGCATTGGACGCTTCGGGTTTTCTTGTCAAAGATACTGGAATGGTTGGCCATTTCCTTCTCCATTTCTTTTTACAGATAAGAAAATTGAGGCAAACAGGGTTAAATGACTTGCCCAGAGTCACACAATTAGTAATTGTCTGAAACTAGCTTTGAATTCAGCAAGATAAGTCTTCTTCACTCCAGGCCTGGTGCTCAATTAACTGTTCCACCCAGAAGTCCTAATAATGTTAAGCATACTATAAAAACATTTTGAGGATTAAAAAAAAACAAAACAAAAAAACCTTCTCACTTAAAACAATGAAACCTATCTTTAAAGGTGAAGGAAATTATTAACCTGCTTTTGCCCAACACCTGAGACCACAAGGCAGAATAAATAAAGTGGAAGAAGCATAAGTTTGCTTTTATATAGTTGAATGACTTCATTGTGATTCAGCTCTACTCAACAATTAATCTCTTCCTTTATATAACTAAAGGTATTGAAAAAGGTGGTTCTTTTTTTTTTTTTTTTTTTTTTTTTGGAATCTGCTTACCTTAGAAATACATTAGTGACTCAACAGCTGCAACATGCAAAGCAAAACAATCTTTTCCAATCTTAACATAGTTTCACATCTTCTTTAGTATGTAAACATTATGTCAAGAGAGCCCATAACATTTCAATGCTCTCTTGAGGCCATGTTTCTCTACATATACAGACACTAACTATAGTTGAGAACCAATTTTTTGTTAGCCAAGGTTGGGACAGGAGAGTAGACGAAGAAATCCATGTTTATAAATAGGTTTCTATCTTATAGGAAGACAGACAGAAATACTGATGGATATATACATTTTTCATAATTTTAGTGAAATTATTAATTTAATCATAATTATTCTTAGTGCTGATTTAGGAAAATTCCTAATATTTAGATAGAGGTTTATTTTCAGATTTAATTTACATTTATATCTTCCTCTAGTAAGCCCTTTCAGGTAAAGTTTACAGTTGCTAGAAATGTAATAAAGCAAAAAATAATATTATTGAAAATAATATATATATAGTACAGAAGAACCTGGAGTGAAGTTAGGATATGAGGAGACATTTCCCTGGACATTTCTCAGTCTCTGAGAAAGTAAGTACACTGGTGGCACCAGCAGGAGTTCTCTGCTACAAAACACCTAGTAGCTAGCTGGGCCCTCTCACTATCTCCCTTCTTATGCCCTGCTTGGCCCTACTTTCACTAGTTGCTCTTTGGCTCTATTTGACCCCACTCTTTCCTTTCGATTTCCAAATCCTCTGAATCTTTCTCTAGTTTTGAGACAGGAGCTCCATTTTATGTAAATTTTTTTAGGGGAAGACCAAAACTCTCAAGCAATGACTTGGATTGATTAAAGGAGGTATATAGTCCTTGTTCTCACTCAGTTCTAATTGATTCAATCAAAAATAGTTCTTAACTAATAATGAAAATAATAACTATCATTCATATAGTGATTTAAGGGTATGTTAATAGTTTACAATTATTATTTCATTTTATACTAATAATAATCCTGGGAAGTAGGCACTTTTATTAAGTTCCTTTACAGGAAACTGAGGCAGACAGAAGTTAAGAGACTCATCTAAGGACTTAGAGCTAGTAGGTACTTGAAGCCAGATTGGAACTCAGGTCTTCCTCACTCCAAACTCAGAGCTCTATTCACTGTGCTACCCAGAAACTTCAATTACTTTTAATCAGGATAGGATACTCAATGGAGCTCCCCTTTCCATTTAGGTAATAGACAATCCACATTTCCTCAGTCTTTATTATCATGGCCTCCAAATATTGATATTCCTCTGTTTTGATTGGTACTGGGAAGCAATGTTTATTTTCTCCCTGGATACACACACAAATACACTTATCTTCAACTTGGCTATGCCCTTCAAAGAGTTGTAGACAAATGTATATTCTGCTTGCAAAGAAATATGGATTTGAATTCACTCATAATCAAAATAGTTACTTTTATGCACTACACTAAGCACTTTGCTCATGACAACCTTGGGAGATAAATAATAAAAGTATTATTATCCCCTTTCCATATAGGCAACTAGGTGACACTGCAATGGATAAAAGTGCCAGATCTGGAGTTAGGAAGACTCATCTTCCTAAGATCAAATTTGGACTCAGAAACTTACTAGTGACCTGGGCAAGTCACTTAACCTTATTTACCTCAATTTCCTCATCTATAAAAGGAATTGGAGAAGACAATGGTAAAGCATTCCAAGTATCTCTTGCCAAGAAAACCCCATGTAGGGTCATGAAGAGTAAGACACAACTGAAACAACTGAACAACAATAACATTCTCCCCATTTTCCAGATGAGAAAAGTGAAGCTAAAAAAAGTTATAGGATTGACCATGGTCACATAGCTAGTAAATGTGTGAGGCAAAATTCATTAGTCAGGTTTTCTGCCTCTAGAGAGGAATCTAGGCCATACTTCCGCACATCATGTCTTGGTGGACCATTCCTACATAGATATTGGTTCAAAATGACTACAGTTCTTTTGGTTTCCATATAATTGTGTTCATCCACCACTTTCTTCAGTTCCATCCCTAGTTTTAGTCCACTTTACAGAAGAGGAAACTGGGGCAGACAGAAGGTAAGAGACTTGTCCAGGGATGCAGGATTGATAGGTGTCTTAAGGCTAAATTGGAACTCACTCAAACCCTACACATAATAATACCTATAATGACTCCTAGGGACTCCTTTCATCTTGCCTACACCACCAAATGCTAGCTTCAGGAAATTGCTCTGACCCTCTTCTGTAATAGAGAAAGATGGAAACAATAGTAGACTATCTATTATCCTCTGGGCATCTGGGAACATATTTTGACTTCATGTAGCTTCCAGATTTTTTGAACTCTAAGAATTTCAAATAATTTTTTTTAAAGATCAATAAGTTTCTTTTTGTCTAACATCTTTTATGTACTCTTGGTCATACTATTAAATGGGAGAGGTTAAAGGCAGCAAGAGAAAGTTTAACCTTGAAATTAGTGTACTTCTCACTCATCCAGAGATATCATTAGACAAAAGGCAAGGAAGAATAGTTTTGTTCATTCTGCCCCTTGTGTACTTCAGGAGGGATTAAGATGAATCATTCTTGTGTAACAGTAAATATTTGTTTATAGAACTGGACAAGATTGCATTTTCTTTTTCAGGTATCTTCCAGACCTATGATTGCATCCAAAGGAAGCATTTGCTTCCAAAAGAATTGGAAAACATCTCTGTGTTTTTTTGACTTGCTCTGCCTTCCTAGAAACTGACAAATGAAGGAAACAAAGAAGGGAAAAAAAAACAACAAAGGAAGTATGGGATGTTTTATCCATGAATACATTAAGTGGTTCTCATAGCTGGAATCTGCTTAAGGGAATCCCTACCTTTTTCCAAACCATAACCCATGTCACTTCCTACATGATATTGTGTCAGATCATTCCAATTATTAGCACTATTTACTTATAATTACTTTGTTACTTCTCAAATACTTGGTTCTTTTATCTTGTATCCTTGATGTATCCTACCAGTAGAGTGTAAGCATATTGGGAACAGGGACCATCTTTACTACTCAGATGTTCTGGAGCTCATTCTTTTTTTCTTTCTTTCTTTCTTTCTTTCTTTCTTTCTTTCTTTCTTTCTTTTGGAATCTGAATGATGATTATTTATTTATTTATTTTAAAGCTTTTTATTTGCAAAACATATGCACGGGCAATCTTTCATCACTGACCCCTGAAAAAGTTTCTGTTACAAATTTTTCCCTCCTTCCCACCCCCCTCCCCTAGATGGCAGGAAGTCTAATACATGTTAATTATCTTAAAATACTTGACAAATCGAATATGTGTATACATATTTATACAGTCATCTTGCTGTATGAGAAAAATTGGATCTATAAGAAAAAAATCTGAGAAGGAAAACATAATGCAAGCAAACATCAATAGAAAGTGTGAAAATGCTATGTTGTGATCCACCCTCAGGTCCCATAGACTTCTCCCTGGGTGTATATGGCTTTCTTCATCACTGAACAACTAGAACTGATTTGAATCATCTTATTGTTGAAGAGAGTCACGTCCATAAGAATTGATCATCATATAGTCTTGTTGCTGTGTATAATGATTTCCTGGTTCTGCTCATTTCATTTAGCATCAGTTCATGTAAGTCTCTCCAGACCTCTCTGAAATCATCCTGATGGTCGTTTCTTACAGAACAATAATATTACTGGAGCTCATTTTTTTATTATTTAAACTTTTTATTTGCAAAACATATGTATGGGTAATTCTTCAACATTACAAAGCTTTCTGTTACAAATTTTTCCCCCCTACTCCCCACCCTTCCCTAGATGGCAGGATATCCACTACATGTTAATTATGTTAAAATACTTGACAAATCGAATATATGTATACATATTTCCACGCTTATCATTTTTATGCAAGAGAAATTGTATCTACAAGAAAGAAAAATCAGAGAAAGGAAACACAATGCAAGCAAACATCAATAGAGAGCATGAAAATGTTATGTTGTGGTCCACATTTCACATCTCTCTCTCTGGGTGTATATGGCTTTCTTCACTGAACAATTGGAAGTGGTTTGAAGCATTTCATTGTTGAAGAGAGCCATGTCCATCAGAATTGATCATCATATAGTATTGTTATTGTCATGTATAATGATCTCCTGGTTCTGCTCGTTTCATTCAGCATCAGTTCATGCAAGTCTCTCCAGGCGTCTCTGAAATCATCCTGCTGGTCGTTTCTCACAGAACAATAATATTCCATAACATTCATATACCATAATTTATTCAGCCATTCTCCAATTGATGGGCATCCATTCAGTTTCCAGTTTCTAGCCACTACAAAAAGGGTTGCCACAAACATTCTTGCACATGTGGGGCCCTTTCCTTCCTTTATGATTTCTTTGAGATATAAGCCCAATAGAAATGTTGCTGGGTCAAAGGGTATACACAGTTTGATAACTTTTTGAGCATAGTTTCAAATTGCTCTACTGGAGCTCATTCTTAACTGGCATTGAAAGTAATGAAGGCCTCAGACCCATTGGTGAGGTAGGGAGATGTATACCCTAAGCATATGAAGACTTTCCTAGGGCTGAATTGGTAGATAGGAACAATTTGTTCAAACGGCCATGACGGTAGTTGAAGCAGGTGCTTAGTACTCTGTCAGACAGTGAAGAAACCAAAACCACCGCTGCATCCCAGGCTAACCCCAGTAACCTTGACTTTTGTCCTGTGATGCTCTCCAAAAGAGAGTGAGACAGACATGACTTCTTGCAACACTATCTCATATAAATCCAATGGGAGTACAAGTCAAGACATCACCATTGATCTTTTTCAAAAAGAATGAACAACAACAAACACTCAGAAGACAAATTGTTGAATTTTCATTCTGAGCATATACAAATAAGCAAATTCTAAGAATCCTGGCTTGATTTATTGTTTTGTTGATTGTCTAGATTTAAGAAAGTGAAAGAGAAAATGTTAATAGCACAGATTAAACCAAGAATGTACTGTGCATACTTTCTCTGCACTACCCTCTTCCCCAATCCTCTACTAAGGCACTCGTTAAATATTTCCCAGCATACCACAGCCTCTTATTCCCGGCACACATACTTTTTGAGTGATTGAAAGTTCATTCAATTGAGATCTTCCTTCCTCAACTAGCCCTTTAAACAAAGAGGCTTGGGTCACCTTTACCCTAGCAAAAAGTTTCATGTAGCCCCCATTGAGGAGTGAGTGAAGATTTCCTGAGGTACTGAGACTCTTTCCCAAAGCATTTTCAAAATTAGGACCAACAAGCGTAGGTAGTTACAAGTTCCTTTTCACAACAGCAAAGATTTAGAGCTTTCAGAATATGGATTTTTTGCACACAGTGATATCTGATTCTCTTCATTCTTCATACTTCAGTAGCAGAGGCATTTTGAAGACCCCCAGATTGTATGGTAATGGACAAAAACCTATAAGAGATATTTCCAAGTAACAAAATTACTATTGAATAAAAAAGACCACTAACTGATCAATACAACATATATGTCTTCTCTATTGTTCCCTGACTTTGTATTCTAATCCTAGCATCTTCACTCTTTCAACCACCTAGGCTCATGATCTGAATATCACCATCAGTTTTGTCCTTTCAATCTCTTCAGCATCTTTCTAATATGTCCTCTTCTCTCCATTCACAGTTGTCACCTTCACTCAGGCACTCATCACTTCTGTCCTGAACTATTGACATGCCCTTCCAATTACTCTTTCTGCTTTTTTTTTTTTTCCCATTTCCGGTCTATTGTCCACATACCTGCCAAAGTGATTGCTGTGGTAGAATCACTGCATTTCCCCTACTCATTAAAATCCACTGGCTTTCTCAGGTCAAATATCATATCCTCTGGAATTTAAAATTCTTCCAAATCTGACCCATATCTATCTTTCCAGCCATCTTTCATGTTAATCCTCTCAATGCACATTACAATCAGTCAGACTAGTCTAGCTGCTCTTTCTCATACACTATTTCCCATTTCTCACCTCCATGACCTTGTGCTGATTGGGGCCCTTCCCTTAAATGCTCTTCTTCCTTATCTATCCTCTTGAATTTCTGTTTTTCTCAAAACTCAACTCAAACACCATCTTCTGTAGGAGGATCTGGTTGTCCCTCCAGCTGCTAGTGCTTTTCTCTTTTAAATTACTTTTTACCAACTGGAAACTGAATGGATGCTCATCAGTTGGAGAATGGCTAAATAAGTTATGGTATATGAATGTTATGGAATATTATTGTTCTATAAGAAATGACCAGCAAGATGATTTCAGAGAGGCCTGGAGAGACTTACATGAACTAATGCTAAGTGAAGTGAGCAGAACCAAGAGATGCATAACAACAAGATTATACAATGATCAATTCTGATGGACGTGGCTCTTTTCAACAATAAGATGATCCAGGCCAGTCCAATGATCTTGTGATGAAGAGAGCCATCTATACCAAGAGAGAGGAGTGTGGGAACTGAGTGTGGATCACAATATAGCATTTTCACCTTTTTTGTTGTGGTTTGCTTGAATTTTATATTCTTTCTCATTTTTTCCCTTTTTGATCTGATTTTTCTTGTGCAGCAAGATAATTGTATAAATATGTATGCCTACATTGGATTTTACACATATTTTTGCCATGTTTAACATATATTGGATTACTTGCCATCTGGGAAGGGAGTGAAGAAAAGGGGGGAGGAATTGGGACACAAGTTTTTGCAAGGGCCAACGGTGAAAAATTATCCTTTTGAAAATAAAAAGTTTCAATAAAAAAATTGCCTTCTACCTTGGCACAAAACTGCTTCTTTTCTGTAGAGAAAGGAAATGAGTGGGATTATGGGTGCCAAATGTGACTTGCACTGACAGCATAGTACAGCTGGAAGAAGGCTTGTAATTAGAGGATCTTAGTTAAAATCACTTACAACCCACACGATTCTGGCAACTCAGCTTTACTGAATCTCAATTTCCTTGTAGTCTTCCTCAATTTCTTTCACAATCCTGAAAATCGAGGGACTTGGTCTTGATGACTTTGAAGGTCTCTTCTAGTTCTGAATCTTGGTATTCAAGACATATCTTAATTGAATCTAGATTAATTAATATTGACAGTATTAACATTTGGCAATTGACACAACAATAAATCAAGCCCTAATGTGTAGCTTTTGCTGATTTCTGAGGTGTAAATGCTCACAATGGAAATTTAATAATCAGCTTTTCCAAGCAGGTTAGAGCTGGCTTAAGGCTGATCTTGAGTTCAAAGTGACCCTTTAGCTATACCTTTAATTTTAGATGGGAAGAAAGTGGAACTGAGAAAAGACAAGATTTACTCATGATAACACAAGAAGAAATTGACAGAGCTAGAACTTTAAATCCCAACACAGGGAGCTTGGTTCTGGTTAGTGCAGATAACAAATACCCTGAAGTAAATGCATTACTCAAATTCAAACTGCATATTTCTATTGGTCTGGAAGCAATGATCTTTTTTTTCATAACTAATTTTCAACACCACAAATTCAAAAATATAACCCCTTCAAGTGATTCATTATTCATACTAATCAGGATCTGCCTGATAATTCACTAAGGTAGTCAGTAGTGGGAACCCCTGTAAGCATATTCATAAAGCTAAAGGGATGCCTAGATTACTCAGGATAAGAAAGGGATCATTCTAATAAAGTGCCTTGTGGGAGGAAATTTAATAGTAAATGAAATTTTTTGAAAAGAGAAAGCCCAAGAGGCAAAAATGCAGGGATAGCATGTAAACCATCCTTTAATATTCTCATTCATCAGATTCTTGATGCTGATATCAGGGAAAGAGAGGAATGGCAAGGGAAATAGAGAAAGTGAAGGAGAAGTAGAGGAATTTCACTTAAAAAGCCAACTTGGAGAGCATATGTAGATTTTTGTAAGCAAATTCCTATTTCTACTTTTCTGTTGGCATGGCATAGTGGAAACAGCACTGAGTTTAGAGTCAGAATATGGTCTTGGTTATGGCTCAGTTAGTTATCATATATGTTACTTTGTGCAACTCACATCTCCTTTCAGAGCCTTAGTTTCCTCCTTTGCAAAATGAGGAAATTGGGCAAACCAGTCCACCCTAAGGCTCCATTTAGCTCGGAATCCCATGATCTGGTCACAGGTGCTGAGTGCTTTGGACAATAGAGAGTCAAAGATGTGAAGTAATCTTAGGATAAATGTTTCAATAAATCACTTCTAATTGTTCTCAAAATGTCATGGAACTCATTGGCAAAAACTATGTCAGTGGAAGATTCAGTCAACTTTGGGCTCATCCAAAATGTTGTCATCATCAGCCCTTTAAAGTTGCAGGGAAGTATATTTAGAGACTAGGCCAAAAAATAATCACCATCATTATTCTTCTGATTTTCATCCAGATGGGGAGATCCCCTTTACTCTTCTTCTTTAGCACACTGCTAAACACTGCAAAAGGGAGCTCAGACCATAAGGGAATGGAATATTTTGGTCCTTGCTTTCCTCTAGAAAAATGTAAGCTTCTTGAGAACAGGGATTGCTTTGCTTTGGTCCTTGTATCTTCAATATTTAGCACAGTATTTTTGATGTTATTTCTGCCATTGTTAAATCAGTCATTCAGTCATGTCCAGCTCTGTGTTTGGAGTTTTCTTGGCAGAGATACTGGAGTGATTTGCCATTTCTTTTCCTGATCATTTTTATAGATGAGGGAACTAAGGCAAACAGAGTTAAGTGACTTACACAACTAGTAAGTGTTAGTGGTCAAATTTGAACTCAGGAAGATGAGTCTTCCTGACTCCAGGCCTGACATTTTCCAAGGCAGTGTGATGATCTAGGTACTCTGCCTTTTGTATAGTGGGTACTTAAAATGTTTGTTAGATTATCTCACTATATAAAATGTTTTTTTGGAAAATGGCAGTTATCAAAGGGCATGATGGTTTGCTCTTTGCAGCATTGGCTTTTTCAAGGGTCCTGGTACAGAATTGGTGTTCAATAAATACTTGTTGATTGATGGATAATACCATTCAATGAAGTGCAAAAAAATACTTATGAAGCATTCAATTGTGTGCAGGGGCCTATACTAGGTATGAGAATAATGGAGATAAAAGGGGCATTGTCCTTTCCTCAAGGAAAGTATATTATTTTCTGAGTACTACAAAGGCAGGTGGGTGACTTGGTGGGTAGAGGACTAGACTTGTATTCAGGAAGACCAGAGTTCAAACCCTGATCCAGACACTTACTTAGCAAGGTGACACTTCTTTTAGCCTCAGTTTCCTTAGTTGTAAAGTAGGGATAATAATACCATTTATCTCACAGGGTTATGAGGATCAAATGAAATAATATACATAAAAGGGTTTGCAAACTTTACAATGCTATGGAAATGATGATGATAATGATGATGATGAAGATGATAATGGTGATGATGATACAATAAGGATATAGATTATCATGCTAGGTGGTTCAATGTATAGAACACTGGACCTAGAGTCAGGAAGACCTGAGTTCAAATTTGGCCTCAGACATTCACTTATCTATGTGACTGTAGGCCAATCACTTAATCTCTATTTGCCTCAGTTTCCTCATTTATAAAATGGGGATAATAGCACCTATCCCCTAGGGTTGTTATTAGGATAAAATGAGATAATGTTTGTAAAGTGTTCAGCACACAGCACCTGACATATTCATTCAGTCTTTTCAGTCATAGTTGACTGTGACCCCTCTTGGGGTTTTCTTGGCAAAGATATTGAAGTAGTTTGCAATTTCTTTCACCAATTCATTATATAAATGAGGAACTGAGGTAAAGAAGGTTAAGTGACTTGCCCAGAGTCACCAACAAGGAGGTATCTGAGGCTGGATTTGAACTCAGAAAGATGAGCCTTCCTGACTCCTGGTCCAGCACTGTAACCACTGCAGTACCACTTAGTAACCCTTATTAGAGCTCTCCTAATGTGGAATAGGCTGTCTCAGAAACAAATCTTCAAGGAAAAGTTGATAAATACTTGTCTTGTTTTGGTGTGGACTGGATTAGATAGCATTTGAGGTCCCTTCTAATGTTAAAATTCTGTGATTTGATTGGTAGAGGAAAACATAGTCCTAAAAGCTTGCTTCCAGAATAATTTCTCCCACACATATATTAAAATCATTCAAGATTTATAGAAAGATTTTAAAACAGGAAGAATTCTATTTAAAGATTCTCTGATCACGATACCAAAGAATCTATAAAACAATAAAAGAGGGAGATATGCAGCTGTTATAAATGGGTGCTTTTGGCATACAGACCCTCTGGGAAAAGACTAGATCTCAGAGGAATTCACTATATGCTAGAGTTCATATCCTGCAGTTCACAGACCACCAACAGGTGCATGGATCAATTTCAAAGGGTCAGTGACTTCCAAAAAATATTTTAATAATTTTAATACAGCTAGATTCCTCTATAATCTCACGTATTTTATTCTATGCATTTAAAAACATTATTCTGAGATTTCATCAGATTATTAAATGACTCAAGGTCACCAAAATGTTCTAATTTGTGGCTGACATTCTGTTTATATCAAGCCCAAGAGCACTGTAGAACTTTCTTGATTATATTCCAAACATCTCTCCGTTGTTCAGCCTATTCACAGAAGAAGTTGTTGGTCTATTGTTCAAAGTATGATCTGCAACTGGGTGGACAACCAAGAGAGTTGGTTTAACAGTAGACATTTATTAAAGATAGACAATACACTGGACTCAACTTTGAATAGGAGGAAAGAGAGTTAAATTTAAATTGTCTTTCAGAATTTTTAGAAGGTATTATAAGGACCCTAAGCTTTTCTATGAAAAAAAAATTCTCAATTTGTGAGATCAGTATTTCTCTGGAAATGTTATGTGACTATGAATCATGGAATCCCTGAAGCATTATCATTTCAGGTCATTCCAAGAACAGTGGAACTCCTAATACTGGCCATGGATAGGTTATATGATATTATTAACCAATAACTGTATGAGAAGCCTAGTACAAGGGATATCTTTATAGATATTTATGAATGGAAGAGTAAATAGTCCAGTCATTTCATTGGAATGAGGGACTAATGGATAGGCTGTGTGTTCCAGTTTTGTATATTCAATGTCAGGATGTTAAGCAAGCTTGCTAGCATATTGGTTGGAGCCCCTATGGAACATTTATTGAAGGATTTTGTCAGAAAAAAAAGAGAAAAATGGACCAGATTTTAACTTCTGAGGGGAAAATTCACTTCCAGAGCAATTTGGGGATGATACTGTATTTTTTTTTTAGATTTTTTAATTTTTTATTTTTTTATTAAAGCTTTTTATTTGCAAAACATACGCATGGGTAATTTTTTGACATTGACCCTTACAAAACTTTCTGTTCCCAATTTTCCCTTCTTCCCCCCCTCCCCTAGATGGCAGGTAGTCCAATACATGTTAAATATATTAAAATATATGCTAAATCCAATATATGTATACATATTTATATAGCTATCTTGCTGCATAAGAAAAATCAGATCTAGAAAGAAAATAAAAAACCTGAGAAGAAAAACAAATGCAAGCAAACATCAATAGAAAGTGTGAAAATGCTATGTTGTAGTCCACCCTCAGATCCCATAGGCCTCTCCCTGGGTGTATATGGCTTTCTTCATCACTGAACAATTGGAACTGGTTTGAATCATCTCATTGTTGAAGAGAGCCATGTCCATCAGAAATGATCATCATATAGTCTTGTTGTTGCCATGTATAATGATCTCCTGGTTCTGCTCATTTCACTTAGCATCAGTTCATGTAAGTTTCTCCAGGCCTCTTTGAAATCATCCTGCTGGTCATTTCTTATAGAACAATAATAATGTTCCATAACATTCATATATCATAATTTAGTAAGCCATTCTTCAATTGATGGTCAGATGATACTGTATCATAAAGGTGAAACAGTTTGGAATGGTGGAGAATGTTTATGGACATGAATGAAGCAGAATAGACAAGGAGATCCTGGGAATTAAGGAAGATGATGAAGAAAAGGATTGAAGTGATCAAAGCATCATCATTGTGAATATGTAAATTACTAAGGAGAGCAAGAAGAAATTGTTGTAGCAATGTTGATTTGAAACAAGGCACCTAACTCATTGCCAAAGAAAGGAGAGAACCTAGTAGTCAGTAGATGGGGGCAAAAAAATCTGGTTAGGGTGATAACTTAGTATCTTCATTTTACAGAGGTCACAAAAAAGGGAATTGATTTAGCTAAATTCACACGAGTCTTGGTATATGTTTTCCAAATTCAGAATTTGTTCTAGTACATCACTCATTAAAGCATTTATCAGACATTCTCTGAACATGTCCTAATATGTCCATTCCATGACTAATGGAAGACATTCCTAGAAGAAATGGGATGGAGAAAAACCTGAAATTTGCATCTAGTCACCACTGTATGACATATCAGTATAACAATTACATCTATTTTAAAGCTAGCAAACCTTTCATAATTAGGAGGCCCAAGTGAATTTGTTCCACTTTATATCAGGCCCCTTACCATACTGATTCTAAAGATAGAGTCAGAACTATTCTTTCTGTATTGCCAAAGTAGCTTATGGAATTTTTTTTAAAGAATCCTAAACAGCAGAAAAGTTCTGTTTGTTGAGGAGTGTTTTCAATTTCAGAACAAGTGAAAAGTCATTGAAAACAGGATGGCCTCAAAAGATCTAGGTTCAAATATTGTCTTTTCTATGTACTATTTGTACGACCTTGGGAAAATTATTAGATACTTTCTATAATGAACATATAGATGATATCATCTATATGTTTGGGCTGCAATGCCCAATTTTGGACAACAGGCCTCAGAAATTGTACATTAAGTCTCAGTCCTACCTCTGAAAATTGTTAATAAGTCACCTAACCTCTCTAAATCTCCAGCAACTCTAAATTATGCTAGAAATAGGTTGTAATTTGCAGTGATAGGAGACATCAAGTTGTTTAAATAACAAGTATCAATAGATTGAAATGAATTATAAAAAAGTTAGAATCTTTAAATTTCTATGGAATGTGATCTTAAAGATCAGATAGGCCAGTCCCTTATTTATTTCTGGTTTAGTTTCATAATTTCATCAGTACAGTGAACTCCTAGTGTGGGAACTCCCTCTCTTAGTGAAATTCTGCCATTCATTTGTAACTTAGTTTTGAAGAGTTATATGGGTCAATGAGAAGTTAAATTAATTGCCTAAGGCCATGGAGCCATTACCTATTAGAAAGAGGATTTGAGTCCAACCATTCTCTCAAAGTCTTAAAGACTTATCTATAATTTAAAGTCTTAAGTGGTCACTAAAAACTTAAATGATTTATTCTGAGTCACATAGCCTGCTTGGATCTCAAATAGGACTGAAACCCAGCTCTTCCATGCTGCAAGGTTCCCCTCTACTCATTTGTTATATATACTGTTCTGTTTCCAAATCAAAAACTCTTTTGGATAGCTTGTTCTCTGTCACCCCATGTATCTATTCATTTGGCCAGTTTTGCCTATTCTATTTCCTCAACATTGCTCATATTGCTCCCCTTCTTTCCATTTACATAATCATATCCCAGTTTAGGTCTTCAGATGATCTTTTCTGGACTATTAGGTTAGTCCCCTAATTGATCTCTCTCCCTCAAATCTTCCTCTTCTCCAATGAATTTTCCACATAGCTACCAAATTGATATAACTAAAGCTCTTGTCTACCATTAATTCTCATATTAAAGGACCTCCAGTGGCTACCCATTGCCTCTAGAATAAAGTACAAGTGCTTTAATTTGGCATAGAAAGCCAGTGCTAGGCACATAGTAGGCACCTAAATGCTTTTTGATTGGATTTTCATATAATTTATGTAAAAAATACCAGGATAACAAAGTGTCTGTGACCCAATTCCTCCTCATCTCTAAATGCTAAAGACCAGAGTTATATATCTTAGTGGTGTGGCATTGTTGACCTACATATAGCCTTTGGATTTTGAAACTATGATTTCTGTTTTCTTCTTACTTAATTTTTCCTAGAATTTCTCCATACTTATTTTATTTTGTTAGGAAAGATACACACAAATACATACAAAAACACCCACACACAAACACATGCTTTGCCAGTACACTTCAGTCCCACATTAGTACTCTCATCTCAGCCTGATAGTTGAACATGTCAGGGTATTGATGGATAGCGTGGTGTGTATAAACATCCATAAGGGATTTAGGACAGACTTTATTTCAACAGTCAAGAAAACAAACTGGACAATTAAAGGGCTCTTGGGGTAAAAGGAAAGTGCATGTACCTAGGAAGAATGACGGAAGCCTCTCCATTTCTGCCCTTAGGTATCAGTCTCTTGAAACATGTCCATATTCATCCCAAAGTCAGATAATTTAGCCACCTCTAGTATGTTATGTACTATTACATCATTCTGAATAGCACTATCTGGTCTAGCTCAAGAAGAAAGAGAACCTAAGTTAACTAAACAAAATGAGAAACAAAAATGTATCTACTTCATTTGTGTCCCATTATGTTTAGAAGAAAACATGGCATCCTGGTAAGAATACTGAATTTGGAGTCAGACAATCCAAGTTCCCCTTCTTACTCTGCTACTCATTATCTGGGTAGCCTTTGGCCAATTTCTTTCTTTGGAGAAGAGGAGGGGAAAATATTTCATTATTTCTAAGGACTCTGTAAGCTAGGAATGTTCTTGGCCAAATATTTATGCTCTTCTCATGGAGCTACACTTCCACATCACCAGTTGCCTTGTGTATATCTATTTCTCTTTGGCATCTCAAACTCAATGGTGCCCAAAAGAGGTTCATCATGAGACCAACATCATTTCCCCCCCATTTTTCCCTTTATTAAAGCTTTTTATTTTTCAAAACACACATGGACAATTCTTCAATATTAGCCCTTGCAAAATCTTGTGTTCCAATTTCCCTTCCTCTTCCCCCATGCTCTCCACTAGATGGCAAGTAGTCCAATACATGTTAAATATGGTAGAAATATATGTTAAATCCAATATATGCATACATATTTATACAATTATCATCTCACAAGAAAAATAAAATCAAACCAGTAAAAAAAAAAACAGAGAAGCAAAATACAATGCAAGCAAACAACAACAAAAAGACTGAAAATGCTATGTTGTGAACCACACTTAGTTCCCACAGTACTCTTTCTGGGTATAGTTGGCTCTCTTCATCACTGAATAGTTGGAACTGGTTTGAATCATCTCATTGTTAAAGAGAGCCACATCAATCAGAATTAATCATCATATAATCTTATTGCTGTGTATAATGTTCTTCTGGTTCTGCTCATTTTACTTAGCATCAGTTCATGTAAGTCTCTCTAGACCTCTCTCTAGACCTCTCTGAAATCATCCTGTTGATCATTTCTTTCTATAAGAACATTTCCATAACATTCATATACCACAATTTATTTAGCCATTCTCTAATTGATGGGCATCCATTCAGTTTCCAGTTTCTAGCCACTACAAAAAGGGCTTCCACAAACATTTTTGCACATGTGGTCCCTTTCCCTTCTTTAAGATCTCTTTGGGATATAAGCCCAGTAGAAACACTGCTGGGTCAAAGGGTATGCACAGTTTGATAACTTTTTGAGCATAGTTCCAAATTGTTCTCCAGAATAGTTGTATCCATCACAGTTCCACCAACAATGTATTAGTGTCCCAGTCTTCCCCCATCCTCTCCAACATTCGTCATTATCTTTTCCTGTCATCTTAGCCAATCTGACAGGTGTGTAGTGATATCTCAGAGTTGTCTTAATTTGCATTTCTCTGATCAACAGTGATTTAGAGCACCTTTTCATATGACTAGAAATAGTTTTAATTTCTTCATCTGAAAATTGTCTATTCATATCCTTTGACTATTTATGAATTGGAGAATGTCTTGAATTCTTATAATTTGAGTCAATTCTGTATATATTTTAGAAATGAGGCCTTTATCAGAACCTTTGAATGTAAAAATGTTCTCCCTGTTTATTGCTTCTTTTCTAATCTTGTCTGCATTAGTTTTGTTTGTACAAAAACTTTTAAACTTAATATAATCAAAATTATCAATTTTGAGATCAATAATGATCTCTAGTTCTTCTTTGGCCACAAATTCCTTCCTTCACAGATCTGAGAGGTAAGCTATGCTATGTTCTTTTAATTTGCTTATAATATCATTCATTTTGTCTAGATCATGAACCCATTTCGACCTTTTCTTAGTATACCATGTTAGGTGTGGGTCAATGCCTAATTTCTGCCATACTAGTTTCCAATTTTCCCAGAAGTTTTTGTCAAATAGTGAATTCTTATCCCAAAAGCTAAGGTTTTGGGTTTTGTCAAACACTAGATTACTATAGTCATTGATTATTTTGTCCTGTGAACCTAATCTGTTCTACTGATTGACTATTCTATTTCTTCACCAATACCAAATGGTTTTGATGACCATTGCTTTATTATATAGTTTTAGATCTGGTACAGCTAGGCCACCTTCAATTGCATTTTTTCTATTAATTCCATTGAAATTCTTGACTTTTTGTTCTTCTAGATTAATTTTGTTACTTTTTTTAGGTCAGTAAAATAGTTTCTTGGGAGTTTGATTGGTAGAGCACTAAATAAATAGATTAGTTTAGGTAGTATTGTCTTCTTTATTATAATTTCTTGACCTATCCAAGAGCACTTAATATTTTTCAATTGTTTAGCTCTGATTTTATTTGTGCGGAAAGTGTTCTGTAATTTTGTTCATGTTCCTGACTTTCCCTTGGCAGATAGTTTCCCAAATATTTTATACTATCAATAGTTATTTTAAATGGAATTTGTCTTTGTATCTCTTGCTGTTGGATTTTGTAAGTTATATATAAAAATGCTGATGATTCATGTGGATTTATTTTTTATCCTGCAACTTTGCTAAAGTTGTGGATTATTAGATATTAATTTTTTTTAGATACTACTAAAAATATTTTTAGTTGATTCTCTAGGATTCTCTAAGTATACCATCATATCATCTGCAAAGAGTGATAATTTGGTTTCCTCATTATCTACTCTAATTCCTTTAATTTCTTTTTCTTCTCTTATTGCCAAAGCCAGCATTCCTAATACAATATTGAATAGTAATGGTGATAGTGGGCAACCTTGTTTCATCCCTGATCTTATTGGGAATGATTCCAGTTTATCCCCATTACCTATGATGCTTACTGATGGTTTTAAATAGATGCTACTGAGTATTTTAAGGGAAAGTCCATTTATTTCTATACTCTGTAATGTTTTTAATAGGAATGGATGTTGGATTTTATCAAATAATTTTTCTGCATCTATTGAGATAATCATATGATTTTTGTTAGTTTGGTTATTAATATAGTCAATTATGCTAATATTTTTCTTAATATTGAACCAATCCAGCATTACTGGTATAAATCCTACTTGGTCATAGTGTACAATCTTGGGGATGACTTTCTGTAATCTCTTTACTAATATTTTATTTAAGATTTTTGCATCAATATTCATTAGGAAAATTGGTCTATAATTTTCTTTCTCTGTTTTCATCTTACCTGTTTTAGGTATTAGTACCATGTCTGTGTCATAAAAGGAGCTTGGTGGGAGTCCTTCTTTCCCTATTTTTTCAAATAGTTTATATAGTATTGGAGTTAATTGTTCTTTAAATGTTTGGTAGAATTCACATGTAAATCCATCTGGCCCTGGAGATTTTTTCTTAGGGAATTGATTAATAGCTTGTTCTATTTCTTTTTCTAAAATGGGATTATTTAAGTAATTTATTTCCTCTTCTGTTAATCTGAGCAATCCATATTTTTTGTAGGTATTCCTCCATTTCACTTAGGTTATCAAATTTATTGGCATAAAGTTGGGTAAAATAACTCCTAATTATTGTTCTAATTTCCTCTTTATTGGTAGAAAGTTCTCCCTTTTCATTTTTGAGGCATAATTTGATTTTTCTCTTTCCTTTTTCTAATCAAATTAACTAAAGGATTATCTATTTTGTTTTTTTCTCATAAAATCAACTCTTAGTTTTATTTATTAATTCAATAATTTTTTAACTTTCAATTTTATTATTTTCCCTTTTATTTTTAGAATTTCAAGTTTGGCATTTTATTGGGGGTTTTAATTTGTTCTTTTTCTAGCTTTTTTAGTTGCAAGCCCAATTCATTGCTCTCTTTCTCTATTTTATGCAAATAAGCATCTAGAGATATAAAATTTCCCCTTATTACCACTTTGGCTGCATCTCATAAATTTTGGTATGTTGTCTCATTATTGTCATTCTCTTGGATGAAATTATTGATTGTGTCTATGATTTGCTGTTTCACCCATTCATTCTTTAGTATGAGATTATTTACTTTCAATTACTTTTTGGTCTATTTTCCCCTGGTCTTTTATTGAATGTAATTTTTATTGCATCATGATCTGAAAAAAATGCATTTACTATTTCTGCCTTTCTGCATTTGATTTTGAGGTCTTTATGTCTTAATATATGGTCAATTTTTTATAGGATTCATGAAATGCCAAGAAAAAAGTGTACTCCTTTTTGTCTCCATTCAATTTTCTCCAAAGATCTATAAAATCTAACTTTTCTAGTATTATTTTTACCTCCTTAGCTTCTTTCTTATTTATTTTGTGGTTCAATTTATCTAGTTCTGAAAGAGCAAGATTGAGATCTCTCACTAGTATAGTTTTGCTGTCTATTTCTTCTTGCAGCTCTTTTAACTTCTCCTTTAGGAATTTAGATGCCATACCACATGGTGCATATATATTTAGTATTGATATTACTTCATTACCTATGGTACCCTTTAGCAAGATATAGTTTCCTTCCTCATCTCTTTTAATTAGATCAATTTTTGCTTTTGCTTGATCTTAGATCAGGATGGCTACCTCTGTTTTTTTTTCCACTTCACCTGAAGCATAATAGATTCTGCTCCAGCCTTTTACCTTTACTCTGTATGTACCATTCTGCTTTAAATGAGTTACTTGTAAACAATATATTGTAGGGTTCTGGCTTTTAATTCAGTCTGCTTTCCTCTTCTGCTTTATGGGAGATTTCATGCCATTCACATTTACAGTTAAAACTACTAATTCTATATTTCCTGTCATCTTATTTACTCCAAATTATTCTTTTTTCTTTCCTTTTCCCCTTTCCCTCCTCCCCAATATTTTACTTATGAGTACCACTTGCCTCAAGCAGCCTTCCCCCTTTAGAGCCCCTCCCCCTTCTTATACTTTTCGCCTTCTATTTCTATTTTCCCTTCTATTAGTCTACCCCTTCCCTTTTCTCCTTTCTTCTCCCACTTTCCTATAAGGTGAGAGAAGTTTCTCTGTGAAACCAAATATGTCTAATATTCTCTCTTTGAGCCAAATCTGATGAGAGTAGATTCATATAATGTTCAATTCCTTCTCTTCTTTCCCTCAATTTTGCCTCTTTACCTCTTCATGAGATGTAATTTCCCTCATTTTACCTCCACTTTCCCCTTTCACCAATACAATCCCCTTTCTACCTCTAGTTTCTTTTTTATAATAGTAAAATAAAATTCTATATGCATTCTCCATGTATACCTATACAGAGATACAGTTTTCAAGAGTTCTTTTCTTTTTGCCTTTATATGCTTCTCTTGAGTTCTATATTTCAGGTCAAATGCTTTGTTCAGCTCTGGTCTTTTCATCAGAAATAAATGAAATTCACCTGATTTGTTGAATGTCCATCTTCTTCCCTGAACAAAAATGTTCAGTTTAGTGGGGTAGTTTATTCTTGGCTGCATTCCAAGTTCCTTTTCCTTCCAGAATATCAGATTCTAGGCTCTTCAGTCCTTTAAGGTGGAAACTGCTAGATCCTAGGTAATCTTTATTGTGACTCCTTGATATATGAATTGTTTCTTTCTGGCTGCTTGTGATACTTTTTCCTCGGTCCAATAATTCTGAAATTTAGCTACAATATTCCTTAGAATTTTAATTTTGGGGTCTCTCAGGAGGTGTTCAGTGAATTCTTTCAGTGGCTATTTTATTTTCTGATTCTAGGATATCAGGGCAGTTCTCTTTAATGATTTCCTGAAAAATAATGTCTAGGCTCTTTTTTCATCATGATTTTCACGAAGTCGTATAATCCTTAGATTGTCTCTCCTAGTGAACATCATTCTTTGAGTTACCCAGATTCATAATGCCAGCATTATCTTTATTCTTCTTTTCCTTGCATACCCCATTGCCAATCAGCTGCCAGATCTTGGTAATGCAACTGCAACAACATATCTCATATCCGTTCTCTCCTTTCACATGGATACCAATCTAGTCCTGGCCTTCATCACTTGTACTAATGCATTCAAATTATCTGGCTGAAATGCTATATAGCCTTCATTTCTGAAGAAACTAGTGGATAGGATTGCTGAACTTTCAAAGGGACATTTGAAAGGTTGTGGAAAACCAGAGACTTTAGCTGAACTGAAGAAAAGAAAATGGCCTGATCATGTGAAAAAAGAAAAGGAGATAAGATGTGAGGGTAGGAAATTATGCACACTTAAAGCCAATGACTTCTCTTCATCTTATAGTACAATTCTAGAATTCCAAAATGGATTATTAAAGAGATTGTTGGTGTAAATCTATATGGGAAACAGTGATTACCAAGAACCAGCATGGTTTTCCATTGACCAAGTCATTCTTGATTGACCTTATTTTCTTTTCAATCATTGTTACTAAATTGGTAGTTATAGGGAATATGGTAGTTATGGTTTACCTAAATTTCAGCAAATCTTATGATAATGTAGCTCATTAAATTCTTAGATAGAAGATAAAGATGTGATCTCTGTGTTATGATATACTTAAGTGGATTTTAGCATAGTAGATTGGCTGTACTCAAAGATTAGATGTTATTGGCTTAAACTCAACTTTTCAAGAAGTCTCTAATGGAATATTAAGGAAATGTGCTTGTACTTGTGCTGTTTTATATCATTATTAATGTCTTGGATAAAGCCATAATAAGAGACTTACATCAAATTTTCAGATGGCACAATTCTGGGCAAGATAACTAATGCAGTAGATGACAGAGTCAAGAAAAATCTTGACAGGTATTGGGCTGAATTTAATGAAATGGAATTCAATAGGGATAAACGTAAAGATATGAATTAAATTCAGGAATTGTTCACAAGTTCAAGATGGGGAAGAGATGGTCAGATGGTAGTTTGTCTCACAAATATTTGGGAGAGTTAGTAGGCTTCATGCTTATTATGAAACAACAGCCAGAAAAGCTAATGGGATTTTAGGTAGCATGAAGAGAAGCAAGGTCTTCAGGTCTAAGGAAATGATGGACTAGTTACAGTGTCTCCATGCCAGATCTAGAGAATGCTGCTACGTTCTGGATAGCACAGTTTAAGGATTTGACTAAGCCAGGATGTGTTCAGAGGAGGCACCTGGGATGAGAAAGGACTTTAAGTCCATGTTATGGTGATTGTTTGAGTTATCATAGTGCTTAGCACAGCTTGGCATATAGTATGTACTTACTAAATGCTTGTTGACTTGACTTGAAGTAGCTGGGAGCTGCAGAAGAGAAAATTCAGAACCAGCCATGTTCATGTATTTGAACATAGTTCATATGGAAGAAGAGCAAGCATTGTTTTGCTGCTCCCCAGAGGGCAGTATCAGGAATCATAGGTGGCACTTACAAAGAAACAAATTTAGGGGAATTTAAGGGAAAACTTTTTTTGGGGGGGAACCTCATGACCAATCAGAACTAGTCGAAATTAGAGAGGTGGGGGTTCTCCTCTTGTAAATCTGAAAGAACCAACAGAATGAGTACTAATCAGATATATTATAATTGGAATTACTTTTCAGTTATGGGTTGGATAGACTTACTGAAGTAAGTCCCTTTCCACTCTATTTCTGTGACTGTGGGTTATTGCCATTGCACACTAATGGGCTACCCTACATCACTCCTCTCTCTAATAATCATCAACAAAAATAATAATGATAAAATATAGTTCTAATCCTATCATGTGTATCCCCCATTCAGTGACTTAGTGTCTGACAGCTATTAAGCTTGTTGTAAGTGCTTGTTGACTGACTGATTGGCTCGAAGACTCATTATTTCCAGGACAAAATGCACTTTCTAGTCTGAAATTTACGTCTTTCTATAATCTAGCTCCCAGCTAACTTCCTGATTTGGCTTCACATTTCTCAGGCCATCCACTTTGTTTTTTGATCCTGCATTTTTGAGGTTAAAGTTTTGAATCCAAGTATAAGATTTTGCATTTGTCCCTATTGAATGTTACTTATTAGATTTATCCAGAACTAATGCTTCTCATTCCTTTAGTGCTGTCTTCCCCTCTGTAGAATGTAACGTTCTTGATAGAAGACACTGGTTCTTTTGTCTTTGTAGCCCCAATGCTCAGCACAGTAATTGACATATATTATAGTTAATAATTCCATCATACTAGTTATTTCTAGTAGCCATTTTAAATTGATTTGAAAGAGCCAGTTGTTATTTTTTTTCAATTTGAATATTTATGTCTTGACAATCAGCAAATACTCTAAATCATGGCTTGCTTTGTTGTTTTGTTGATTATCTTGAATTTAGAACTGAAATAGATCTTGAAGATCATCTACTCCATCCCTCCTCATTTTACAAAATAGGAAGATAAGTTCCAGAGGGTAGAAATGATATTTCCTGTGAAGGTAGTGTGGATCAGACCACTGGAGAATGACTTGGAGCTTGGAGTTCAAAATTCAAAGGTCATTCAAAAATGACCTGAAGTGGAAGTGAGATAAAGGATATAGAGATGACTTGTGAGCAGGTCTTAGGGCAGTTATCCCTGGGTAGGCAGGCAGCTTGAACTGAGGTGAGGCGGACTGAGAGAGCTGGAGACCATCAGCACCATGGATAGGGCAGCTTAAGCAAGAAGGCCCTTTGTCAGACATCTTAGATTTTAAAATTCATAGTAATTTCCACTTTACAGAAAGAGCCCAGGCCACTTGTATTCACTCTTTCATTGCTCTTAATTCTCCAGACTTCTTTCTCTACCATTCCAAGAACGGTAACCTTCCACCCTTGTTCCTTTTTAGGCTTCCTTTTATGTTGTATTATTTTCCTCCACTAAAATGCAAGGTCCTTAAGAACAGGGAGTAGTGTTTTGTTTTGTTTTTTGCTTCTGGATTTTTTTTTATCTCTAATCCTTAACTTAGTGCCTGGTTCATAGTAAATGCTTAATAAATGCTTTCTGACTTGACTTTAATGAGTTTAGTTACCTGTAGTATCACAAATCTCAAACTGGAGGGACTTTAGAGGTCACGTATTTTATCCTCTTCTTTTTTCTAAAATTACCAGGATGGGAAGTGATTTACTCAAGATCACACACAGGTAGCAAATATGTGAACCATACCTTTTGACTCCAGAAGCAGTTTTCCTCCCACTGTATCACATCTGAAAGCCTGGAGTCAGGGAATTCCATTTTTATGCTACTTAGCCATACATAATAAGACAGAAAGATGGAATTTCTAAAAATAAGACAGAGACACTTTATGGTAGTAAGGAAAACTTTGCTTTTCTTAGACCAGTAAAGGACAAACTGGTTTTCTTTAATGGTCTTGGGGTATTCAACAAAGGCCCTGGCCTAATGTAGGATCATGACCCTCTTATGATTTGATATTAGAGACTTCCATAGACAGTTGTCACCCCCCAAACACTGGGAATCCATGAACATATAACCAAGAACCTCTGTGTGTATATACCCAGGAGACTGTATATCCAGGGATATATATATCCAAGAAACTGGGCATCCATGTATATACACCCAGGAAAATGAGCAGTCATATACACCCCCACACACATGTCCCCAAAACCTAGACATCCATGTATATACAATCAAGAAACTGAGCATCCATATTTATATACCAATTAGCCAGAAAACTGGCTCTCCACTTACAACTGGGACATGTCTCATTTTACAAGAATAATGTTTTTCAAAGGAGAAAAAAATATAAATCATTGAAAAAATATCCAACAGATCCAAAAGGCCTGTAAATTTTGAGCCACTTCACTACTCCAGTTTTTCAGTTTATATGTCTGTTAAATGAAGGAGTGTTGGAAGAGATGGTTTCTAAATCTCTACCAGTTATTGATGATTAGCTCTTTGATTACAGTTTACATGTAGTCCTGAAGATAAGGGTTCTTCAAATCCCTATCTTATCTCTCTACTGATGGAAGGAACAAGAGCATGTAGGGGAACTTAGGGAGATTCTCTTTCTCCAGCTTCTTATTGCCCTTCATGCTTCCATAATACTATTAATTTTTCTAGCCACACTGACAACTGTCTTTAATACCCTTCTTAAACTGTGGTTCATGAGCAGATATAGGGTGTTATAACTGAATGTGTTCACAAAATAATGATTCGTTATCAGTAAATGTTGATTTGTATACCTAGTTTATATACCTATATACACAGGGGTTACACAAAAAATTTTCAGATGAAAGAGGTTGCAAATCAAAAAAGTTTAAGAAGTTCTGCTCTAATCCAGTATTTCTCAAACTATTCTAAGAAACTCAGAAACACCCCAAGTTGTTGTTTTTGTTTCGTTGAATCTTACATTCTTTGTTAATATACGATAAAAATACTTATTTTAGAGGTTTTTACTACAAGGAATCTGCCTTTTTTTTTAACTGAAGAGTTCTAGTACTGTGGAAAGTTTTGGGAACTACTACTCTTCATCTATTCATCTTCTTTACATGTTCCTATTAGAAAATGAAGGCTATCACAATTTATACAGTCTTTTAAATTCTTTCTGTCTGGTTGAAAATCTAATGGTTTTAACCTGATGCTTCATCTCCCCTCAGCTATTCCTGAAACTCTTTATGCCTCTTACCAGCCTCACCTATGACTATGGGTATATAACTTGGAGCAGTTTCTGTAATGAGAAAGGGAGGAAAAGGAAGCAAACCTCCCTTTATTTCCTGAATTTTATTATGCTTATAATTATTTCTCATTTGCACTGTATACATTTTTTGTGTGTAAGAGTATGTGTGTGTGTGTGTGTGTGCATTGTTGCTTGCAAGTTGTCTCCTCCATTAGACTGGGAGGTCCTTGACAGGGGCCATCTTTTGCCTTTTTTGGGGGGGTATCCCTAATACTTACCACAGTGCCTAGCACATAACAGACCCTGAGCAAATTCTTACTAATTTATCCTTCTCTACAGAATGCAGAGACATGGGCATTGAAGGACAGACTCGTTCAGCTTTCTTTTTGTAGTTGATGCTGTGGCTGGCACCAATGACAGAACATAACCTCTGCCCTCTCAAAGCTTACAGTCTGATGTAGGGCATACAACATGACCAAAGAGGATATAGGGGAGAGAGTGAGTGGGGCAGAGGGAAAATTCTCAGAAAAATCAGAGGAAGAAGAATTTGCCTTCAAAATCTATGGGTCTAGGGACAGTCAGAGAGAGAGCTGGAAAAAGACTTCATGATAAGTGTATCTTTTTATAGATGTCTAGTATTGGTCATGGACGATGGGAAAAGACAGAAAACACTGGAAATGACCCTCTATCCTTTTTACTTGTTTCATAAAGCCCAAATTAAATGCCTTCTTCTTCAGGAAGCCTTCCCTGTTACCCTCAGTTGGGAAAGACCCCACCCCTTGCAACTCACAGAACACTTGGTTCTACCCTTCTATAACGCATTTATGATATTGGATGTATTTATTCATAGCATAGTTTCCTATACCTAGAGTTGTAAGGACTCTCAGAAATCATCTAATTCAGAAGTTGGCAAACTATGATCCTCAGGGTAAAGCTAGCCTCCCACCTGTTTTTGTATGGTTGTGAGCTAAGACTAAGAGCTAAAATGTAAAAGCATCCTACATTTTAAAATATAATTATATTGGATTATTAATCCAACCCTCATGTTTCAAGGTGAGAAATCTGGCCAACTTTACATTGGTAGTAAACTTCAATCCTTTCCCTTTTTTTATCTTCCTAGATCTCAAGACATAGGTTTACGAAAATCTGCTTCTAGGCCCTCTGTGTCCTATGACCTCTTCAATACTTGGAAGAATTCCATCAATCCCTTCTCAAAATCATGTTTTTAAATGCATACAATTAAATACATAACATTATAAAGGAAACCAAAGATTAGTGAAAATAAAAATTTAATTCTCCTCCATCCAAATCTGAATCTATCTTTTTTTTTTATTAAAGCTTTTTATTTGCAAAACATATGTATGGATAATTCAACATTGACCTTACAAAGCTTTCTGTTACAAACTTTTCCCTCCTAGTACCCACCCCTCCCCTAGATGGCAGGAAATCCACTACATGCTAATTGTTAAAATGCTTGACAAATTGAATATATGTATACATATTTCCACACTTATCATTGCTATGCACGAAAAATCTCATCTACAAGAAAAAAAAATCTTGAGAAAGGAAACAATGCAAGCAAACATCAATAAAGAGCATGAAAATGTTATGTTGTGATCCATATTTCACATCCCTCTCTCTGGGTGTATATGGCTTTCTTCACTGACCAAGTGGAGCTGGTTTGAAGCATTTCATTGTTGAAGAGAGCTATATCCATCAGAATTGATCATCATATAGTCTTGTTGTTGCCATGTATAATGATCTCCTGGTTCTGCTCATTTCGCTCAGCATCAGTTCATGCAAGTCTTTCAGGCCTCTCTGAAATCATCCTACTGGTCGTTTCTTATAGAACAATAATATTCCATAACATTCATATACCATAATTTATTCAGCCATTCTCCAATTGATGGGGATCCATTCAGTTTCCAGTCTAGCCACTACAAAAAAGGGCTGCCACAAACATTTTTGCACATGTGGGTCCCTTTCCCTCCTTTAAGATCTCTTTGGGATATAATCCCAATAGAAACACTGCTGGGTCAAAGGGTATGCACAGTTTGATAACTTTTTGAGCATAGTTCCCAAAAACTCTCCAAAATAGTTGGGATCCATTCACATTTCCACCAACAATATATCAGTGTCCCAGTTTTCCCATATCCCCGCCAACATTCATCATTATAATTTCCTGTCATTTTAGCCAATCTGACAGGTGTGTAGTGGTACCTCAGAGTTGTCTTAATTTGCATTTCTCTGATCAATAGTGATTTGGAGCACCTTTTCATGTGACTAGAGATGGTTTTAATTTCATCATCTGAAAATTGTCTGTTCATATCCTTTGACTATTTATCTGAATCTATCTATCTTAGAATTCTTGCAGAAGAATACCTGATTTCAAGGCTGTGGGTTTCTTTGGAGCCTGGCTTATTTAAGTTTTGTGTTTCCTCCCAGGGCCCAGCACAAGGATCTGTTTGTAGCAGAAAGTTAATAAATGATTGTTGAATGAATGAATAAGTGAATGTGGCTTAGGTGATCTTACCTCTAGTCACCTGAAGCTACAAAATAAAATCTTCCTTTGCTCTCCTGAGTCATTTGCCCCAGTATACACATTCCTGAACAATTAGAAATCACTACAAGGCATTATGGGTCAGTTTCCCATTCTTCTAACCCGTGAAGTTGCTTCTAGATCTTGCTGGATATTTGGATACAAGAAAGGGAAAGACAACCATACTTTGGGATGTGTTGTTGACCCTAAGGACTTCTTGTATAAAAACTGAAGTTTGTTTTTGCTTGTTGCTTTAAAAACATTTTTTTTTGGAGGCAATAAGATTTAAGTGACTTGCCAAGGGTCATACAGTTAGTACACATCAAGTGACTAAAGCTGGATTTGAATTCAGTTCTTCCTGACTCTAGGGCTGTACTCTGTCCACTGGGACATCCAGCTGCAGTTTGTCAAAGAATTGACAATGAAAGCCTCGATGTTAGCCCAACTCATTAACCCTACTTATTACAGACAGTAAAGGCACAGAAATGAATTGAACCAAAATTCTACTCAGGTTAAAGCTGTGCTCATAAGATACTTTTAAGTATACTAAAAGCACTGGACTAGAGAGAGCAAGGGATTTTAGAAGGCATGTAGTCCAAGCCTCTAAATGGAGTGGCCTGGCAATGAGAGCCTAGACCTTCCAACATGCCCAGGATTCATTGCCTACCTCCAAGCTTTGGAGGTTTGATTTGATTTGCTTGCTTTGAGGCACAAATAAGGGAAAGACCATTAAACCTATCTCCTGTTTCTCCAGACCCCTTCCCCACATCCTTAGCAGATATTCTCTGACCATGTAGTAGATGATTAATAAACAATTGGTTGCTGTGCCAGAAATGCCTATGGCAACAATAGGTCCCCATAGACAATCTTCCCTATTGACTGTTGAAAGGGAAGAACTGTTATGGGCCCTTGAGATGGGTCGGCAGGTAATAGAAGCAGGCTACCAAGTCTCCATGTGTGGTGGAACCAGAAAGCATTTATAACACATGGAGAAAGGATTGGGAGGGCTTCTTTCCTTGTCCAGTCTCTCCATTGTGATACTAATTAAAGGTCACACTAACAACTGGGAGAACCAGGAAAGACTTTGGAAAGAAGTAATACTTGAGAATATCCTTGAAAGGGCTAAAGATTCTATAAGAGGCAGAGGTGAGAAGGAAGAACATTCTAGACTTAATCACACAGTCTGTATAAAGGTGTGGGCTGTCATATACAGGGTTGCTGTTTTGTTTTCTTGTCAATTATCCATACTCTAAAATGTTAACATTTTTAAGTCTAAAAAAAGTGAAAAGAAAATTTGACAAGGAAAACTCCAGGGAAGATGGGATTTGGTTAATAGACATTTCTGGAGTGCTGGGTTATCTGGGCTACCACATGTGCTGCTTCCCTGTGGTCTCATGACTGTTGTTCTCTCATTTGCCCAGGTTTGAGGGAGGGAAGGCTTTCTTTGACTACAATCTGTAGCTGTGATAGCAAACACTTGAGCTATAAGTAGGGTGTGGGAAAGAGATGTTTTAAAGATTTTCTTCTTATTCTTAAGTAACTCAATGGCTTAATGGATAGGGTGCTGGGTCTGGAATTAGGAAGAGCTGAGTTCAAATCCAGACTCAAACACTTACTAGTTTGATGACTTTGGGCAAGTCACTTAAACTCTTCTTTAATCCACTGGAGAAGGAAATGCAACTCTCAAATAACTTCCATCCCTAAGAATTAGTGGTGTCTGCTAGCTGACTATTAATGAGAAGTATCCTTTGAGAACTTTTGGGGGTTATATTGTTAGGTGTATAGAGCCACAGCATTCCCTAAAACCTAGGTTACCAAGCCTCTCTGGGAGTACCCAACCCATAAACACAAATCTGAATTGAAGTAGTCCTGAGGGGATCAAATAGCTAAGTCACACCCATTATGATGTAAAGCACCCTTCTCTGAGATACCAGCCAATCAAAAAAGGACAGTTTCCCTGGTAGTTAGCATATTTATTATTCTATTGTTAAATCTCCTGGCTTAGTGTTAATTACTTTCTTAAATCCAAATTTTGAGTTGAGGAAGCTGATTTAGGTCTTTTACAACTCTGTGAGATCAGCTAGTCTCCTTACTTGGTGTATTTCCCAGGTAGCTTCCCCAGATGTGTGTGTGTGTGTGTGTATTTCACATGGCTGTCTTATTGGTCTTTAATAGGATAACCAGTGAGGAAGAAAGAACAACCCAGGGAGCACTGGAAAGTTGAGAGAGGACAATTTTTCACTTTCTAAAAATAGAGAAAGACATTTATGAGCCCTTTGTGATATACTTATAATAACACCATTCAGGAATATTAATCAGTGGCTGGCTTTGGGTTACTCTTTTGGATAATTTGCTAGAGTTGAACATTTTTGTTTTCTGGTGTGTTTTGTTTTGCTTTCAACATTTTAGTGGTTCCCTTCTTTAAAAACAAAACAAAACAAAACAAAAAAACCCCAAAAAAGCAAAAACTATTTTTCAGCATGTTTGAGCAAGTAGATTCTTTCCCTAAAAGGGGTCAAAGAATCTGGGTCTGTGCCACAATAAAGAGGAAGTGCTTTTTATCTAGGCACGCTAACAAAAGGGTGAGAGTGTGAAAAAGCTCCCACTGAAGGCTTCCCCTCCCCCAAATTCAGACATTTACCCATGCCTTTTCCCAGAACTTGCTTTTATGAATTTAGTATAAACAGTAAACTCATGCTAGGGCAAGATAGAGACTGATAGGCTTTTCTTTAGGAGTCAATAGATTCCCAGAATACATGCATTTCAATAATAATCCCCTGTTCCTTTTCCCTTTCCTCCTTTCCCTTTCCCCTTTCTATTTCCCCTTCTCTTTTAGCTGTTCCTTGCCTTCCTTTCCTTCCACTTCTCACTTTCACCCCCAAAATCTATCCATCTTCAGCACAAGTTAGGAAGCCCTGGTTTAAAGATGTGGGAATTGAGTTCTCTTTGGGATGTATTGAGTCAGAGATGCCTAGATTATATCAAAGTAGAGTTGTCATGCATGAAGACAGTCAGTTTTGGAGCTCAGGAAGGAAGTGAGGGAAGAATTTGGAAGTTTTCAGCATGAAGGTGATCATTGAGCCCTTGGGTATTCGTGGGGATTTGAAGTTGAAGAACCTGGCTTCAATTGCCTTCTTTGCCACTGACAGTTGTACAGCCTTTTTGAGTTTCAATTCTCTCAGCCATGACAAAAAGAGAAAATATTATGTGTGTGTCTACAGTATGGGGACTTGAAACCCCATTCTGACCCCCAATCCAGCATTCCTTCTGTTCTACCTACTTTCTTCTGCTTGGATGTGCCTCTACTTCCTGGGCTCTTTCTATTCGACACACAATATATTTTCCTCCATTCTGGGACAGAAAAGAGAATTTTGTTGCAGAATTTGCTGAGGTAGTTACTTACCTATTAGGAAATGGTCTTCTCTAATGGAAAAGTCTATAATTGGTGGGCCTAGACTGTTCACCATTATTTCTTTTAAGCTCAAACTTGATTCTGGCCAAAGCTACAAAAGAAAAGCACATCTAAATGGAATTCTGAAGAGTGTGACTTTATCAAGGCTCTCTTCTGATGGTTATTCTTAACAGCACAACTCTCAAAGTAAGGGCTTAGTCATGGACCAAAGACCAGACCACCAAAGTCTGAGATGTTCATCATCAGATGATCTCAGAGTGAAGAATCTTTGCTCTGTGCTCCCTAAGAGGTGAGGGCTTTGCTAACTTGGAGGATGGGGGAAAATACATAAAGAAGAGATATTTAAATCTGACTTTATAATACAGTGGGAATCCAAAAGATCAAAGTTGATCAGCATCTTTCTGAAGCCATTGATTAGGGCATAAAAGAGTTTTGATCTCTATTAGTGAGAAGATGAGCCATACTGGTAGAATCACTGATCGAAGATGTCATGGTGTCATGGACAAGAGAATGAGATTTGTAGTCAGAGGACTTGTTTGCCTCAGTTTCCTCATCTGTCAAATGAGCTGGAGAATAAAATGGCTAACTCCTTCAGAATCTTTGTCAAAAAAACTCTAAAAGGAGTCATGAAGAGTCAGACAGGACTGAAGCAATTGATCAACAGCAAGTGAGGACCTGAGTTTTAATTCTGGATCTGCTACTTATTGCCTATGTGACCTTGGGAAAAAATGATAATAGATCATCTCATTTTATCCTTACAAAATCCTCATTTATCCTTACGAAAACCTTGAGATGTAGATGCCAGTAATTATCTCCATTTTTACAGATGAGGAAACTGAGACTGAGAAAGGTTAAGTGATTTGCTCAGAGTCACCTAGCAAGCAAGTGTCTGAGGCAAGATTCAAACTCAGGTCTTCTTGACTCCAAGTCCACTACTTTATCAATTGGTCACCTAGTTACTTGTGCCACTTCCCCCCAATTTCCTGATCTATAAGATGAGAGAGTTGGATTAGGTGGCCTTAAAGTTCCTTTTTGCTTTAAATCCAAGTTCCTAAGAACCCAAGTCCAACCCAATTCCACATTCCCTAAAGTGTATTAAATATTCCAGTATTAGAGTGCTTCCTTTCTCTCTGCTAAGGAATGCACAAACATGCTCTTGAACTGACTTGAAAAGTATTTCTGAGCAGTATTTCTAAGGTATTCCCACTTCCCCACTGCACAACACAAGTCTCCACTCAGGCAGGTGAGCAAAACTGATTCACAGTTCTATTTGCCAAGACTTGCCTACAAATACTTAACCTTTTTTGTTTGCAAGGAACAAAGAAAAGTTGTTGTAAATGTAGCCCAAGCTGTCCCTGGGGTGGGGTGTGGGGGGGAAACTTTTCAGAAGGAGTAAATGAACAAAAGAAGAAAAAAATCCTTTTCTGCTTGAGCTTTCTGATGGCTAGCTGCTTTGTCAGGATTTAAGGTTTGTAAAGTGACTGACCTTCCTCAAATGAGCCTCACTAGGTGTCTCCAGTTTTTTTTTTTTTTTTGCTGAGGCAGTTGGAGTTAAGTGACTTGCCTAGGGTCACACAGCTAGGAAGTATTAAGTGTCTGAGACCAGATTTGAATTCAAGTCCTCCTGACTTCAGGGATGGTGCTCTAACCATTGCACCACCTATATGTCCCAAGGTATCTCCATTTTTTGTAGACAGAGAGAGAAGGTGACTTGCTCAGGGTCACACAGCTGTAAGTGCCAGAAATGGGCTCTGCTGTATTCTGATCTTTTTAATTCCAAGCGCAGACCTCTTTCCACTGATTGCATCATTTGTCTCTTCTAACTTATTGCTTTCTTTCCTTACTGCCATTACTTGAAGGGCCCCAGGAATGCTTGATTTATCCTCAGTTCAATCCACTCATCAGACTTTACCTCCTCACCAAATGACTTTGACCCAACCTGGGTACACTTCCTCCCCTTCCATCTCAACTTTATGTTACCTTCTTCTACTACAACCTAAGCTCCTTGAAGACAGAGACATTATTGCTTGTTTGCATTCATATTCCCACTTCCCCCAGTGCTTAGCATATAAATGCTTTATTAGGGTGTCTGGGATGCTACAGTGGACAATCCTTTCATGTATACATTGGAATAGATGTCTCTTCTAACTCTGACCTCCAACTCATACTTCTAGAGATATGCTGGCCTAATTTTTACTGTTCCTTGTTCATGATATTCTACTTCCTGTCACCATTCCTTTGTACTGGTTATCCATCATGCCTGGAATTTTCTCTATCCTCATCTTTTCCTGTTTGTAATTGTAGATCTTTTTTAAGGTTTAGCTTCCTCATCAAGAGGTCTGAGAAGACTTACTTATTAATCACCAATAGGACTTCTAGTAGGTGAAATGACTAGCACAAGACACTCTCTCCTGCTGGGGGAGCCACTTAGGAATCATATCTTTTGGTGCTTGAGAGTGGTGAGACAAGAGAGAACACCCAGTAGTAGCAAATGGATGCTGTCTCATTTCTTTTGATTCCAAATCTTGCTCTCTATTCATTGAACCACACTATTTCCTTTAATGAATGCAAGTCCAAGAGGATTATGGACCCTAGACATTGTTAGAGAAATAGACTTCATGTTTTGATTGTCTTTTCTTCTACTCTCTACCCTCACTCCCATCTTTGTGTTTGAGTATGTATATACACAGTTTCCAAGAATTCAGCTTATCTTACAGCAGTTACTCTAATATTAATGAGCATCTAGGTACACCTTGCTTCTTGATGAGATGAGTTGCCAGCCACAGATCCCTGAGTGTATTTTGCTTGAGGTTAACCTCTTCCCTCTTAATAATGACATTTCTTGGATTCATTTGCAGAGAGTGATATTTCCTGACATTGTCCTCTGCCCAAGTTGGAACCTGTAGTCCCAGGGCAGCAAAAAAACAAACAAACAAACAAAAAAACACAGCAAAAAGAACATGGAATTTGAATTCTGGGGAGCCCTCATTTAAGAATTCTTGAAAATGATTTTTGAACATTTCAAATAATCATCAGACTTAGAGCCGGTAGAAAGAACACTTTGATGGAGGTTAGTAGACTTGCATTCAAATTATAGCTCTATCATTGACTATCCTGGGCCAATCACTTCATCTCACTGAGCCTTAAGTTTCCTCATCTATAAAATAGGGAGAAGATAAATAGTACTTCGGATTCTTATGATGAAAATGCTTGGCAAATCTTAGAAAGCTGGAGGGATTGCCTGGGAAGAAAACTGAATACAGCATCAAAGGAATTGTTTCAAATCCTGAATCTGCCACTAACCACATCAATGACTGTAAGTCACTGGATTTCTTGAGCACCAATTTCATCAACTGTGAAATGAGGAGGGCAGACCAGAAGAACTTGGAGGTCTTTGCTAGCTTTAAATGTTATCCTATAAATAGTATAGTAACTGCTTTATTTTGCTCATCCTCACTTTTTATGTAGGTGGGTGTCACTGGTACCCAGCACAAAGGAGCTCCCTCCATATCTTGACCTGCAGAAGGGTTCTAAGCAATAGAGAAACCAGGTAACTTGACCCCATCCATGAGAGTTCAATGTGCACTCTTAAGGAGGAAATGGGATGAAAAAGGTGATAATTTTGGAATCAGAGAACCTGGGTTCAAATCTTGACTCAGCCATTTACTACCTAGATTACCTGGACTAGGTCAAAATATCATATTTACCCAGGCCTCAGTTTCTTTTTTCTTTTTTTGAAGACAACATAATTTTATTATTATTATTTTTTATTTGAAAAACATATGCATGGCTAATTTTTCATCATTGACCCTTGCAAAACTTTCTGTTACAAATTTTTCCCTCCTGGGGCAGCTAGGTGGTGAAGTGGATAGAGCACCAGCCCTGGAGTCAGGAGGACCTGAGTTCAAATCTGTTCTCAGACACTTAACACTTCCTAGCTGTGTAACCCTGGACAAGTCACTTAACCTCAATTGTCTCAGCAAAAAAACAAATTTTTCCCTCCTTCCCCCACCCTCTCCCCTAGATGGCAGGAAGTCTAATACATGTTAATTATGTTAAAATACTTGACAAATTGAATATGTGTATACATATTTATAGTTATCTTGCTGTACAAGAAAAATTGGATCTGCAAGAAAAAAAATCTGAGAAGGAAAACAAAATGCAAGCAAACATCAATAGAGAGCATGAAAATGCTATGTTGTGATCCACCCTCAGATCCCACAGGTCTCTCCCTGGGTATATATGGCTTTCTTTATCACCAAACAACTGGAACTGCTTTGAAACATCTCATTGTTGAAGAGAACCATGTCCATCAGAGCTGATCATCATATAGTCTTGTTGTTGCTGTGTATATTGATCTCCTGGTTCTGCTCATTTCACTTAGCATCAGTTCATACAAGTCTCTTCAGGCCTCTCTGAAATCATCCTGCTGGTTGTTTCTTACAGAACAATAATATTCCATGACATTCATATACTATAGTTTATTCAGCCATTCTCCAATTGATGGGCATCCATTCACTTTCCAGTTTCTAGCACTACAAAAAGGGCTGTCTTTTTGCATTGTTGCACATATGGATCCCTTTCCTTCTTTTAAGATCTCTTTGGGATATCAGGCCTGAGTTTCTTTATGTGTAAAATAAAGAAGTTGAATTCATTAACTTCTGTTACCCCTTCTAACTTAGAGCTATCATACTCTGATTATAGAGATGCAGTTTCTGAGAAATGTCTTTTTCTGGATACAAGGCACAGGGATTCTTAAGCTGGAGTCCATGGGTCAATTTTAGGAGGTCCATACATCTAGATAGGAAAAAAAAATTACATCTTTATTTTTACTAGCTTCTTACAGAAATTAATATTTTCCTAAAATATTTTAAAACATTATCTTGAGAAGGATTTATAGACTTCCAAAGATTGTCAAATGGAACCATGAAATAAAAAACCGAAGAGCCTTTCTTCCTGAGGAAACTCTCAATTCCCTGCAAACAGTCTGAACTACAGATGAATTAGGGAGTAAATTCTGTCTGTATCTAAATTCTCTCATTCTCTGATGACTTCCTAGGTGATAAGACAGAGGAGCTGGAAGGATTAGGGTTGAGGAAATATAAATGACTGAACTCAGGATCAAGAGGAAAAAATAGATTTTTCTCCATCTTTACTCTCTTTTTTTTCCTCCACCCTCCCCTTTCCCGGTGGCTAAATTCTGAGTGGTTAATTATTGTGACAAGCCAAGGTCCCAAGAAAAAACAGATGGGTCATTTCATTCTACTTGAATAATTGTGGAGATGATGTGACCTCTTCCACTGATAATCTGATGATTTTGCTCCAAAAAAAATGAGTCAAAATTCCAGGCTCAAAAGTTTTCCGTAAATGTTTTGGGACAAACAATTCACTGAAGTCTTGGTTTGGCATTGTTATTGACTAGCTTTTGACTCAGTAAAAGTCATTTAATAGTGGTACCTAATTCCGGGAACAGCACATTTTATTCTCTGACAATCTGTTGGAAAACATTTTCCTGAGGCTTCATTATGGAATAATGAGTAAAGAATACCACCTTTAGTCTTAAGCAGTAGATTCAAATTATAGCTATTCCTATTAGAAAACATTTGCTAGCATTGGGGGGGTTGGAATAGGGATTATAATATATGTGTTTCTGTTGTTGCAAGAAGAAAACTAATTGAAGAAGGATTGGGGTGGTGGGAAAGAGTCATGAATTATTTAGGCTCATAGTTGGAAAGAGAAACTGAAAACTATGTTGTTCAACTAGACCCTGAACAAAAATGCCCACTTCAACATCCCTAATAAGTGTTGGTCTAAGCTCCATTTGAATACATTAAGAGGGATCCACCCCTTGCCCCAAAGTAGTACATTTCTACCAGTAGAGTTCTGCTTGTAGGAAGTTTTCTTGATACCAAGCCAAAATTTGCACTTTAAACAATTTCCCTAATCATTTTTCGATCAGCTCTCTGGGACCCAATAGAATATACCAAATGCATCTTATGACACCTCTTAAAAATGAATAACAGATGGAAATCCTTCTCCCAGTTTCCCACCAATCCTCTTTTCCACGTTAAATAAGCTCAGTTCCTTAAGAAGACCCTCATATGCATGAATTTGAGACCTTTTATCACCCTGGTTGCCTGGTGGCATTTTTCAAAACACCAACATCTTCCCTAAAAAAAATAAAATTTCCCTTAGAAATAGTAAATCTTTAATAGACAATTGGATCTAAATAACAGACAGCCACTAACCCACTACTACTATTACATTATTATTCCTTTTTTTCTCCTTCTCTTCTTTCTCCTTCCTTCTTCTTCCTCCTTCTCCTCCTCCTTTTACATCAGTTTCTCCTCATTTTCCTTCTCTATCATCTCATTCTCCTCCTCCTCTTCTTTCTCCTCCTCCTCTTCTTCCTCTTCCTCCTCTTCTGTTTTCTTTGTTCCTTCTCTTGCTACTTCTTTCTAGGAAAAAAAAGACACATGTAGAAATCAGAAACATAGCCAAAATAAACAATGCCATAAAGTTCATATATTTCTGAAGAAGGATTTACAGGTTAGTCTTTAATAAAACAAAAGAAAAAAAAGATATCCTTCTCTTTTAAGGAAAATGAAAAGGAAAGAAAGAAAGAAAAAAACCAAAGACTGATTGCAAAGAGATTCTACTAAATATTTTCCAGGCAGATGATAAATGAAATAACTTCTCCCTTCTAAAAATTTTTAGGGCACATTGTAGACAATAGTGCATAGACTCTACATTATACTGGATGGCTAACATAAGCTCAATGGACAAGTGCCCATTTTCTATACCTATTTTTGATACTTCTAAATAGTGTGATATTATTGATCAATGAATCAATCAGTAAACTATTAAGAGCCTACTATGTGCCAGACGCTATTCTAAGTGTTGATTATGCAAAAAGAAGCAAAAGACAATCCCTATCCTCAAAATACTTAAGTCTAATGAGGAAAACAACATGCAAATACATACACATACACACATAAAGCAAGCTATATATAGTATAAAGAAGAAATGATTCATGAGAGAAGGCATTGGAATTGTGACATTGGGGACACTTTCCTATAAAAAATGGATTTTAGTTTAGGCAAGGAGGTCAATAGAGTAGTTGAGGTAGAGCATCTCAGGCATGGGGGACAGCCAGAGAAAAATACCTGGAGCTGAAAGATAGAGTATCTTGTTTGTGGAGCAGCCAAGAGACCAATGTCACTGGATTGCAGAATAGGTAATGATGATTTTGGTGTAAGAAGACCAAGGATCAAGTTATGAAAAGCTTTGAAATGTGAAATAGAATATTTTATATTTGATGGCATAGGTGATAGGGAGCCACTGGAATTGTGTGTTTGTGTTTGTGTGTGTCTGTCTGTGTGTGTGTGAGAGAGAAAGACAGACAGACAGATGTCTACACATGCACACACAGAGATAATTTTAGAAATTCATTTCAGAAAAATCATTTCAGTGACTGAATGAAGAAATTAAGTAGAGAGAGACTTGAAGCAGGCAGATCTACCAGCAGGCTACTGAGATAATCCAAATGTGAGGCAATGAGGGTTTATATAAGTGTTAGAGGAAAGAAAGGGCGGTATTCTAGAGATATTGCAGAGGTAAAACTGATAGGCCTTGTCAACAGATTAGGGGAGATAGGGTGAGATATAGTGAACAACCCAGAATGACTAATAGTTGTGAATCTAAGGAACTTGGAAGGTAATATTTCTCTCAAAAACTATAGAGAAGGTGGGGGAAGTTTTTTGGAAAAAACAATGACTTCTCTCAGACATGTTTAGCTTAAGATAACTTTTGGACATCCAACTTTAGATGTCTGAAGTGCAATCGAAAATGTAAAATTGGAAGTTAGCAGAGAGGTTGAGGCAGGATGAGTAGAACATAGAAATGGTAAATGAATCCCTAGGAGCTCATGAGATCATTAAGTGAAGAGGGAAAAGAGAAGAGGAGCCAGGACAGAAACTTTTTAAAATAGTATTTTGTTTTTACAAATACACACAAAGATAGTTTTCAACATTTGCCTTTGCTAAACCTTCCAAATTTTCTCTCTCCTTTCCCCCTCCCCAAGACATCAAGCAATCTGATATACGTTAAACATGTGCAAATCTTCTTTTTTTTTTATTAAAGCTTTTTATTTGTATAACATATATATGGGTAGTTCCCCAACATTGATCTTTACAAAGCTTTCCATTACAAATTTTACCCCCAGTCCCCTCCCCTCCCCTAGATGGCAGGAAGTCCACTACACGTTAATAATGTTGAAATGCTTGAGAAGTTATGCAAGAAAAATCCTATCTACAAGAAAAAAAGAGAATCAGAGAAAGGCAACACAATGCAAGCAAATGTCAATAGAGATCATGAAAATGTTACGTTGTGGTCCATATTTCATTTCCCTCTCTCTGGGTGTATATGGTTTTCTTCAGTGAACAATTGGAACTGGTTTGAGACAATTCTTTGTTGCAGAGAACCATGTCCATCAGAATTGATCATCATGTAATACTGTTGTTGCTGTGTATGATGATCTCCTGGTTCTGCTCGTTTCACTCAGCATCAGTTCATGCAAGTACCTCCAGGCCTCTCTGAAATCGTCCTGCTGGTCGTTTCTTACAGAGCAATAATATTCCATAACATTCATATACCATAATTTATTCAGCCACTCTCCAATTGCTGGGCATCCCTTCAGTTTCCAGTTTCTAGCCACTACAAAAAGGGCTGCCACAAACATTCTTCATGTGCAAATCTTCTTAACATACTTACATATTCGTCATGTTGTGCAAGAAAAATCAGATCTAAAGGGGAAAAACAACACAAGGAAAAAAAACAATAAACAACAATAACAAAAGGTAAAAATATTATGCTTTGATTCACATTCAGTCTCCATAATTTTCTCTCTTGAGGCAGATTGAAAATCACAAGTCTATTGGAATTGCCTTGAATCACCTCATTGTTGAAAAGAGCCAAGTGCATCACAGTTGATCATCACATAATCTTGTTGCCATGTACAATGTTCTTTTGGTTCTGTTCACCTCACTTAGCATCAGTTCAGGCAAGTTTTTCCAGTCTTTTCTCGAAATCAGCCTGGTTATCATTTCATATAGAATAATAAAATTCCATTACATTCATAGGCCACAGCTTCAGCCATTTCCCAACTAATGGGTATCTACTCAGCTTCCAGTTCCTTGCCACTGCAAAAAGGGGTGCTACAAACATTTTTGCAAATGTGGATCATTTCCCCTCAGGATCTTTTTGGGATACAGATCCAATAGAAACACTGCTGATTCTAAGGGTATGTACAATTTTATAGCCCTTTGGGCATAGTTCCAAATTGCTCCCAGGACAGAAACTTGGAGAATACCAATACTTAGAGTATATGACTTAGATAAAGACCCAGCAAAGAAGATTGAGGAGTGGTCTGAGAGGTAGAGAACAAGGAGAGAAAAGCATCTAGAAAACCTATAAAGAAGAACATATTGAGGAGAGAGCATCACAGACTACAGAGAGATCAAAGACAATGAGGATTGAGAAAAAAATTGGATTTGGTAACTAAGAGATCATTGGTAACTTTGGAGAGAGCTGTTTTGGTGGAATGATAAGGAATGATAAGAATTGTAAGAAGAGTAAGAATTGATAAAGTAGAGACACCTACCATAGACAGCCTTTTTGAACTATTTAGCTGTTGTTATTTATCCTTCATTTTGAAGAGGACCAAGGACATTTTGGAGTTATGTTTTGAATTGCCCCTGAATTGGATTTAAGTGATGCTGAGTTGCACAGTTCTGTCACACTATTTCTTCAGAGTCATCAAAGCCCAGTGGCAAGACAAAAGTTAAAATGACTCGTGATGAACCAAGAAGCAGAGGATGACTTCTATTGTCTTCATTGTCCGACCAAGTTCTAAGTGCTCCACAGTACCTGCTTCAGCCATCTCTATGGCTACCAGAACAAACTGTTCTCATTTAGTTATTCCACTGGGGAAAGTCTTCATATACTTGGGGTAGACATTCCCTAACTCATTGATGGGTTTGAGGCTTCTTGGTTACTCTCAATCTGGTTTACCTCACCTGCTGAAACAGTTTTATTAAGGTGTGACTGCTACACATACTAAGCTTACTGGAGACACAGTTGAGTCACAGACACAGAGATGAATGAAAGGTGAACACCAAAGATGGATGAGCAGCCCTAGAAAGGGCTCACTTGCCCTCTATAAAAAAATAAAAGAGAAATAGGTTGATAATAAGCAGGAATAGAAGGATGAAATGAGAGGGGTTTTTTCAGGATATGGGAGACATGGCCATATTTGTTAGCAATTGGTCATAATGGTTGTAGAATTGTCCTGAGAAACAGGAAGGCCAGAGTTCATGTCTTACTCCAGAAACATGGGCTTTATGATTCTGGCCAAGTCCTTAAGTTTTCAAGAGCAACTCAGTAAGCCTGAAATATTGCAGAAAAGTCATTGACTTGCATTGGTAGAAGTTTCTCATGTGAGCTTTATATATCAATGACACCAGAAATCCAAGACCTACATTTTCTACATTTGTCTTTTCATTGTCTTTAGTTATGTAAGTATATGTCTTCTCCATCTCTTAAGACAGTTGCAGAGAGGGTGCTGACCTGCAATGATGGAAGGAGTTTCCTTATCTTGGAGTTCCCTATAACACTAAAATTGTGGCAATAGCCCTATCCTTTCTAAGTTTCCTAGGTGACCACAAAAGAAGTCCTCCATGATTATCCTGAAGGAATCTTCATTCATATTAGGCTTCTATCTTAAGTAGTGAGCATCCTATTTTCCTGGGCAACCCAAAAAAAAGATGGCAGCAAGGGTAGACCAGATACACTTGAATTCCCCATTACACATATTTGCTGCCTATCTGGTTCAAAGCCCCTCCTGGTATCCATTACCTTTCCTGTGATCTCATCCCTCCTGGGCCTCCCCCACTACCTGGAATCACTTGAACTCATCTTATATGAAAACCCTTCCAAATTCCCCCATGTACTCCTTCCTGAAGGCCTTTGTCATACCCTGCAAGGCTTCAATCCCATCCCAGACTTGCTCCCTATCTTCAGATCGTCTGGTACCTTACCTGAATGAGCATATCATTCCTGAGGAGCTTACTCATTCCTTCTTGCACCCTGCTTTCTGCTTGTCACCACACCCTCCTACCAGTTGCCAACGTTCTCTATATATTATCTTGTCCTTCCTTCCTCCCTTTAATGCCAATAAGGGAGGCTCTTCATACTTTCCAAGGCTAACTCCTTGACCAGTGAATGCACTTGGCCCCAGATCTTCCTGTCTCCTTTTGGAATCTGTTCCATCAATTGCTCTCCTCTCTTTGTATATTTTCAGTCTCTCCATTCCAAAGAACTTACTTCTTGTTTCTACCAACAAACATGTCTAAAAAGAAAATATACATCCTTTTACTATTTTTACTATCCCATTTTTCTCTCCTTACTTTCTATGACTCCATCACTTTCATTTTACAGATGAGAAAACTGAGGAACCAAGAGGAGGTCCCAAGGTCTCAGAATTAGGTAGTAGTACCAGCAAGTACTGGAGCCCATATCCATTGCTTTATCACTTCCTTTCCCATATCCTCTCCTGCACTCCCTTGCATACTATATAGGCCAGAGGACAGATGACTCTGGGTGCCACCTGTTGGCAGTATTCTGGCACTTTATTTGGACACAAGCACTTTTTTTTCATTTTCTCTCCCTTTCTTCTTTCACTTTTTCCTCCTAAATTTTTTCCCATTCTTTTTCTCTCACTACATTCTTTTCTCTCTCCCCTCTCTTCCTTTAAACATCAAGGAGAGATAAAATTGTCATTGAGGCAGGGGGATGAGAGCTAGCACTGCCTTTGGAGCAGGGATATCTGATTCCCTGTTCAGTTTTGGCACTTGCCAGCCATATGCCCTTGGGCTACATTTTCTGCTAAGTTCTAAGGTCTCTTCCAGTTTTAAATCCTGTAACATTGGATTATTTGTAGTGATTCACTAAGCAAAGATGATTAACAAAGTATTATACCTGACTGAGCAGTTTAAAAGCCTTGAGGGGAAGGAATTAGTTTTAACTAAAATTTCATTCCCCTAAAAGAATAAATGAAACTTGATAGCAATTTGGTCATTTTACCTGAAAAATAGCATTGTACTGAGCTGACCTTGCCTGCTTGTGGAATGTGAGGCAGGATGGTACAGTTCAGAAGGAAGCAGATTTGAGAGCAAAAGACCTGGTTTCAAATCTTGTACTTATAATCTGTGTGTCTTTAGTCAAGTGATTTCTTTTCTCTGGATCTGTTTCTATCTCCTTAATTTACACTATCAGGGATTTGGACTAGATGACTGCTAGGATTTCTTTCAGTTCTCATCAATGATCCCATGGGGTCAGCATGAATAGGCGATTGCAATGATGTGGTTCTTACGGAATGTGTTTTTTACTCTTAATTACACAAAAGTGGACATTCAAATATTGTCCATGAGAAAGGAAATAATGGGATATCTAGCTGAAATGCCCAACACTTAACACAGCACCTGGCCTTTAGTGAGCACTTAATAAGTACTAGTTAACTGATCCCAGACCAAGGATGTGGCTGATATGCCACCATGGACAATTCTTGGGGAGCTCTGGCTGGACAGCCATGGGTAGCAGGGCCACTACTAGATAATAGGGGACATTCATCCCCAGCCATGCCCCCAGTTACACAGGCAAAGGAGTTAGGAATATTTTGTTTGGCAGGATAAAGAAATATGAGGGAGGCAGAATAGGACTTAATATAAGAGGAGAAAACCCTTAGCAATTAGATCTGTCCTCAGGTGATATGGGTTTCTTGTGTTGAAATTGTATGTCTAACACCAGAATATTTTCAGAAGACATGGGCCCCATGTTGGCGGTGATCAGAAATTCAGAGTTGACCCCACTTGTACCCAATTAATCAACAAACATGTATTAAGTGCTTCCTATGTGCCACGTTCATTGAGTAGTTATCATTTTGTTAGCTATGTGGATTGTGAATTGGAGTACGTGGGGAGGGGAAAAGAGATTATAAATAGACCATCTGATAGCTAATAATACTGTGCAGCTAATATTCATAGAACCTTTTAAGAATTTTTAGAGGTCAAATTTAATGGTTCAGGTCAGGTGCTAAGTTACTGAATTAGTATGATGCATGTGTGAGGGGAGCAGATGTGAGAGAAATGTCATAAAGGTAAAATGAACAAGATTTGGCAAGTCATTGGTTACACTGGGTGAGGGAGAAAAAACAGTTGAGAGTAAGTCTAAGATTGCAAAATTGGGTGACTAAAAAGATGATGGTGCTATTAATAAATGGAGGGAAGTTAGAAAGAGGAGGCCATTTTGGGGGAAGGCTGACTGGTTCTCTTTGGTACATGATAAGCTTGAAATAATTATGTGATGCCCACATCAAAATGTTCGATAGATAATTGGTAATGTTGAACTCGAATTCAGTATCTGATGTTAGGATCATAGACTTATACCTGAAAAGGACTTCAGAGAACATTTCGTCCAAGCCCTTCATTTTACACATTTGAGAGTCACTTGCATTAAAATGAAAATGGAAAAACACACATAAACACACACACACACACACACAGAGAAAGAGAGAGAGAGAGAGAGAGAGAGAGAGAGAGAGAGAGAGAACAAGAGAGGGAAGAAGAGAGAGGGAGGGAGGAAAGGAGGGAAGGAGTAAGGGAGGGAAACAGGGAGAAAAAGAAAGAGACAGATAGAGACATATATATATATATATATGTACATACATACACACACACACACACACACACACACATATATATATACATAGAGAGACAGAGAGACACACAGAGAGAGAGACAGAAACAGCAATAGACAAAGAGACCATAGATGATGAAGGGAAGAAAAGAGAAAGTAGGACAGAGATTTGGGAATATGCATAGTTAAGGGGTAAATCTTGTTTGATGATCCAGGGGCGGAAAGCCTGAGAAGGGGCAGTCAGACAGAAGAACCAAGAGAAAACAACATCCCAAAATCTAGAGTAGAGAATATCCAGAGTGAGAGGGTGGCTAATAGAGAAAATGCTCCTGAATTTCTTGAATGGGTTTAGAGACCAATGGATAAGTTAAGAGAGAGGACTTTCCATTGCACAATAAGGTTAGAAGGCAGGCTGCAGGAATTTGAGGAATAATTTGAGTGGAGGTGAAGAATGTAAAACCCATTTCCATTTTCCCTAGCCTTGAAAGGGTAGAGAAATATGGGATAAAACTTTGTGGTGGTGTCCAGCGAACCAATAAATATGAAGGTTGGTTTTGCTTGTTTGTTTTTGTTTTTAGGATGGAGAAGACCTGGGCATGTTATAACTAACATGGAAAAAGCCAGTTGATAGGGAGGGAATGAAGATCATATCACCCAGGGATGCTGTGAGCTCAAATGACATAATGTATATAAAGCATTATAATAGATGTAAATTTATAAATATTAAAGCACTATATAAATGCTCATCAGTATCATCATCAACAGCTTATACTCACCAGTCCTCCAGTATGGTGACAATTTAATTTCCTTTTTTTTTAAATTAAAGCTTTTTATTTGCAAAACATATATATGGGCAATTTTTCAGCATTGACCCTTGCAAAGTTTTCCATTACAAAATTTTCCTTTTTAGTCCCCACCCCTCCCCTAGATGGCAGGAAGTCTACTACATGTTAATTATGTTGAAATACTTGACAAATCAAATACGTGTATACATATTTTTACAGTTATCTTGCTGTGGAAGAAAAGTCAGATCTACAAGAAAAAAATCTGAGAAGGGAAACATAATGCAAGCAAACATCAATAGAGAACATGAAAATGTTATGTTGTGGTCCACATTTCATATCCTTGTCTCTGGGTGTATATGGCCTTCTTCACTGAACAATCGGAACTGGTTTGAAACAGTTCATTGTTGAAGAGAGGCACGTCCACCAGAATTGATCAGCATATAGTCTTGTTGTTGCTGTGTATAATGATCTACTGGTTCTGCTCATTTCACTCAGCATCAGTTCATGCAAGTCTCTCCAGGCGTCTCTGAAATCATCTTGTTGGTCATTTCTTAAAGAATAATAATATTCCATGACATTCATATACCATAATTTATTCAGCCATTCTCCAATTGATGGGCATCCATCCACTCAGTTTCTAGTTTCTAGCCACTACAAAAAGGATTGCCACAAACATTCTTGCACATGTGAGTCCCTTTCCTTCCTTTAAGATCTCTTTGGGATATAAGCCTAATAGAAACACTGCTGGGTCAAAGGGTATGCACAGTTTGATAACTTTTTGAGCATAGTTCCAAATTGCTCTCCAGAATGATTGGATCTGTTCACAGTTCCACCAAGAATGTATTAGTGTCCCAGTTTTCCCACATCCCCTCCAACATTCGTCATTATCTTTTCCTGTCATTTTAGCCAATCTGACAGGTGTATAGTGGTACCTCAGAGGAAAACTTAATTTCCTGAGCCTTCTACTGAACCACTGCTGATCTTAAGCAATGTTTACATAGTAATATGAGTGTGCACTGGTAAATATTTAACAATCAGACTCTTCCCTCCCGTCTAAAAACTGTGTGCACATCTAGTTTTAAACCTAATCTGCATCATTAATGCTTTTTTAAGTCTGTGCAATCAACAAAACAAGGAATCAAGTTCTGATTTGTAGTGACTGTGCATTTCCCAAAAAATCTTTGTAATTTGTGAAGTTGCCCCCCTCTTACCTACTCCTGTAGTTTTCCATCCCCAAACCCTGGTTCCTTGGTTTCTCCATAGTGCTTTGTGGCAAGTGCCATATCAAAGCATCTTAAAGATTGTTGTGGGCTCATTGGAGGGACTAGGAAAAGTGAATGCAGCATCTTCCTCTTTTTCAGGAATGCTAGGACAGCTAAATAAAGCCACGGCTATGAAAATTGAGTATCGATGTGGGGTGTATTGGTTTTCAACACACTGGTTAGCATAGAACTATAAAACTTTTGTCTCACATATAACTCATACAAAAGCTTGTGAGGGGAGTTCTCGAAAAGTTTTAAGAATATAAAGGAGCTCTGAGATTTAAAAAGGTTGAAATGTTTAATATATATTGGACTACTTGCCATCTAGGGAAGGTCGTGGGGGAAGCGGGGGGGGGCGGAGATTGGAACACAAGGTTTTGCAAGGGTTAATGTTGAAGAATTACCCAAGAATATGTTTTGAAAAATAAAAAGCTTTAATAAAAAAGGTTGAATCCCACTGCCATATGTCAACATATGGCCAGAAGACAGGAAAAAAGCACTCATTGGGAAGGAACCTTTCATTGGCTTATGCAGTATTAAGATCATTGGATATGGCATCAATAAATCTTGATTCAAATTCCTACTTTTGCCACTTAACTGTCAGACCTTGGCTAAGTGACAGCTTGTGTAAGCCTCAGTTTCCTCATGTATAAAAAGAGATCATTGGACTTGATGGACTCTGAAGTATCATTTGACTCTAAATAGAACATATTGTGATTTCCTATGTTCCTTGGGTGACGGCAGAAATGTCTAAAAGCATGGATTGCCATGGTCAGGCTGCCATGATTAAATATAAAGGAAAAAAATGAAAAATAGTGAGATATTAAAATAGTGAAAAATCCATTCCCATGGATTTATGTTTTATGGATGGGCTTTATTCAGTCCTTACAGCACTAGGGACTCTGGAGTTGAATATTCTAAGGATCCTTGGGAGTCTCAACACTACACTTTGAAAACTCCCAGTTGAAGAAATTCCCTCTACCAATTAAAGGCTACCCTTTATTTAGTTTTATTGATTTTTAGAGAGTTGACTAGCACACTGAGAGGTAAAATTAGTTGAACCCAGGTCTAATTGACTTCAGGGATGGCTCTCTAGCCACTAATCCATGGTGACTCTCAGGTGATTCCTATTGTTTGTGATGATTATTATTAGTTAAAATAATGTCTCCATTCAAGTTGTCCTTTGTTAGAATGGATTATGGTGACTCAATTCATAGCATGGTACCACTGGCAAGGGTGAGGGTTGGGAGCAGCATGTGAACTAAGGACCTTCTGCCGTTGCTTTGGGGGGGGAGGATAAATTTGGAACTGCCAAAAATAGCTCATGTCTCTAGCAAAGGCCAAATAATGAAGACATGGGCCAATTGAGGCAGCAAGATATTTTGTTAGAGTATTGAAAGGAGGGAGCCCATAAACAGGTCTTAAAGGCAAAGCATGCAAGCAGAAAGCATAAGATGACACTCACATCTGAGAGACCAAGTAGAATGAAGCTCAGGTTTAAAACTGAGCATCCGAAAGGGTGTGAGCTTACATCAAAAGGCAAATTTCCAGTTTGGCTGGTGGTGACTGGGCTAGTTCTTTCTTAAGCCCCAGTTTTTTGGCTTTATTCTATCTTGGCCTTAAGCAGTAACTTCAGATGAAAACAATTCCCTGTGCAGGTGAGCCTGGCTTATATAGGAAACTTCACATGTATGCACAGCCATGGACACTGTTTGCTCTGCATTGAATCTGAAAATTGTGTGTGGATGTGAAATAGTATGATAATATGTTCCAGGAAATCTGACTGCTCTCAAGAATCCCATTCTGTGGCTATGGTTCATAAATACTTATTTTTGACATTTTCAGGAACTGTTTTAGTCATCATGGAGACTTTCTGGCATGTCATCTTCTTCTACCTGTCTAGGCTTCAGTCCCTAGATGAGTCCCTAGAAATTGCGTGATACCACCCTGACTTTTTCAGGGTCATGAAACTGGTAAATTAGAGACAGAATTTGAACCCATCCCCAATGGTATTCATGTGACATTTGCTTCATTTTTAATGTCTTAAATGTGCATCCCCACCCCAAATAAATATTTAATTATGTTCCCTCTAAGGACTTGGGTCTACATTGTAGCAAATGAAAAATGAAATGACTGAGGAAACAAGGTTTAAGCTTCTGTTTTATTAAGCAATGCATGCCAAAAGTAAAATTAGGACCAAGTTGTTCTCATCTCTGGCACTGGACTCTAAACTCTGGGAGAAACAGATTTTTATTTATTAAAAATAATTATTAAAACAAATTGGTTAAAAGAAAACAATTAACCAGGATACAAAATTGGATTTCTTATTGGAGGAGAGATCAAAGACTTTCCTTGTTGGGAGTGGGAAGAGCAAACAGAGACAATTCCCTGAATTTGGAGAAAAGGTGTCCCACTCCTTCAAGTGTCTGTATCCAATCAAAAGAACATGTAAATAGAAACTGATTGATCAGTGACATATAATTTGCTTTAGATGTATACCTCCTACCATCCATCATTGGATCTGATGAGTTTCTAATGAGCATAATCTAGTTCCTTAGTTAAGGATCTCTAAGTAGCAGGTAGAGATCATCCAGTTTCCCATCCATTTAGAGTTAGGTTTAAATAATACAGTAATACAATAAAGGTTTCTCACAAGACAGAAGTGGACTACAGCCATAATTAAATAGAAGAGGAACTGAGCTATACTCAAAACTTAAGTCACAAACTAGTGTCAGTGTGGGCCATTTAATTTCCACAATTAACCATGTGATATTTTAATTCCCTCAGCAATTCAGATCTATATCTTGTGATACCAGTGTGATCTTGGGCAATATACTTCCCTTTTCTGGGCTTGAGTTTTGTCCTCTAAAATAAAGGACCTGTATAGATAATTTCTAAGATCTCTTCTAGCTTGAGATAGATGATGCTGTCATCCAGTGATGGACTTTATTTAGGTGTGACGGAAGCATGACCCATGTGTTGATTTCTTGCATGTTGTGGTTACTTGTCTAAAACCTCAGGAAGTTTTGAAAAATAAACCTGAATATGTCAGTTTACACATTTTGGAATTTTCTTGAACTTCTACTGTTTGAGCCCATAAAATTGATGACATAACAAATGGTTTCTGGTACATTTTAATGTACATATATAAACAAAAGGAACCACGCAGTTGCTTCATATGGTACTATTTAAGGACGTCATTATCAGCCAAATAATCACTGTCTTGCAAGATTTAATCTTCCCTCAGACCACATTGTTTGGATATTGTATGTAATCAGGATACAAGCCATGAAAACTATCATCAGAAAACAATTGACAATATAAATGAGCTAATACAAGTGAGGTTGAAGGAAATCTAGTGTTGCTTTTTTCCTAAAAGTTCAGTCTTGAGACTAATGGGTACATGAAGATAAAGACATGCTGCTCAAACCAAAAAGAGGGTGGGCTACTGGGCCCACTCTCAATTCTGTACTTGGGGATGGAGTTTGGTCCAAAGTTCAGTTTGAAGAGGATCTGCTCTCTAAACAAAATGGGGCTAAGCTCCCTTCCCCCACAATATTTTTGGCTCATTAAAACTTAAGCAATTTTACTTATATCTTAGATGAGGGCTCACATCTAGAGTTTAATCAAAAGAAAAGGACTAATAAGATTTTCAATTTATAAGTCAAGTTAATTGGAATTTAGTAGTCACCTAATATGTGTCAAGTGCTGGGTATATGAAGGGGAGGGAAGGAGGTAATAAGCATTTATATAATGACTACTATATGCCAAACATTGTGCTAAACACAACAAATATTATTTCATTTGATCCTCACAACAATCTTATGAAGTAATTTTATTATCTTAGTCATTTTACAGCTGAGGAAACTGAGGTAAACAGATATTAAGTGACTGCCTCAGTATCACATAGCTAGTATCTTAAGCTGGATTTGAACTCAGGCTTCATGATTCCTGGCCCAGGGATCTATCTCTTTTACCATCAATTACCCCTACAAAGAAAGGCAAAGGCAGTCCCTGCCCTCAAAAAACTGAAAATCTAATGTGAGAGAGAGAATAACAATACATAAAAAGCTATGTATGAAAAGGCACACACATAAATAGATATAAACACATATGTACATAAATATAAATATATACATGTGTGTGTGTGTGTGTGTGTGTGTGTGTGTGTGTGTGTGTGTGTAATAGCTAATCTCAGAGGGAAGGCACTAATGGAAAGCAAAGTTTTTGCCAAACTTGGGATGTTAGGTGAGGGCTGAAAGAAACTAGGGAAGCCAGGAGGAAGAGGTGAGGAAGAGGAGAATTCTAAGCATGAGGCAGAGACAATAAAAATATATAGAATTAGGAGGTTGAAGGTCTGGTGCTGTGAATAGTAAGAGCACCGAAGCCATGACATTGCAGAATACATGGTAAAGACTAGAGTATAAGAAGTATAGGAAGGGACCTGATTGAAAAGGCTTTGAAAGGTGAATAGGAGATTTTATATTTGACTGGGAGTCACCTCAAAGCCACTGGAATCTATTAATTAGGGTGGTAACATAGTGAAACCTGTACATTAGGGAAATCACTTTGATAGTTGAGTAATGAACTCTGCCTCAGTTTCCTCATCTGTTAAATGATCTAGAGAAGGAAACCACTCCAGTATTTTGTCCAAATAAGATCATGAAGAATTGGGCATGACTCAGTTAACTCAACAACAACAATGAGAAGAAGGACTGGAGTACAAAGACTTGAGAAAGGGAGGAGAAAGAAGCTCATCTAATAGTGAAGGCATATGGATATGAGAACCCATACCAGGATAGCACAGTCAGAGGAAAGAAAGGGCAATATCTGCAGTATCCTATAAAGATAGAATTGATCAGAATAGCACAGAATCAGAAGAAAGAAGGGGCAATATCTGCAGTATCCTGTAAAAGTAGAATTGATAGTGCATGGCAACAGATTGGATCTGGGTGAAAAAAAAAGAAGAATCAAGGGAAAAAAGAGAACTAAGCTGAGAACTTTGACAACAAGGAAGATGGTGGCACTCTCCATAGTAATAGGGAAATTAGTTTTGGAGAAAAGATAATAAGTCCAGAGTGGGGATAATAGAAGGAGCAATCTACTAAAAGGCAAGATGAAATGGAATCATGTGTGCACATGCACATATTTGCTGTCATGGAACATGTCCTTCTCTTCATGTGAGATGGCTGAAGGGGGAGTCATTAGAAGGCATTTCAATTATATGAAATGACCAAGAAGGAAGAAAAGGGAGTTAATAGGGAAGAAGAGAGACTTCTTTTTAAATAGTCCCAATAATTTTCAATGAAACTTAAATAAGCTTGGGGAAGTCACAGGAAGTTTGCAAAGGCATGAAAATGAATTAGGATTAGAAATGGAAAAAAAATCCACCACAGGGTATGGGATACTGAATCAGTTAGGGAAGAGAAAAAGGATTTTTTGCCACACTGAAGGCCCAATTGAAGTTATGCAACATAAATTTTTATTGGGCCTTTTCTATTCACTTTTGTGATTTTTCTCCAGTTTGGTTTAATAACATATGAATATTCAACGAAAACAGCATGTGGTAAGATCAGGCTTGGCAGGGCAATACTGGCAATAGACAAAGGACTCAAGAAGAAAAGAATAAAGAGTTGAAATGATTCACCTTTTTGAGTTTGAAAAAGGAGGGAAATATATTCAGTGCAGAGTGATGGTCTCAGAACCACAAGAGGAAGAATAGTGGTAGGGGTTATAAGAAAAAGGAAGAGGTAGAATGACAAAAACATATAATTGAACAAAAGAATTTTAGAATTCACAAACACAAAAGGGCAACAAATATGAGTATGGGAAAGTTAAAGGTATGCTCATCTCTGAATGTAGCTGATGTAAGGTATAGGACTATGGAAACAAATAAGTTGAGAAACTGGGGAATTAGGATATTTGAGGGAATATCTATCCATCTCTATGTACCTACCTACCTTCATATCTATTTACCTATCTTTCTCTCCATCCATCTACCCATCCATCCATCTATCCATTCATCCATCCATCCATCCATCCATCCATCCATCCATCCATCCATCTAACCATCTATCTAACTATCTATCTGTCTGTCTGTCTGTCTAAGTAGAAGTCTCCTATTTTAAGGGCAGGAGTTGGAGAAGGAAAAAAAAGTGAGCTGGGTCTTAACTCACTGAAGAAGGAAGGAGAGTATTCTAGAGGTTAGTAGATGACCACTACTAGAATCTTGATTGGAAGACAAACTTTTGATAGAAGGAGAGAAATTAGTGAATGATAGCTATAGAAGAAGATTCTAAAAATGACAATGGGCAGTAAGAAATATTCTGACTATGTCACAATAATCTCTGAGATGGGACCATTAGAAGTGAAAGTATAATGAGAAAAGAGGATTCCTGCCTTGTATGGAATCCTCTGGTTTGGAGTTATATTAATGTGCTGGAAGGATCAATGAAATGGCTAATTGGGCAAGGATTTTATTCCCAGGAAAAGCAATTGATGTGAAGTTGTAAAATATGAATCTGTAAGGAAATACTAAATCTAAGAGATTCACAAATACACATTTATTGAAAGAAAACTAAACAACAAACAAGCTGCATGCTAAAATTCATTTACTTTTCAGTAAGCAAACTCTCTATATGGACCTCTCATATCTTTCCATTCTGGACATACACATTTTAGAATGTTTGTTCTCCTAAGATCACAAATGAATAAATACAAAATAGGACAACCAGGACCTGATCCAAGAGCAAATGTGTCTAGTTGAGTCCCCAACCCCACCCAATACTAGGTTCAATGTAGGCAGTTATTATGATGCTAGACTGGAACTAATCCTTCCCCCCACCCCCACCCCCATTATTTAAAGGCTCGGCATTATGTTCAATATGACTACTTGGAATCTGACATACCCTACCAGAATACAAAATCCTTTCATATGAAAGGATCAAACTGTCATATTATTACCTAGAAACACAAATGACAGCTATGAGCATGCTCCATGGGTTGTTTCCTATTAGCAATTTAATCTCGATACATACCTTATATACAACAAGATAACATACCTAGAGCTGGAAGGGGTCTTAATGATCAGTTGTCTATTCAAGCTTCCACTCCCATCTTCATACTATTTTACTTATAAGGGAACTGAGAGACAGATGGCTTCTCCAAGGTCACATGAATAGTGTGTGTCTAAATCAGCATTTGAACCCATGACCTCCTACTCCATGAAGTATGTCACCATTATTTAAAGTCCAGTTGATCCTAAAAAGAAATCTCAAGTTGTTAATGTTACATTTAAAATATCTTTTTTTGAAGTGGAGAATGTACCATAGATTAACTATTCTTTTTTTGTAAATCTTATTTAATATTTTATTTTCCCCAATTTCATGCAAAAACCATTTTAATTTTTTTTCCTAATTTTGAGTTTCAAATTCTCTCCCTCCTTCTCCATCCTTTGTCATGGAAAAGGCAAGCAATTTGATATAGGTTATACATATGTAGTCATGCAAAACACATTTCTATGTAAGCCATGCTGTGAAAAGAAAACACAGACAAAAAAAATACAAGAAAAATAAAAGAAGAAAAGGTATCTTTCATTTGCATTCAGGTTCTATGAGTTCTTTCCCTGGAGATGGAGAGCACCTTTCATCATAAATTTTACGGAATTGTCTTGGATCATTGTATTGCTGAGAATAGCCAAGTTATTTGTAGGAAAATCATAATACAATATTGCTGTTACTGTGTACAATGTTCTTCAGATTCTGCTCATTTCACTTTGTATCAGTTCATGTAAGTCTTTTCATATTTTTTCTGAGAGCATCCTGCTCACCATTTCTTAAAACACAATATTATTTCATCTCAATCATATACAAAAACTTGTTCAGTCATTCCTCAATTGATGGACATCTCTATTTCCAGTTCTTTGCTACCATTAAAAGTGTTGCTATAAATATTTTTGTATGTGGAAGTCCTTTTTATTTTTTTAATCTCTTTTTTAAAATTTTATTTAATATTTTGTTTTTCCTAATCACATGTGAAAACAATTTTAGCAATTTCCTTATGAATCATATTGAGAGAAACAAATCAAAACAAAGGGAAAAAACCAGGAGAGAGAAAAAAAAAGAAAAAGAAAAAAAGCAAACAAAGCATGTATTGATTTATATTCAGTCTCCATAGTTCTCTCTCTGAATGTGGATGGCATTTTACATTCAAAATTTGTTAAGATTGGCTTGGATCATTTAACTTCTGAAAAGAACCAAGTCTGTCATAGTTGATCATGACATTAATTTGCTGTGTACAATGTTTTCCTGGTTCTGCTTGTTTCACTTGGCACCAATTTATGTAAATCTTTCCAAGTCTTTCTAAAATTATTAGTCCTGTTTTATTTCAGATAATTTACTACATTCTAAAGCTCCTTTTCTTCTTATTCCAGAGTATTCTTCTTTATCAACTCTTATTATGTTTTTTTTTTTTTTTTAGAAAATCAAACCATCACATTCGACTCACATCTTTGCTTTTTGACTTAAATGTTCTAATAATAAGAAAGTTTTTAGGAGTTATAAACATCACTTTCCATGCAGGAATATAAATAGTTTAACCTCGTTGAATCCCTCTTGTGAGTCCTCTTTCCTGTTTACCTTTTTATACTATTTTTTTTTTAGCATCTTGCATTTGAAAGTTAAATTTTCCATTCTGTTCCAGGCTTTTCATCAGGAATGTTTGAAAGATCTCTTTCACTGAATATTTATTTCCCCCAAAAGGATTATACTCAATTTTGCTAGGTAGGTGATCCTTGTTAATAATCTTTTGCCCTTGGAATATCATATCCCAAGCCCTACAATTCTTTAATGTAGAAACAGCTAAATCTTGTGTTAACCTGACTATGGCTCCATGATATTTTAATTGTTTCTTTTTGGCTGCTTGCAATATTTTTATCTCAATCTAGGAGGTCTGGAATTTGGCTATAATATTCCTGAGAGTTTTCATTTTGGGATCTTTTAGGAAGTAATTGTTGGATTCTTTCAATTTCTATTGCACCTTCTGGTTTTAGAATATCAGGGAAGTTTTCCTTGAAAATTTCTTGAAAGATGATTCTAGGCTCTTTTTTAAATAAAGCTTTTCTTGTCTTTTTTTTCTTTCTTTTTTTTTTTTTAATTAAAGCTTTTTATTTGCATAACATATGTATGGATAGTTCTTCAAGACTGACCATTACAAAGTTTTCCATTACAAATTTTCCCCCCTATTCCCCTCTCCTCCCCTAGATGGCAGAAAGTCCACTACATGTTAATTATATTAAAATATTTGGCAAGTCAAATATATGTATACATGTTTCCATACTTATCTTGCTGTGCAACAACAATTGTATCTACATGAACAAAAAAATCTGAAAAAGGAAACCCAATGCAAGCAATCATGGATATAGAGCATTAAAATGATATGTTGTAGTCCATATCTCATATCCCCCTCTCTGGGTGTAGATGGCTTTCTTTACTGAACAATTGTAACTGGTTTGAAACATTTCATTGTTGAAGAGAGCCATGTCCATCAGAATTGATCATCATATAGTCTTGTTGTTGCCATGTATAATGATCTGGTTCTGCTCATTTCGCTCAGCATCAGTGAATGCAAGTCTCTCCAGGCCTCTCTGAAATCATCTTGTTGGTCATTTCTTACAGAACAATAAGAATCCATAACATTCATATACCATAATTTATTCAGCCATTCTCCAATTGATGGCCATCCATTCAGTTTCCAGTTTCTAGCCACTACAAAAAGGGCTGCCACAAACATTCTTGCACATGTGGGGCCCTTTCCTTCCTTTAAGATCTCTTTGGGATATAAGCCCAATAGAAACACTGCTGGGTCAAAGGGTATACACAGTTTGATAACTTTTTGAGCCTAGTTCCAGATTGCTCTTTAGAATGGTTGGATCCATTCACACTTCCACCAACAATGTATCAGTGTCCCAGTTTCCCCACATCCCCTCCAACATTCGTCATTATCTTTTCCTGTCATTTTAGCCAATCTGATAGGTGTGTAGTGGTACCTCAGAGTTGCCTTAATTTGCATTTCTCTGATCAATAATGATTTGGAGCACCTTTTCATATGACTAGAAATGGTTTTCATTTCTTCATCTGAAAATTGTCTGTTCATATCCTTTGACCATTTAACTTTTGGAGAGTGGCTTGAATTCTTATAAATATGAGACAATTCTGTATATATTTTAGAAATGAGGCCTTTATCAGAACCCTTAAATGTAAAGATGATTTCCCAATTTGTTGCTTCCCTCCTAATCTTATCTGCATTAGTACAAAAACTTTTTGACTTAATATAGTCAAAATTATCTATCTGGTGTTCAGTTAAGAGTTCCAAATCTTCTTTGGACATAAATTTATTTCATCTCCACAGGTCTGAGAGGTAAACTATCCTATGTTCCTCTAAATTGCTTATAATATCACTCTTTGCATCTAGATCATGAATCCATTTAGATCTTATCTTGTTATGGGGTGTAGGTGTGGGTCAAGCCCTAATTTCTTTCACACTAGATTCCAATTTTCCCAGCAGTTTTTGCCAAATAGTGAGTACTTATCCCAAAAGCTGGGGTCTTTCGGTTTATTAAACACAAAATTGCTATAGTTATTGCCTAGTTTGTCCTGAGATCCTATCCTATGCCACTGATAGACTACTCAGCCAGTACCAAATGGTTTTGATGACCCCTGCTTTATAATATAGTTTTAGATTTGGTACAGCAAGGCCACCTTCATCTGCCTTTTTTTTCATTAATTCCCTTGAAATTTTTGACCTTTTGTTCTTCCAAATGAACTTTGCTACTATTTTTTTTTTCTAGAACTGAAAAATAATTTCTTGGGAGTTTGATTGGTATGGCACTAAATAAGTAAATTAGTTTGGGTAGTATTGTGATTTTTATTATATTTGCTCAGCCTACCCATAAGCATTTAATGTTTTTCCAATTGACCAGTTTTATTTGTGTGGAAAGTGTTTTGTAGTTTAGTTTGTATAGTTTCTGACTTTTCCTTGGCAGATTGATTCCCAAATATTTTATACTATCGTCCGTTATTTTGAATGGAATTTCTTTTTTTATCTCTTGCTGCTGAACTTTGTTGGTAATATATAAAAATGCTGATGATGTATGTGGATTTATTTTATATCCTGCAACTCTGCTAAAGTTGTGAATTGTTTCTAGTAGTTTTTTAATTGAGTCTCTAGGGTTCTCTAAGTATACCATCATGTCATCTGCAAAGAGTGATAATTTGGTTTCCTCATTACCTACTTTAATTCCTTTTATCTTTTTCTTCTCTTACTGCCAAAGCTAACATTTCTAATACAATATTAAATAGTAATGGTGACAGTGGGCAGCCTTGTTTCACTCCTGATCTTATTGGGAATGGTTCTAGTTTGTCTCCATTACGTACGATGCTTGCTGATGGTTTTAAGTAGATGCTACTAATCATTTTAAGGAAAAGCCCCTTTATTCGTATACTCTTTAGTGTTTTTAATAGGAATGGGTGTTGGATTTTATCAAATGATTTTTCTGCATCTATTGAGGTAATCATATGGTTTTTGTTAGTCTGGTTATTAATATAATTGATTATTCTGATATTTTTCCTAATGTTGAACCAGCCCTGCATTCTTGGTATAAATCCTACTTGGTCATAGTGTCCTATCCTGAGGATGACTTTCTGTAATCTCATTGCTAATATCTTATTTAAGATTTTTGCATCAATATTCATTACGGAAATTGGTCTATAGTTTGCTTTCTCTGTTTTCACCCTACCTGGTTTAGCTATCAGCACCATATCTGTATCATAGAAGGAATTTGGTAGTATATCTTCTTCCCCTATTTTTTCTTTTTTTTTTTGTCCCCTATTTTTTCAAATAGTTTATATAGTATTGGAATTAATTGATCTTTGAATGTTTTGTAGAATTCACATGTAAATCCATCTGCCCTGGAGATTTTTTCTTAGGGAGTTGGTTAATAGCTTGTTCTATTTCTTTTTTCTAAAATGGGGCTATTTAAATAATTTATTTCCTCTTCTGTTAACCCGGGCAATCTATATTTTTGTAGGTATTCCTCCATCTCATTTAGATTATCAAACTTACTGGCATAAAGTTGGTCAAAGAAACTCCTAATTATTACTCTAATTTCCTCTTCATTGGAGGAAAGTTCTCCCTTATCATTTTTGAGACTAACAATTTGATTTTCCTCTTTCCTTTTTCTAATCAAATCAACTAAAGGCTTATCTATTTTGTTGGTTTTTTCATAAAACCAACTCTTAGTTTTATTTATTAATTCAATAGTTTTCTTATTTTCAATTTTATTAATTTCCCCTTTTAGTTTTAGAATTTCCAATTTGGTATTTAATTGAAGGTTTTTAATTTGTTCTTTTTCTAGTTTTTTTAATAGTAAGCCCCATTCATTGATCTTCTCTTTCTCTATTTTATGCAAGTAAGCATCTAGAGATATAAAATTGCCCCTTATAACCGCTTTGGCCATATCCCACAAATTTTGGTATGTTTTCTCATTATTGTCATTCTCCTGGATGAAATTATTGATTGTGTCTATGATTTGTTCTTTCACCCATTCATTCTTGAGGATTAGATTATTTAATTTCCAATTAACTTTTGGTCTATTTTCTCCTGGCCTTATATTTCATGTGATTTTTATTGCATCATGATCTGAAAAAGATGCATTTACTATTTCTGCCTTTCTGCATTTGATTTGGAGGTTTTTAATGCCCTAACACATGATTAATTTTTGTATAAGTTCCATGAACCGCAGAGAAAAAAGTAAACTCCCTACTGTCTCCATTCAATTTTCTCCAAAGATCTATCATACCTAACTTTTCTAACAATTGGTTTACCTCCCTAGTTTCTTTCTTATTTATTTTGTGTTTTGATTTATCTAATTCTGAGAGAGCAAGGTTGAGATTCCCCCATTAGTATAGTTTTGCTGTCTATTTCTTCTTGCATCTCTCTTAATTTCTCCCCTAGGAATTTGGATGCTATACCACTTGGTGCATATATATTTAGTATTGATGTTGCTACATTATCTATGGTACCCTTTAATAAAATATAGTTTCCTTCTTTATCTCTTTTGATTAGATCTATCTTTGCTTTTACTTGATCTGATATCAGGATTGCTACCCCTGCTTTTTTTTTTTTTGTTCACCTGAAGCATAATAGGTCCTGCTCCAGCCTTTTACCTTCACCCTGTATGTGTCACTATGCTTTAGATGTGTTTCTTGTAGACAACATATTGTGGGATTCTGGTTTTTAATCCAGTCTGCTATCTGCTTCCTCTTTATGGGAGAGTTCATCCCATTCACATTCACAATTAGAATAACTAATTCTGTATTTCCTGCCATCTTATTTACCCAAATTATGTTTTTCCCTTTCCTTTTCCCTTTCTTCCTTCCCCCTTTCCTCAGTATTTTGCTTTTGATGACCCCCTCCCCCAAACAATCCTCTTCCCTTTAGAGCCCTTCCCCCCTTTTTTACTTCTTTCCCCTGATTCTTCTAATTTCCCTTCTATTAGTCTATCCCTTTCTTTTCCTCCTTTCCCTCCCACTTCCTTATAAGGAAGGACAAGTTTCTCTGTGAAACCAAATGTGTCTGATATACACTTTTAGAGCTCAATCTGATGCGAATAAGATTTACACAATGCTCATCTCCCTCCTTTATTTCCCTCAATTATATTAGGTTTTCTTTGCCTCTTCATGAGATTTTACCTTATTTTTACCTCCTTTTTTAAAACCTTATTTTATTACCTTTTCCCTTAAAGCTATTTATCTTATATATGCACAGATAGTTTTCGATATTCACCCTTGCACAATCTTGTGTTCCAAATTTTTCCTCCATCTTTTTTCCCCAACTTTTCCCCTAGACAGCAAGTAATCCAATCTATCTTAAACATGTGCAATTCTTCTATACATATTTCCACAATTATGCTGCACAAGAAAAATCAGATCAAAAAGGGAAAAAATGAGAAAGTAAAATGCAAGAAAACAGCAACAAAAAAATGAAAATACTAGGCTGTGATACACACTCAGCCCCCACAGTCCTCTCTCTGGATGCAGATAGATCTCTCCATCTTTAGATCATTGGAATTGGCCTGAATCACCTCCCTACTAAAAAGAGCCATGTCGATCAGAATTGATCATCGCATAATCTTTTTGTTGCTGTGTCAATGTTCTCTTGGTTCTACTCACTTCACCTAGCATCAGTTCATGTAAGTCTCTCTAAGCCTTTCTGAAATCATCTTGCTGATCATTTCTTATAGAACAATAATGTTTGATAATATTCATACCATAACTTATTCAGCCATTCTCCAATTGATGGACATCCATTCAGTTTTCAGTTCCTTGCTAATACAAAAAGGGCTACTACAAACATTTTGGGGCTCATTTTTTTATCATGATCTTCAGGTAATCCAATAATTCTTAAATTATCTCTCTTAGATATATTTTCCTATTCAGTTTTTTTCCCTTATGAGATAGTTCACAATTTCTTAGATTTTTCATTCTGTTTTGTTTGTTTCTTGTTATCTCATAAAGTCATTAGCTTCCACTTGTCCAATTTTAACTTTTTAGGAATTATTTTCTTTAGGGAGCTTTTGCACCTCCTTTTCCATTTGACTAATTCAATTTTTTAAGGAGTTCTCTTCAGTAAATTTTGTTTATCTTTTCCCATTTTGTTAATTTTGCTTTTCCTTGCATTCTTTTCTTCATTGGATTTTTGTGTCTTTTATCATTTGGCCTATTCTGTTTTTTTAAAGTATTATTTTCTTCAGTATTTTTCATGTGCTTCTTTTACCAAGCTGTCTTGCATCACTCTTATTTCTCTTCCCAATTTCTCTTCTACCTCTATTACTATATTTTGAAAATCCTTTTTGAGCTCTTCCATGCCTGAGACAAATTCATATTTTTGTTTGAGGCTTTGGGTGCAGGAATTTTGATTTTGTCGCCTTCTGCTGCATGTGTGCTTTGATTTTCTTTGCACCATAGTAACTTTCTGTGGTCAGAATTTTTTTCTTTTGTTTGCTCAATTTTTCAGCCCATTTCTGGACTTTTAATTCTTCTTCTTCCCAAGTGGAGGAGACACTGTCCAAAACTTCACATTTTTTGTGTAGCTGTTTTCAGAGATCTGGGGATCTTAAGCTTTTGGCTTTTTCCAAGGTGGTATGATCTAGAGAGAGGTGTATTTACTTCTCTCCTGTCCCATGCCCTGGCTTGTATGTAATAACAAGCACTCTTTTCAGACCTGGAACTGTGACCAGGATCCCTGCTTCCCTGCAGTTGCAAATTTTGTTGTACTAGTGCACACTAAGTGCATACTTCCACTAAGACCTAAGACTCAGGGCTGCAACTGAGATCCAAATATAGGCAATACAATAGACTCCTGCCTCTGGACCAGCAAAAAGATTCCTTGTAAATCTCCTCCTGACTTCTTGTCTTATCCCCTTACCATATGCTGACTGAGAAATCTGGAAACTGCCACAGGTGCCACTGACTCAATTGCCCAAAGAACTCCTTCTGATTTGCTGGGTTCTAGTCTGTGCTGAATCATCCTGCACTGGATCATGCTCCTCTCTCACAACAGACCTTTCTTGCTAACTTTTTAAGTTGTTGTGAGCTAGAAAATTGTTTTACTCCATCTTTTTGTGGAAATTTAAAACTCTAGAATTTATTTAAAGGCATTTAAATTGGTTTTGGGAAGAGTTCAGGTGAGTCTCTACATTTACTCTATTATCTTGGCACTGCACCCTGAATTATCTATTTCCTAGAAATAATTATTCTTAGTCTGGTTTTCTTTTCAGTTCTTTCTATTTAAATTATTGTAGTCATTGTGTATATTATTCCCCAGATTGTGTTTATTTCTCTCTGCATGAGTTAATATTAGACTGCTTATTTTCTCTGAAATCCTCATATTAGTCATTTGTAATGATGTAATAATTTCATCCATGGCCTGAGATTTCCTTAATGTAGAAAGAGTAGTTCTAATCTTTCCAGTGACAAACTTTCAGCTGTTATGCAAAGTAAAGTCTTAGAGGGATGAGTAGGGGACTGAGAGGGCATTTAACTTGACTTAGGTATTTCAGGCAGTGTGTGTCAGAGGTCAAACTTGAATCCATGCCTTCCTGATTCAGAGACAAACTCACTTTCCTCTAATATATTCTGCTTCCTTTGGCCCAATAACTGTCCATTTCATCTAGCAGTATGTTTAGTCATACCCCAAACATTGAGTATCTATGTTGTCCCCACAAAGTATTTCTTATAAATATTTTGACACCTGTAGGATCATTCTTTCTATTTTCAATTTTCTTGGGGGATTTCTGATAGAAATGAGAGGATTCAAGGTTCAAAAAGGAGAAAAGACTGATGCCAGGGAAAAAGAGCAAAAAGTAAAAGAGCAAAAGCAGAGATAAGTCCTCTGACCCTATGCCCAACACTGTGCTAACCCTTCTCAGGACTACATCTTGGACATAGTCCTGGTATCAAAATGCAAAGCAAACAATAATAAAAAAGGTGAAAAAAATACATTCGGTCCCCATAGTCCTCTTTCTGTCTGCAGATGGCTTTCTCCATCACAAGTCTATTGGAACTGGCCTGATTCAACTCATTGTTGAAAAGAGCCACATCTATCAGAATTGATTGTCACATAATCTTGTTCCTGTATACAGTGTTCTCTTGGTTCTACTCATTTCACTTAGCATCAATTTATTTAAGTCTCTCCAAGGCTTTCTGAAATCATCCTGCTGATCATTTCTTATAGAACAATAATATTCCATAACATTCATACATCATAACTTATCTGATCATTCTCCAACTGATGGCCATTCACTCAGTTTCCAGTTCCTTGCTACTATAAAAAGGGCTACCACAAACATTTTTTGCACATGCAGATCCTTTTCCCTTTTTAATGATCTCTTTGGGATATAGGTACAGTAGAGATACTGCTGGATCAAAGCACTGTTTGATAGTCCTTTGGACACAGTTCCAAATTGCTCTTCAGAATGATTGAATCAGTTCACAACTCCACCAACAATGTATTAATGTCCCAGTTTTCCCACGTCCCCTCCAACTTTCATTATTATCTTTTCCTATCATCTTAGCCAATCTAAAAAGTGGCACCTCAGAATTGTCTTAATTTGCATTTCTCTGATCATTAGTGATTTAGAGCATTTTTTTCACGATTAGAAATGGTTTTAATTTCTTCATCTGAAAATTGTCTGTTCATATCCTTTGACTATTTATCAATTGGAGAATGGCTTTTATTCTTATAAATGTGAGTCAATTCTCTATATTTAGAAATGAGACATCAGAATTCTTGGATGTAAAGATTACCCCCCTCCCCAGTTTTCTGCTTCCCTTAGAATCTTGTCTGCATTGGTTTTATTTGTACAAAACTTTTTAATTTAATACAATCAAAGTTATTCATTTTCATTTCATTTCATACTATACTCTAGTTCTTCTTTGGTCATAAATTCCTTCCTTCTCCACAGATCTGAGAGATAGACTATCCTTATTCTTCTTATTTGCTTGTAGTTATCACTCTTCATGTCTAAAACTTGAACTCATTTTGACCTCATCTTGGTATAGAGTATTAGGTGGACCCACTTTTTAAAAAAAGTAACTTTATTCTTTTAAAAAACTTTTTATTTGTTTTCTGAATTCTTTTCTTTCCTCCTCCCTTTTCCCAACCCATTGAGAAATATGATACTTATACATATGAAGTCATGCAAAACATTTTCATATTTTAAAAACATGTAATTTTTATGTGTGCACCCTTTTGATCATGCTCTAGCTGAGCCACTGAGCCTGATCAAAAGTGTTCAATATCAGCCTTCTAAATTTAGGGGTATAAAATTTCTGAATCCAAATTAGGGCATTTCATAAAATAATTTGTAACACACACATGAAATTATCACTCTTGCTCAAAGGCTCTCTGTACTTTGATGATTGATTATGCTTCTTACAATAGACATGTCATGGCCTTCATATCCTCAGTGAGCATAGGGGAGAGGATCTAGGCTTATGATACTTTTTACTATAAGGACCTCTCAAATAAGGAAAAACTTTCTGCCAATACATGTTGGCACCTTATGGTGGTAGAGTTGTCTGGAACAATCAGAGCTTATCAGAGGCATGTCTTGCACTCATGTCTTTTTAGCCTTAAGAATGGGGTTTTCTCCATCCTACCTTTTAGAGGTTAAAAAAAAAGGAAAGCATATATGAATATGTCTTTGGAACATATGAATGTCTTTGGGACAACTCAGTGTATAAGCCTGTGAAACATTCTGTAAATTAAGGAAAAAAAATATATTCTTTGGAAGTTGCCATTCTAAAGAGGAATTTCTTTCAGAGTGTATGGCTGATTTAGGTCATTGCATTTTTTTTAGATTAAAAAATTTTTTATTCCATGAACATTAAAATATATAATTTCAAGTATAAATTTATATCAAATTCTTGATCAATCCATTGCTGATTTATGGCTGACAAAGAAAACAGATGTCTGCAATGACTTTCATCCTTGTAAACTTTGCAAGCTCATCATTATTGGTTAAACATTAATGGGCTGATTCATCATTAATAGTTAAAAAAAAAAACACCTCTAGGTTTTTGCATAGGCTGTTTCCTATGACTAGAATGCATTCTGTTCTCACTTCAGTCCTAGAGTTCTGAGTTTCCTTAAAGACTGAACTTGGTTCACTCCTACATGAAGCCACTACTGAGCACTCTAGAACACTCATTTTTCTCACAGCACAATATTAACAATAACAATAATGATAATTAACATTTATATATGCCAGGAACTGTGATAAGTACCTTAGAATATTTGCTTCATTTGATCTTCACAACAACTCTGTTGAAGTAAGTGCTATTATTATTTCCATTTTACAGATGAGGAAATTTAGACAAATAGAGGTTACATGATTTGCTTAGGCTCCCACAGTGTCTGAAGCCAGATTTGTACTCAGGTTGTCTGGACTTTGGGTCTTGCACTTTGTTCACTATACCAACCACTTAGCTTTCCCCTGCCCCCCCCCATTATCCTTTGCATGAAAAATATCAACATATTATGAAAGACTTGAACATATGCATTTAATTGTAAGGACATTTAATTACCATGTTATTCATTGCACTCAACAGAAATTCACAGCAACTATGTGGAGATATGTATATATATATATTTTATTTTGGCTGAGGCAATTGAGGTTAAGTGACTTGCCCAGGGTCACACAGCTAGGGAATGTTAAGTGTCTGAGATCAGATTTGAACTCAGGTCCTCCTGACTTCAGGGCTGGTGCTCTATCCCCTGCGCCACCTAGCTGCCCCTGTGGATATATTTTTTAAGAACCATTGTCATAATTATGAATATTCTTTCCCCCTTCCAATTAAATGATTATTTAATTTAATTTATATATACTTATCAGTGTAAAGGTGCTATCTTTCCTCCCCCAACCCCAATAGAAGGAAGGCTGCTTGAAGGCAATTTGTCTTTGTATCCATCTTACCTTGTACATGCACAGTCAGTGCTTAATAAATATTCGTTGAATATAACTGAAAAGGAAATACCAAAAACCAAGGTAAAACCATAAATGTGAACTCTGGGTGAGTCATATGATTAAGATTTCAGGGCAGCACAGAATCTGTCCATCTATCTGTTCACCTTCCCTCTCCCAACCTAATGATACCCTCTTTTTCCAACCATAGGTGTCATTGCTGTGCATGAGTCAGCCCTTAATTCTCACCTTATGACTCCTTTCCTTCCCTGCCTTTGGGTCACCCATTCCTTGAATTCTTTTAAAATTATAGTATTCCATGATTTATATCCACAGAATATTCCCTAGGAGAATGATGGTTCTAATAATCTGTATTTTTGTGTCTGCAAGAAACTTGCATTCATTCAAAACAGCAGTATCCTTGAAAGCTTCTTTAAAAGACCCTCAGAACCTATACCTAGTTTTATCTTGGTACACAAAGATTGGGCTTGCCTTCCCATTCTCCCTCTCCTTTTGCAGCCACAGGATGGATACAGTGGAAAGCATGCTTTGATTGGAGTCAGCATAGGGTCTTAAGCAAGTCATTCTCTTGGCCAGGTCTTAGTTTTTTCATCTCTAAAATAAGAGGGCAGCATTAGATTACCTTTCATCACTATTTTTCTATATCACAAGGATCTTTCTCTGGGTTTAATTCTTTACTATTCTTTTCTTCTTCTACTATGCCACATTTCTCTAGAGGATGATATATCGGACTTGGAGTGCAGGCATCTGCATTCAAGATCTAATTTGACCATTAGTTGTTCAGTTATCATCTCTAATGAGAATATGATGCTTAGACCTAAACATCCATCCTTAGGATCTCTCCAGAGTGCCAATCCTGCCTCGCCAACTGTGTATTAGGTGCTTCATAGTGGAGGTTTTGTAAGCTTTTTCAACCCATGTGTCAGAAACTGAATTGTTTTCTCCCCCCCCCCCCCAAAGTTTATTTCAATTGAGGTTCTTTGCTGTGGTATGATTCTCCTCTCATTTTCACATTCATAGTCAATCAGCTGGACTGCTAATCCTACTCCCATTATATTCCCCCCATCTATTCCCTTATTTCTTCATTCAGTGGTCAAAATCAAAATTCAGGATCTCATCTCACCTAAATTTTTGCAACAACTTCCTAACTGGTGGTCCTGCCTTGGTTCTCTCCTTTTCACAATCCAATGTCTTTACAAAGTGATTTCCTTCAAAAACAAATCTATGTCCTACCCTTGCTCAATAAACTCTTGTGGCTCCTTACTATCTTTAGAATTGATCCCTCTTCTCTTGTCATTTAAAAATGTTATGACACTGTTCCACTTCCCTTTTCAGCCTCAATATTCATTCCTTATTTTTATGTATTTTGGTCCAGCTAAACTGACTTTCTTGCTCTTCCTCACATGGCACTTCATTTCTCACCTCATTGCTATGCCTTTGCATACCTTCTCTCCAGGAATATGCTCCCTCATTCTCTCTACCATTTGGAATCTCTAGTTTCCTTCAAAGTTCAAGTCAAATCCTTTTTACATAAGGCCATTTGTTTCTCCTCAATTGCTAGTACTATTCTCCCTCTCCCTTCAAAAATACTTAACATTGAAAAAAAATCCATTTTGTATTTTTATTTTGTATATGATTACATGAGAACATATTGTTTCCCCAGTTCCCTGAAGGCTCCTTTGTATCCCTTATACCCTTGAATATCTGGCCCACAGTAGGTGCTTAACACATATGTGTTAGGTGATTGTAATTTTTGACAAGCTCTGTTTTTCCAGAATGGGAATCATAATACTGGTAGACTTCATAAAGTTTTTTTCAATAGAGGTCCAAATTTTGATTGTTTTAAGGTGTTGCTATGGGTTTTAGTTGGCCATTTCTCTTTGAAAGTATTCCCTCATTAGTAAATTCTCAGCAAAGAGTACAGCCAAGAGTCTCTGCCCTGGAACAGCCTCAAGGTCACCTGATCTGTTTTAGTCCTAGATGGGAATCTTCCCTACAACATCTCTGACAAATGTCCATCCGGTCTTTCCTCAGAAGCCTCCAGTGATGGGGAACTTGCTACCTTCCACTCTACTATGAAGTGTATAACAGTTCATTTGAAGTGTTTGTTTCCTTCAACCAAGCCCAGAATTATATGCCAGTGCAGTTTCTCTCCATTACTTTCCAAATAAAAGCTGTCACATAATTCAGAGATGTGCCCTCTAACCCTAAACCAGTATTGTTAAGGGTTAATAACCATGTTTTGAAAGCTAAAATAGCTCTTTAGGTAATATCCTGGACCTGGAACAAAACCACGTATAGTGGAGTACTTAAATATGATTTTTTTTTTAATTGTGCTTCTTGGATTTGCCTAGATCTTTCCTTCTTACAATCCTTTCACTGTGAATATGGCAGAAGGCCATCTCCCACCCAACTTGGAGAGACTGGACTTTGGGTAACACATCCAGAGTTTGAGCCCCAAAGCTTAGTTCCATTGTCTCAGCCCAGAACAAGGCACTGTGGGGCTGGCAGGGGCCCCCTCCCTCTTGCCGGCTGTTTCCTGCTTGCGAAGCAGTGGCCCCTTCTGGGAGAGCTAAAGTATTTCAGCCAACTTCCAGGATTTGGTTTAACATTCCCGTCTCTGTGGAATATTCAAATGCTCACTCTCCAGTCAGATTCATAAAATAGACATTTTCCTTTCTCTGCCTTTGCTGTCTTTATGACCCAGTGAAATTCACATTCAGAGTCTGCTGGAAGGATGTCAGAGGAAATTTGGCTGTCAAGCCTTTTTAATTTAATACTGCCAAATAAAGGCAATACTGCAGAGAGGGCTTAACCAGGAGAAACTTACCCACCGGGGTTTTATCTTTATTAAGTATCCAAATTTAACTTGAAAAAACAATTTAGTCTTACACAATGGGACTTAATTCTGACCCTCATGTTTTTTTTGTTTTTGTTTTTTTGATGTAGCCAGAAGATCCTACAAAATATTTATGATCCTCCAAAAATAAAAATCTTATTATAAGATTATTCTATCTTTGCAGGCTTGGGTGAAGATTCAATTGGTGTTGACAGCAGAGGCTAGGAAATGAGGAATATCTAATTTGTAAAAGGGAGGAAGTAGACTCAAGTAAGAATTGGTTTTCTTGTATTTTTCTTTAATAGGAGTGGATCTTGCTTGCCTTCTTAGAAGCCTTCCAAGTATGAATGTGGCCGATCACTCCCTCTCCCCAAATTTTGTGGGAACTAAAGACTCTGGGTCATGTATACAAGTTTGTTTTCTTACACAATGTATGGATTTTTATTCCCTAGTTCCTTCTAGTAATTTCACATAATTACTCTCCACTCCCATATTATTCCATCTCCTGCTTGTCGGTGTGTCTTCCTCAGTCCTGACCAACTCCAGATTAGGTAGGAGCTAGGTGATGATGGGCTGGCAGGATATCCTAGCCCCATCCATTTCTTTGGGCCTAGTTTCTGCATCTCATTTACCTCACTGCTCATCAGATGTCCCCACCCGGGAAGAGGCAAGAATAAGGAAAGCACGTGCAAACCGAATTTCATTTCAAGTTTGGAGATTCTGTGATCCCAGATTCTTGGACGCGCATTTAGTGTAGGGATACTTAGCTCTCACTATAGTCCCTCCGCAGGTTCACCTACAGAACACTTGATTTGGAAAGGAGAAATGAATACCAAGCTACTGGACAAAGGGGTTCACTTTCCTTCAAAGTCTCAGAAACCTTCACAGTTGGTCCTTCATGCAGGAGTTCAGGGAGGAGACAGTCAGCAGGCAATTGGATGGTCCCAGAGGACAGCTCCCTGGACAGTCACACGCTTCCAGGATTTCCCAGGGGTTTCCAGGAGAGTTTGCAGGCCAGCGCGGGGAACAGCACAGGACTTTTCCAAAGAGATGCCCACTAGTGCGCTAGGAAGCAAGTTGGTTTAGCAAGCTAACAGGCAGCGGCTCCAGATCTCCCGCTCCCGGCCCTAAGGCTAGCCCCAGTCAGAGCTCGGAGTGGAGAGGTGCTCACCTTTCCCCTGCATTCCCGGGGCCTGGCACTTTCTCTGTTGCCCTCAGGTGCGAAAGGAGGGAGGGAGTGTCCGTCCGGGAGGAGCCCGGGGCAGGAAGTAAAGGGACTTTCCCATTCGGACTAGAAAAAAATCTCCCTACCTGATTCCTACCAAGCGCCAGTGTAAGAGTTTACTGTCCCCTTCCCAGGAGCCCCACTGGAACTCCCCGAGCCACAAATGCCCCACAGGGGGGCGCCCGCTGAGCAGCCCCGGGGCCCGGGAGGGAGCCGTTACCCAGAGAGGTAGAGTCTGAGAGTCACGGACAGGGAGACATACATTTGGGACAGAATAAACAACAATAGAGATAGAGGAAGAGATAAAAGAGCTGGGATCGGAAGGAAGAGTGAGAAGAGAGACTAGAGACGGCGGTAGAGGCTGAGTTCTGAGACTCCTGCCTTCCCACCCCGGGGAACTTCTAGGCTGCGCTTTCTACCTTCCGAGATCCCTGTGGGACAGCGGGAGATGGGCAACTCCGGCGTCCTTGCCGGAGTCCCAAGATTTGGGTTCTGCCACACACTGCGAACAAATGCCTTCCCTTCTCTGGGCCTCAGTCTCTCCATTTGTAGAAATGAGGGGGGATCCTTGGGCTAGGTGGCCTCGGAGGTCTCCAGCAGCTGTAAAGTTTCGGATTACAGCTACGGCGGCCAATCGCAGCCCCTAGAGTCGGCCTCCCTTCCCCACGCGGCGAGGGCGCTGTCCTCGGCAGCCGCCTAAGAGGGGTCTCCTCGGCTCGGCCAGACCGACTGCTGCCCTCCTTCCTTCTCACGGGAGCTGGGCCCCAGCCCCTAGCCGTGAGCACGGAGTCCCAGCCGCTCCCCGGGGGCCGGAGAGCCTAACAGCACCGCCTCCGCGGCTCCTGGCCAGGACTGAAGGGGGGGTGGGGGGGAAAGTGTGGTGTGGAGGGGGAGGGGCGCAGTAGGGGGAGGGGCAGAGTCAGGGGAAGGGGAGGGATGAGGAGGGGAGGCGCGGCGTGTCGTCCAACCTGCTGGCGAGAGGTGGGTGGTTGGCGGGGCAATGAAAAGGGCAGGCAAAGAGTTCCCCTCAAACTTTCAGCAACTCCTTAGGTCTTCCCTCTCGGGCCGGCAGCGAAAACAGCGGCAGCGCAGTCACCACGATGGGCCTTGGCAGAGAGTGAGCGGAGAGTCTCGGGTCTGCTTTCCTGCTAGTCCTGCCTGTCCACTCTCCCTTCCCGGTGTCTCCTCCTCCTCCGAGTCGTTGTCGTAGTCCACTTTCCTCCTCGCGAGCTCCGCGTTCAGTGTTGCCGAGTGGGATCTCAGAGCGTGTGGAAGGGCAAGCCCAAGTCCGAACCGTAGAGCGCTGGAGAGGATCGGCGCGGCGCGGCGCACTGGCCAGGTGACCCACACGCACCCTCCGCTCTGGGCACGCTGTTGATCTCTGTCTCCCCAGAGACCCTCCGAGACCCCCCCCCCGAAGTTCTCGGCAACTCCATCTAACAGGAGACCCTCGGAACTCGCTGCGCATCCCCCAGCCACCAACTTCGATCAGGGTTCCCGAGGGGCCAGAAAGTTGCGGCGCGCCTGCGGGAAAGAGACTCCAAGAGCCTCCTGATAGCCGGCTCCGTTAAACGACAGTGTAGCCAGGGATCTCCAAGCACCCACTGCCGAGATGTCCGAGAAGAAGGATGGCAAGGCCAAGGGGAGAGGCAAAAAGAAGGAACGAGGCTCGGGCCAGAAGACTGCGCCCCCGGAGGGCGGTGAGTGCCGACCCTAGAGACGCCCCCTCTCCGCCTCTCTCCTTTCCTCTCTTTCCTTCTCTTCTCTTCTCCTGTCTTCGCTTTGCCCCCATTGGGTCCCACCCTGCTTTCCCCAGAGAACCCAGGCCAATCTAGCGAGCCGGCAGCCGGCAGGTTGCAGAAGCAGCGGCGGCAGCAGCGCATCCTGAAACCTGGAGCTGTCTCCATCTCCTCCTTTCTGCAGCCGGTGTGGGCGTGGGGCAGGGAAAAGGGAGAGGGCGGACCTAGGGGTCCCTGACCCGACCTCTCCCTTACCTGGCTGCCCTCCGCCTCTCCAGCTCAAGATCCAAGAACTCAGAACTGGAAAGGACCGACCCCAGTCGGGGACCGACCCATTTCCCGTGTTTAGAAACTGAGGCCCAGGGAAGGTAGGCAGGTAGTTAGAAGAACCAAAGGCTCGGAACTGCTCTCTTCTGGTCTGTAGCCTTCTTTATAGCCTCCCCCTATTTGAATGCAGCATTTTCTCTTGAACAGTTCCCAGTGGAACCCGAGCCCTGAAATCAAGCCTCCGGGGATATTGAGGGAATAGTGTGGAGGAGATGGTGAAGCCCATTGGACGGGTGCCGGCTGCCACCTAGTGGAGTCAGCCGGAAGAGGTTGCCCAGAATCCGAGAGGAGGCTTGGGATGAATGGAAGTAGACTGACTCCCAGCAGGATGTATGCATGTGTCAGGGATGGAGAGGAAGGGAAAGGACAACTGTGACTTGCTGTCAGCTATTGGGCGCGGAGGGTCTCTTGGAGATGTATCGTTCGCCCCGGTTCATTCTAACCAACCTACAGTTTTGATCAGCAGCTTATAATTCTTTCAAGTCAGACTAGCAGATCAAATCTCACCCCAACAAACTTCTCAGAGAAAGGCTTTCCAGATACCCCCAAATCTTAGTTGAGTCTCTTTCCTAAATCCATACATATGCTCTCTCTTAAGCTCACAAGGGAGTCTAAATCCTGATTTTCTTCTTTCGGGTGCCCAGCTGCCTCTTTTGATTAGGGCATGTCCTCCTGCTGGTTGAGTGATTGAATATGGAAACGATTGGCCTCAGGGCCTTATTTTGACACCCCCTTGCTGCCCCTGTCTTGGCTTCCACTTCCAGAGAGGGTAGCTGCCCTTGTGTCAGCCAGCCTCTGTTTAAAAATACATTGTTGGGTAACCTCCCTAGAATACATCCCCCAAAACTTTGGAAGAGTGAATGAATGAAATATGCTTGAAGAAAATTTTTTTGAATGGGTGCTTTTCTCTTTTAGATCCAGATGGTTGTAGTGTTTATTATTAATCGTTTCAGTCTGATTCTTTGCGACCCCATTTAGAGATTTCTTGGCAAAGATATTACTGGGGTGATTTGCAATCTCTATCGGCTCATTTTACAAATGAGGAACTGAGGCAAACAGGTCCAAATGGTAATATTAAAGACTTACTGAACTAGGTTCTCAGGGAAATGAAGATTTGGATAAGATAAGGTTCCTGGATTCCTTTACTCCTAGTTTAAAAGTAGAAGACAGAGCCAGAGGGACAGAACAATACAAAATGTGGGGAGTGTGGAAGGGCTGGACCTGTAATTTCATTTGAATGGGGGAAATTCTGGGTTTGGAAATTCCCTCTACCAATGAAGAACAGCAGTTCCTCTGTAACTATCATCTTGGTAGTCTAGAATCATAAAGATTAAGTGACTTAGTGTTGCACTGCTAGTATCTGGCCCACAGTCCTGAAATTAGGTTTTCCTGACTCCCCTGACAAAGTGGACTTTGAAGGTGGGGTCATGCTATTTGTTAGCCTCCCGGGTAAAATATCATTTGTTCTATGCACCAAATAATAGGTAACATTTGCATAGCTTTTTAAGGTTTGCAAAAACTTTACAAGTTTTTCCAGTGATCTTGACTACCTCCTAGGAAGTAGGCGGTTTTATTCATTTCTATTTTACAGATGAGCAAACTGAGGCTCCCAGCTAGTAATTTTCTGAGACTTCATTTGAATTTCAGTCCAGAATTCTATTACCCTCTTCAACTGCTTCTACACATCAAAGAAATTTAAAATCTTGTATTAGGTGAGGCTTGTGGTGAAGTGAAACTTGTCTGCCCTCCAGGAAGCCTGGAAAGGTGGGGTGGGGTCAGATACTAGGGGACACTGAAGGCCTAGAAAAGAGGTTGAATTTACTCTGTAGAAAGTGAGGCACCATTAAGGATTTTGGGAACAGCCAATGATGTCACTATATTTTGTGGTCATAGGGAATTATTTTGGCTAGGGCTTGAGGGTTAAATGATTAGACCTCTTTGAGCATTATGTATATATATATATATATACATAATGCTCAAAGAGGTCTAATTTTATCCATATATATATATGGAAAATGATAGTCTTTCTTCCATCTCCCATGTTTCCATGTCCCCCATAACACTAGGAGGCAGCACTATTATAAATTCATAGGAATTAAATGGGAAAGGACCTTCCAGATTATATGTACAAGCAAAGGAGCATTTATATTTATTAACCACCTACTGTGTGCTAGGCACTGTGCCAAATAGTACAGTTGTCTCTTTTTATAGAAGAGGAAATTGAGACCCAAAGAAAGTTAAGTTTACTTGTCCAAAGTTATGGCACTACAAAAAGATAAAGTTCAAATAGCAAACTATTGTGTTTGAGTACATCATCACACAGTGCAGAAAGAGGGGTGAACATGATGTCTTCATTGCCTGCTTATATCCTTTATTCTAGTAGTAAGCCCTGGTCTTGCGCTAATTAGTGTATACTAATGCTGCTTTGTGGGGATAGCTGTGGGGTCCTCTTTAGAGTTCTATTGGATCTATAAACAGTCCAATCTTTAGATTGGACTGATCTGGAAGTACCCACTTTATCCTATCAGTCATTATCCTTAGATAGGCAAACTGAAATTTCTATGTATATGCCCACTATCTTGTTCTTAGTTTGGCTGCCTGAGAGAGAGTACTTTATCTGCTCCTTTCCGTCACCCTATGCTGAGAACTGTGATTATTTCTATTTTACAAATGGGGAAAACTGAGGTCCAGGGAAGTAAAGCAACTTGTCCAAGATCACTCAAGTCCCCTAGATCCTGGCCTAGGATTATTTTTATATTCTGGTTTACAGCAATCTCTCAGTAAGTACCCATCATTCCTAAAGGCATGAATTTACCAACTGGAATGATGTTCCTATTTCTTTCAAGTACTTTTTGGTTTCTTTAGCTGGTTTTTTTGTCTCTATCCCATATACATGAGTATTCCCTACGGCTCTGTATTCCTTGGGACTCTGCCCAGGGTTATATTAGCCCTCATTTAGTAATCTCATTAATTCTTCTTGGTTTATTATCTCTAGGTGGGCAACTCCCCACTTCCACACCCTAGTCTGGTTTAGACAGCTTTCATCTCCACTATCTCACTAGTTTGCTGTGAGGAAGATACTGAGGAAATGGGAATTATTTGGACATTGCATTATTTATTCCCATCCATCCTAGCTTGCCTTAGTGTCTTGGAAGCTCCTTAATTAAAGGTCTGCATTAATTTTTTTCTCTTTAAATTTCTAACAAATGGTTCTGTATAAAGTAGGTGCTTAATAATTAATGATTTAAAGTTCAAAAGTGAATGTAGGAAACTGAAGAACAGTAATTTTGGAGTCAGATCTGTGATAAAATTTTGACTATTTTACTTGTGACTCAGGTGATTTGGGGACCATTTTTTTTTAATAATAGCTTTTTATTTTCAAAATATATGCAAAGATAATTTTTAACATTCACCCTTGCAAAACCTTGTGTTCCAAATTTTTCTCCCTACTCTCTCCCCTAGACAGCAAGCAATCTAATATTAAATTTTTACATTTTAGATCATAGCTTTCTTTCTTTCTTTCTTTTTTAATTTCCTAGTTGTACAAGTAAGGTAACTGAGCCCTGGGTGGATTAAGTGATTTGCCTAGGGTCTCCAGTTGGTGTGTCTCAGGCAAGAGCTGAGCCCAGGTTTTTCTAACTTCAGACTCAGTCCTCTGTCCATTCCCACATGCTGAACAGATAATTTAATCTTGGAATCTGTTGCTTCAGCTATAAAATTTAATAGGTCTCTGAGATCTCATCCATCTCCAAATCTATGACCTTGTAATACTATGAATGTTTACCCACCTCTTATGACTGAATTGCTGATACATAATTATATCCATAAACATTGAAGCACTACCTCTAGATCCCCCACCCCTCCATGCCTTATAACAGCTCCTGAGCAGAAAGACATTCATTCAGGCATTTACTACTCTTGTATCCTACTGTAATAGTGCAGAACTTCCAGGAGAGTAAAAATGAGCTCTACTGTGTATTAGGTCAGAGGCATGGCCATATGCACATCTGTTGAAAAGAGGGAAGTTTCTATTGGCCTCTGTGTTTGATAAGGGAATCACTGGTGGTTAATTCTTAGTCTGATGCATTTCTGTACCAGCACCTAAGCCCTGATTGGTGTGTAGTTATTTGGGATCATTACTGGTTCCCTGATCAGGGTTCTAAATAGATCCCAAGCCCAACAATCACTGTTGCTTTAACTTTTAACCATATAGGCACTTTTGACATATTTTTTTCTGTATGTCCCTAAGACTCTGAAACACCCTGAACCTCTTGGATTCTGGGGTCCTCTTCAGATATCTTCATCTCTTGTATAATTTAGGCAACTTCACTCTTCATTACTGAAAAGGCCAATTCCCCCACCCCCACTCCTCACAATGCTATCTAGCTAGATAGCTCCATTAGAGATACAATTCCTTTGATGCCTGGATGCTTGGTTGTTGTGGTTTCCCCTCAGCAATATTGGCTTGGCTTTGTAAACAGCTTAGACTGGGTTAATTTTATCAAGCCTAACTCTGGAACAATTGTGTCCACACTTGTCCATAACCTATTCAAACATTTGTAAGTAAAAGGGATAGAAAAATGATAAATTTGGGCTTGCAAGTGGATAGAAACTGAGAGCATGCTGTCCCCATGACATCACTGATCTGGTCTTCTCCTTAAATAGCAAGAACCAGGCATTATGGAATACCTAATGGGGCAGACAAAGCAGAACAGCATGATAGAGACTAAGGGGAAAGAAATATTGTTCAAAATTGGTGGGTGCTCTGTTTCAGTCTAAATACAAAAAAATCTGCATCCCTTTTGTTTTTCTCTTTGCTTAGTAAAAAGAAATAAGAGCTCACTGTAACGACCTTATTGATAGAATGAAATATGAGCCATCTTGCAGAGGAAAATGCCAGGAAGTGTTTGAGAGTAAGGAGCATACACAGCTTAAAAGTTTACAGAACACTTTTAACAACATAGCAACATGGGTCATCCAAATAGAGCCCATCCATTTTACAGATGAGAACTGAAGCCCTGAGGATTCAGGTGACTCACCTAACTGATTAGCCCAGGAGCTAGACTTAGAGTTTGGTTTTGGAGTATAGAAATCAGATTGGGATCTCAGTTGCTGTTTCTTAGTCCCCATGAGACCATGGATGAGTCACTTTCCCTCTCAGGGCCTTGGTTTCTTCATCTGTAAAATGCATTGGTCAGAATAAATGACCTTTAACTAGATGTGATTTTTTTAAAAATAGTATTTTATTTTTTCAAATATATGTAAAGATAGTTTTCAACATTCATTTCTGTAAGATTTTGCTTCAATTTTTCTTCTCTCTTCCTCTCCCCAGACAGAAAACAATCTGATATAAGTTAAAAGAATGTCAATCCTTCTAAACATATTTCCATATTTGTCATGTTGTGCAAGAAAAGTTAGACCAAAAGGGAAAAAATATGAGAAAGAAAAAGCAAACAAATAAAGGATGAAAACACTAGTCTTTGATGAAAACATGAGGCTTTGAGTTATAATCAATATCCATAGTTCTCTCTGGTTGCAGATGGCATTTTCCATCCCAAGTCTATTAAAATTGTCTTGGATTTTACATTGCTGAGAAGAGTTATGTCTATCATAGTTGATCATCACATAATCTTGCTATTAGAGTGTACAGTGTTCTCTTGGTTCTGCTTACTGTAATCAACATCTATTCCTGTAAGTCTTTCCAGGCTTTTCTGAAATGAGTCTGCTCATAATTTCTTATAGAACAATAATATTCAATTTCATTCATATATCATAACTTATTTAGCTATTCTTCAATTCATGGATATCCACTCAATTTCCAATTCCTTGTCACAACAAAAAGAGCTGCTACAGTTTTGCATATGTGGATCCTTTCCCACTAGAGGTGATTTCTAACTCTGGATGTTCTAGGTTAAAAAAAAAAAAAAAAAAAGTATTGCTATTACACCAAACTGCTTCCATAGAAATTCTCTTATTTATTATTCCCAAAGCAAAATTGAATTATCAGAGCTGGAAATGGCTTTCAAGATTTTGTTATTTTAACTTACAAATGGATGAGAGACAGGAAGGGATTTCTCTAAATGGACATTGTAATGTCATATAATGTGTTACCTGAACTCAAAAATGGGGTAATAGATACAATACTGGAAGTGGAGTTAGTAAGACCTGCATTCAAATGTTGTCTTAGACCCTTATTAGCTGTGTAACTCTCTTATTACCAAGTTCTTTAATCTTTCTGGGCCTCAGTTCTCTCATTTGTAAAATAAGGTGGTTGTCTTTCAAGGTCCTTTTCAGTTTTCAATCCATGATCTCAAAATAACAATTCCTAATCTAGAGGAATTCCTGGGTGATATTGATAGTCAGAAAGGAACTTTTCAGAAATAAATCATGATTTTCACCATATACTGGCCAAGAAAACATGATATTTGTTTGATTTTTGGTCGCATGTGCAAAATGACTTGACACAATTTTGAAGTGTTATCACTTTGAAATACCAAAGTTATTATCCATAGAAATACAATGAATAAGCATATCTATCCATGACTCTATGTATCAGTTTTACATAGGCTAGATGTAGTCAAGTAATTTTATGCTGGGAAGATGAAGCTGGTCACTTTGGTAGGTACCATTGCAATGTCTGAAGATAGTAAATGTCTTTAATAGATGAATTCCCTAGTGCCTCACTATGGGAGGGTATGGGCAAGATCTGTATTAGATATTTAGATCTAGATGGATGAGTTGTGATTGGAGGGCAGAATTGGTGAGATCTAAGATCCATTGTAATATGCATAGTAGGTGCCAATTGTATTTTCCAATTAGTTTTCTCTTTGAGAATTACTCTCTCTGTCCCTGCATCATAAAAATTGCAGTCAGACTTTCCCTTATTAACAGTTCTCTGACTACTTCCACAGTGACAATCAGTAACATACTTATGAAAATCTGTGTTGAACTTTGTGCAAATAATGAAAGTCAAGCAAGGCTCAGCATAACTTTATCTTTGACAGAAACCTCTTGAGATTTATAAGTTATGAGAAGGTTTTGAAACTCGAGCTCCTAGTAACACTTGAGTTGATGCTTAAACTGAGTTTATCACATGGACTTCATTGTACTCCTCTTGAGGGATGACTTGAGATGTAAGTTAGAAAAAGATGTATATTTGGAAAAAAAAAGATGTATGTTAGTAAAAGTGGGTATTAGTGGGATTTCCAAAGGGGAGGATAGTTGCTGTCTTCTTGTCTGATGTAATGGGATAGTCTCCTGCCTTCTTGGCTTTGTGCAATAAGGTGCAGGTGCAGGAATGTAAATTATCCTTCTCTTTCCCCCTCATCCCTCTTTGCATCTCCCATATGATCCAAACCAGAATGAGGAGGGGTTGGATTTCTGGAAGGGAAATCAGTGTTTTATTAACATCAGAGCTGTAACTGGGGAGAAAGGTTTAAAGAAGGGGTGTGTGGGAGCTCTGCTGGGATGTGACCATCAAAGGAGAATGCTTGAGAAGCCATGAGGTGCTGTCGTTCTAAAAAAACTGAGTATTTGGGAGGGATATAGAAGAGAAGTTGCAGGAACTTTGGACTAGGAGAAAAAGAAATACATCTCAGGATAGTACCTTTGCAACCTCTATATTTCATCACTTAGGAACAAAATCTATAGACCCTAATTACAATTCTGCCTAGCATTCCAAATGGAACCATCCTGGGTGTGGTTTTAATTATAGACTAAGTTGGTCATGTTCTGTTATGACAGAAGAAAATGAACTGAAGACCAGTATTTGTTAAAAATTATTTGAGTTATTCAGAAGAGACAGATCTACATCTTCTTTATGCTCTCAACCTTAGAACATGGTTTTCTATGTCATGTGGGAAAAGGACTGGGGTAAACTTATTTTGGCAAGAGAGAGATCCATTGGGTGAAGCGATGGCTGGTGACTGGAGAAGCCAGGATGTGGTAGGGAGGCAAACCCCTTGGGTGCTCACTGGAATGAAAAAATGGGACTGCTCAGAACCATCACCAACAGAGTTTTATGCTCTAACCAGATGGAAAAAATGAGAGTAATGGTAATAATAATAGAGATGATGAAGATATTGATGATGATAAACATTTATATAGTGATTTAACATTTGCAAAGCACCATATATAACATATATATGTGTATATATATTTTTCTCTCCTAACAATCTTGTGAAGCAAGTGCTATAATTATCTGCATTTGGCAAATGAGGAAATGGAGAATGATAGAGGTTAAGTGATTTTTAGCTCATATATTCCTGATTCCAAGTCCATCTCTATCTATGATGACGCCTAAGAGCCTGGGAGCATTTTAAAACAAAGCAAGGCTTAGCTTCATCAGGGATTAATTTTGGAGTTTCAAAACCTATTTAAATTAATGCTTCCCCACTGGAATTCTTTAAAGGCCTATGTTCTTTCTCCTGCCCCATTAGAATATGTATTCAGAACATGGATAGAGAAATATCTAAATACATGCACATATATGTAAATATATGTGTATGTATTATATATATTTAAACAATTTTTGATATCTATGATATACATACATAATTATACTTACACATACACATAATCTGACCATATACAGTTCCATGTTATAGGGATAAAACCAAAAATTATTATTAGCTCTAAGTTCCCTTCCCACTGTAACTCTATGATCCAACTAGGCAACATGGTGGATTGTATACTGGATCTGGAGTCAGGAAGACCTGAATTCAAATCCACCTCACAAATTTAATAGCTCTATGACCTTAGACTCTATCTTCATCTGCAAAACGGGTATAATAATAACCCCTACCTCACCGGGTTGTTATGAGAATCAAATGAGATAATGATTTTAAAGTGCTAGGCACACAGCAGGAGCTTAATAATTACTTTCTTCCCTGCTTCCTTCCCTTAATCTGTGAGATCTTTAAGAGAAGTGATTAACTTTTTTCTTTCTTTTTATGTCCAGAGCTCAGCACAGCTCCTGCTGATTGGGGAGCATTTAGTAGATCTTTGTGGACTGACTTTCTATAATCCTGTGATTTATATTTGGTGTATCCAAGAGTGTCATCAATCCATTTCACTCGGAACAAAGTGGCCCTTGAAAAGCCATTGTTTTTGTTTCTTCTCTTATCTAGATTACAGTTAGCTTGGTCTGGATTTTTGAGCTGCATTGATCAGAGTGGGTAAAAGATAAGGACCGAACGATTCTTAGAAACTATTGGATGACATTGGGCAGACATTCCCCATCCCCATTGTCTTCTGCAAATTCCAGACTTGAAAATGTCTAAGGCTCTTTTCAAGCTATCCTTCTGTGTCTCCATGTGTTTTTGTCTCTCCTTCAGCTGGCTCTTGCCGTTGTCATCTTTCTGTGTCCTGCAGAGGGCGCTCAAGGAGCACCTCACTTCCCCTCGATGTCTTTGATGTTGAAAAAGCCTGGGATAACACAGGTTGAAAGCTGCCAGGACTCATATAGGTCATCCAACCCAGGGGTCCTCATTTTGTACTGAGGAAATTGACACCCTAGGGGTAGGGGAGGGAGCGCATGATTTGTGCAAAGTCACACTGAGCCCTGCATCCAATAACTGCATGAAACTCTAATCCACCTAGATTGTAATGAATCACATAGCTAAAAAGTAAAATAGGAATTTCAAAATAGCAATTTCTAAAGTTTAATTATCCTCCATGTTGGAAATAGGACACAAACCTACCTAACTTCCAAACTTCCTAGCAATCTTTTAGTCACCTAGCAGATATTGAAACCTTTATCATACTAGGCATTTAGCAATATTTATTCAGATGAGGTCTCAAGTTCTTAGGCTTACTTCTGCCCATTGCATTTTAACTGCCTCTGAAGCACTTTATTGGGATTCTCTGATGAATATTCCAGTCATTATCACTGTTTTAAGGCCATTTCTCTTATTTTGAGGGTTGCAAAGTACTTTCCTCACAAATAGTCTTGTGATACAGATAGTTCTGAGCTGATCATCCTTGATGAGGAAACTGAGGCATAGATTGATTAAGTAACTCTGAGTCACATAATTATGTAAGCATCAGCATCAGATGCCACAGCCAAGTCTCTTTCTATCCTTCCAGGCTGTTCAGTCTTATGGTAAGTAGCAATGACTCCATCTTGGGTATCCTATGCAAACTCAGGAAGAAATGGCAGGCAGGAAAGTCTCTTTTGAGAAGCTTGAAAGAAGTCAGTGACAGGTCCAAAAATAAAAGGAAAAAATAGATTTGTACTTATTTATAGATGTGATTTCCATTGGGCACTCTGCTTTCTCCATCTTCTGAAGGAAAGCCCCCACAAGGAATAAATGGGGCATTCTGAAGTCTGGACTGGACCTCTTGGGGTCATGTTCAACCAGACTTCTCTAATAAAGTGACAGGCAGCACCATCTGCTTAGAGTTTTCCTATATGTCCTTTGATTCCCTACAGGCTTTGTCACCACCTGAGAGTGAAACCCACTAGCTATTCTCCTTGACATTTTAAAAGTGTCATTGTGAGCTGTGGGAAACTGTGACCCAACTCTTCTGACAGCTGCTTCCAGAACAGGAAGGTCTCTGCGCATATTTGATAAAAGTGAATCCTGGGGGCTTTGCCAACCTGTATCCATCCTTTAGTTCCACAGTCCCAGCAGGCTGGTAGCTACCTCTTAAAGACTTTCAGTGATCAGAGAGATGGGAAAGACAGACTAGGTTTGATTTTTTTTTTTTTTAGACTTGATATTATTAATGCTCGTTGAAAGATTTTTACACAGTGTATCTGAGAGCTTGCTTTGTAATGACAGAATGAGGCAGGATCACTGAATGGAGGGTTGGACTCAGAGTCAGGAAAACGTAGCTTCAGATTCTGTTGTGGTAGTAACTAGCTGAGGATGGGATGGTGTCCTGAATTTGACTAGTTTTAAATCCTTTGCTTGTACTTCCTACTTGTATGGCTTTGGGTAGGTCACTTCTCTTCGAGCCTCAGTTTCTTCATTTATAAAATGGATACATTTTATCCTCATACTAAATACCTTTTAAATTCCCTTCCAGCTTCTGATCCTTGATTGAGTCAATTAATCCTAATTCAATTTCCTCATCTATAAAGTAGAAATGATAATGCCTATAATACCTCCCTCCCTGTCTTGTGATGAAATTCTAATGAGGCAAAGTGCATTTCAGGTTTTAATGAAACACTATCATACTGAATTTTATTATAATTGTTATCACTGCTCTTAACAGTGTTGATATTTGCAGCTTTACAAGATGTCTGATCAAGCAGAGGTATGTAAATGGTGTCAAATTCATTCTCGATGACCTAGAACTCAGGTAGTCAGGACATGTCTCTAATAAAGCACAGGAGAAATCCAGGGAAGTCAGGTGCTTCCCCTTTTCTATCACTAAAAAGCAGTTCCTGGCTCCACTGCAATTTGTTAGGAAATTGAATATCCAAAATAATACTATACAACAATAACAACTACTATGACGATAACAGCTTAAGTTATTTGTCCAGAGTCACTCAGTTAGTAAAGTTTTGTCTCAGATCAAATTTGAACTCAGGGCTTGCTGATTTCATTAGAAGAGTACTATCCTCTACAGCACCCCCTAGCTGTGTTTAGCAGCCTAGTAAAGACAATTCTATTTCTGTAAAAGACTTTAGAAAGTACCTTGTTTGGGATAAGTATATTTAACAATTACTGGCTCTTTGGTTTTAGACTCTGAAAGACTTAACTTTTCCCAGGGCCATCTGAGTGCACCTCAACACAAGCTGTGTTAGCATGAACAGAAACTATATTCATATTGTTTGGGTCAAGTGTGATTTCATCAGTGTGAGGAATTCCTGGTTTGGAAACTCCATCAACAAGTTTGTTTGGGTTCAGTTGTGTCTGACTCTTGGTGATTCCCTTTGAGGTTTTCTTGGCAAAGATACTGGAGTGTTTTGCCATTATCATCTTTAGCTCATTTTACTGATGAGGAAACTAAGGCAAATAGGTTTAAAGCTATTTGAAATCAGAAAGATTAATCTTCTTGATTCCAGGCCCAGCATTCTATTTACTGAACATTTATAAATTGCCCATTAATAAATATAATGGGTGTTATTTAATACTTCGGGGTACCAGTATAGCTGTATGGGAAGTGGGAAAGACGTGTATTTCCCTTGAGAAGGTGTGCCTGAGGACAGCAGGAAGGTAAATGTACAGGCAGAGGATAAAAATTGCTACCCCCACACTCTCCTCTGCCTCCCTCTCTTCCTCCTCTCCCCCACCCCCCCCTTAGCTTTGTCTTTGTAAAGGCAGTAGGTTCAGAGAATGGAGAGTCCAGGATGTATTCATCAGTTAATTCCACATAAGAAGCTCTTGGGCCAGAGAATATCTTGGGTCACATGCATTAAAACAGCATCAACAACAATAACAACAACGATAGAAAGAAGGTAAAACCATTTGGAAACAAAAAGAGATGCTGACCATCCCTGACATCTTGTCTACTACTGAAACTGTCCCAACAGTGCTTTCGGAAATTCAAATAGAAGATAAGTTTATGTCTCAATATTACTAAACTACAAAAGGCAATCACTTGATCCATTCTGGCTATAGTTCTCAGAACATTAAAGATAAGATAATAGTAAATGACAGGATGATCTTGCTGACCATTTTTGATCTATGTTCCATCTGAAAAAAAAAGTAAGAGAGTGAGATGACAGTGAGAATAATAATTATAATTAATATGATTATAATGATATTCAAATGATTACAAGCATAATTAACATAACATTGTAATGATTCAAATTTGTTGTAATTGGTTGACAAATGACTTGTATAATTAACTAACAACTTGGTGTTATAGAATAGGAGCAGTTTCTCAAATCAGCATCTACTGGTGAGAATTCTGGTCCTGCTTGATCATAGCAGTGGACATGAGTCTGCAGAACCCCCTTGTATGTGACTTGAAGGGTTGTGCATACTCTGCAATATCTCAATTGATTTTCAAAACTATCCTATGAGGAAAATGCTAGCATTATTTCCATTTTATAGCTAAGGAAACTGAGAACGAGAAAGGATAAGTGATCCAAACACAGAACTAGTGAGTGATGTAAGGTAGGATTTGGATTCAGATTTTCTTCACTAGAGTTTTAGTACTCTATCTTCATTATTCTATGAATAATACTGCTAGGTGGTATAGTGTGTAGTGTCTTGACACATTTCCTAGAGTCAGGAAGACCTGAATTTAAATCCAAGCCTTAGGGACTTACTAGTTATGTGACCCTGGGCAAGTCCTTTAACAGATCAGCCTCATTTTCCTCAGGTATAAAATGAGAATAATAATGCTTCTCAGGGTTGTTGTGAAATTTTACCATTATTAGTCAATCAATGCTGAAAGAGGGAGGGAAGAAAGGAAAGGAGGAAAGGAAGACAGTCATTTTTCTCCATTGTTTTCACATTAGAAATATGACACACATAAATATTAAGTGACTGTACAAGATCACATAGACCTGTGGTCCAATGTGACCTTTAAAAGTTCTGGGTTTTTTGGGGGTTTTTTGCATAAAAATAGCAATAAAAATATGCAGATTTTTTTCCTCTACATTGTCAGTTCAGTTAAAAAAAGTTGAAAAAAGTCAATCATTGTAGATGGTATTGTGGCCACAGAAACAAGAATCCATTCTATGACCAAGACATTTAGTTCAACCTCCTTTATCTTATAGAAGAGGAGAAGCTGAGGCCCAGAGAGGTGTGGGATTCTCACCTAAACAGAAGCCAAGCTGATGCTTTTCAATAAACAGAGTATGTTTGGCTAAAGAATTTCATAAATTTTATAACCAGCCTTGAGAAAATAATGAAATCAATAGATTCCCCAAGTAGATTTTTTCTACTTCAGAGTTTTTTATTCTGTGGAAGAAGACATTGAGAGAAAGAGGCTTGCCCTGGTCATAGAGATGGTTTGTGGCAAGACTGGAACTGTCACTTAAAGGTCTTGTTCCAGGACACTGATTTTTAATTTTGTTTTATTCTGGTAAGATTTTCTATTTAAAATTTTGAGCCAGTTATACTATCTTTCATCCCTCAGTGCTTTGTCTGATGGTTTCTGTAGTAACTTTAAGCTCTTTCTCAGTGGGCCCAGCAAGCCCCTCAGAAGGAAAAATAGCAGCCATATGATGTTTGAAGGCAACCTAGCCATCACATAGTCAACTGATGCAGTGAAACTAAGAACTGGGCTCAGATTCCAGTTTCTTCATCTGTAAAATGGGAATCATAGGGACATTGACCTCCTAGGGTGGTCATGAGGCTCACTGCGTTTTGAGTTTTCTAAAGAGACTGTCAGTTACCTTCAAATAATCCCTTCTAATGCTTATCATTTCTGAGCATCCTTGGCATTTCCATTTTTCTAAAGCAAGAGGATGATCCCCCTTCAGGTCATTTGGGAGTGTGCCAAACTAAGTTGTGTTACTCTGAAGAATCTCCCCAATAAGATGGAAGGATAGTTCTGTGCTTCTAGGTCTCCCAAATACAGAGATGGCTAATCTCTGTGGATCTGCTTCATTGCAGGGAGCGTATGCAATATTGTATATTGAGAAATCAGCAGAAAGAAAATGTGTGCTCCTATGAAAATCCTGCTGCCCTAACCATTCTCTAAATTCATATAAATGACACTTCAGGCTTCTTCCCAGAGGGAGGTGAGCAGCACTTTTTAAACACAGCATGCAGAGGTACATCTAATGCTAACAAAGATCATGGCATGGGGCCAAGAAGACAAATATTTTAATTGATTGGTACGATGGATTTAACATAAGACAAAAAATGCTGAAACCAAGTTCCATCATTTCTGGATCTATAAGAGTAGCAAGCTATTGGGTCAGACTTAAAAATGATTGTATGCATCACTATCCTTGCTTCTTTTGCATCTTTCTCAGCTTCTGAGAAAATCTGGGGAAAAGAACTTCATTCACCCATATATAAGGCCAGTGGGAAGACCAGGATGGGAACTGATGTAAGCTAAGCAGCCATGCTTCATTAGAATGGTGCAAAGTGGAGAAGTTTGTGGAGGAAATTTGCCCTCAAACCTTAGAGGTGATATTAACACCCAGAAAAAAGTCTAGATGACAATTAAGTGATTCCCCCCATTTCTGAGAGTCATTCAAAGATGGCAAATTAGTCTTCCATAGACATTGGTTAGTGAACATCTATAATGAAGTAAGTTGGTCTTGGACTGGGACTTTCAGGAAATATAAATGAGCTAGAGAGCATTATGATTTTTTTTTATTAAAGCTTTTTATTTGCAAAACATATGTATGGGTAGTTCTTCAGCATTGACTCTTACAAAGCTTTCCATTATAAATTTTTCCCCCCAGTCCTCTCCCCTCCCCTAGATGGTAGGAAGTCCATTACATGTTAATTAATATTAAAATACTTGACAAGTCGAATATATGTATACATATTTCCACACTTATCTTGCTGTGCAAGAAAAATCATATCTACAAGAAAAAAAAATCTAAGAAAGGAAACCCAATGCAAGCAAACATTGATATAGAGCATGAAAATATTATGTTGTGGTCCACATTTCATATCCCTCTCTCTGGGTGTATATGGCTTTATTTACCAAACAATTGGAACTGGTTTGAAACATTTCATTGTTGAAGAGAGCCATGACCATCAGAATTGATCATCATATAGTATTGTTGTTGCTGTGTATAATGATCTCTTGGTTCTGCTCATTTCACTCAGCATCAGCTCATGCAAGTCTAGAGAGCATTATTTTGGCACATGAAAAGAAAGCCCTTTCCCCAAGTCAATCTTACATATTTCAGTGTTGGGAAGGGATGATGATGTGACTTGGGTATTGCCAGAACATCAGTAGTCCCTAAGCACTCAGTCATTGGAATTCCCATGTTTCTTTTAACTAGGAAATGGTCTTGAAATACCAGAAAACGCAGGACACAAAAGTCTGGACTGAGGTTCTTAGTATTCCAGTTTTATGGGCTAAGTCAGTTAATATAGTTTTTCCTCATTTAAATCTGTTCCAGACAGAGTTGGTTCCTCTTTTGTGTCAGGTTATGTTTTGTCAAGTTTGTAGATGTAATCCAAACTGGCAACAATGGCAACAATGAAGCACCTACTAAGTGCTTTTGCCAAGTGATAAAAATACAACACACTAAAAACAACCAGTCATTAAGGAGCTTACATTTCACTTAGAAGAGACAATATATATTATCTTTTAAGCTAGGATGATGAGGATGACAATGGTGTGTGTCTCCGTGTATGTGTGTATGTGTACACATACACATTTATACTTATATACATATGTTCATATGTGTATTATGTGTGTATACATATATTTTATTACCCCTATTCCATTACAAAAGGCACTTATCCATGTACTCATTAATCTGCAGAACATTAAACATAAAAGGATACAAAGGAATGACATTCTAAGATTGTTTCTATCTGAATTCTCTTGAAGAGGACAAGAATGAGATATTGATAACAACAACATCAATAATAATAATATGGAGATGAACTTTTGGCTAAGGCCTTTTTCATGTATTGAAGTGAAAGATGCAACTGTAAGGAGAAAGTAGAATATTTAATGTCCACATGTTTAAAATATTTTCTATTTTGACACAATAATGTCAAAATCAGTTGACATGGAATATGGCATTTCCCAAGGATCTCCTTAAAACCCATTTTGTTCTACTCAGCTCTATGCCAATTTTCATCCTTAATAGAACTGAGTGATCTCCAGGTAAAAGAAGTATGTCTCACCCCAAAACGTTGTATTAATTGCTCAGTGCCTCAGGATGGCAGCCAATGACAGGGCTTCCCTGAGAAATAAATCCAATCTTTTCATCTCACAGAAGCCTTTTCCAATTTAAAAAGACTTTGGAACTCAATCAGTATAAAATGAACACAAATAAAAAATGAAGCCTGAGTGCTTTGCCTTTGAATCCAGAGGTCACATTGGACCAATAGATAAAGGTCATACTTGGAAATACTTCAGTCTTCTCCAGGCAAACACATCAATCATAAGTCTATCAGAGATAAAACTGAAGTTGTAGTTGTATATGTGACTTAGTGGCATCCTGAAGTCAAAGCCCAGTAGAAAAAACATTTCAGTATAATTCATAGCTTCAAAATACCAGTTTTAACTTCAATGTATGAAATAATAAAATAGACCACAATGGTTGTTATAACAACAATGGTCTCTCTTCAAACAAAACTGAACAAATGAAACAATATTAAGGAAACATAGGCTCCATTATTCCAAAATAGCTATGGAAAGATGAATAATTCTTTAATAAAAAGGACAGATATTTTTAGGGAACATTATAAACACATCAAAAACTTGCAGAAATATATGATTATATACCTCTCATAGCTATGACTAGGAGATAATCAATTCTTCACCAACTAAGGCTAGAGGCAATTGCAAAAGATAAAATTATATAACTTTGATTAAATGAAAAAGAAATGCTTTAGGAATAAAAAGACACAATTCTCCAATGCTACTCATATTAATTTTTGCTTTCAGAAACAACCTATAAAATGGCTAAGATTTAAGAGGGGAAGCAAAAGGTCCTCTCTGGGTAAAAACCACATGAACAAATGGCTGAGTCAGACAGACTTGGTTATAGAAACGGAGGGGGTCTATGATATTGCTCTAAGACAATATTTTGCAGAAGGAGAACCTAATCGAACTAAACTTAATGACTGATACAGAGTGTTCAAGGAACAAGTAGACACTATATGGATTGCATCATTGGGGATTTCAACCAATGCGCACCTACTTAATAATCTAATCAAATATCTTTTGTAAAATTGTAAACCAGAAGCTGTCTGTCCTTCATAAACTTTTAGCAAATCCCCGTATGACAAAGAATAACTTCTGATAATTTGGGGGCACAGAACAAATAAATTACAATGAAACTGGAACACTACCATTGTCAAAAATGTTACTTACAAACATCCAGAAATAACATAGTTCATGATACAATATTTTCAGATGTTGCATTCTAAATGTCCAACCTCAAAATTATACAGAATGAAGAGCTTATAAAACCTGAGATTTAGAAGAAAGCAAAGCTATGTGTGAACAGACTTATACATATATGTACATACATAGACACATATACATAAATAACTATATATATATATACATACATACATGTGTATAACTGGTAATAACAATATAGGTGGCACAGTGGCCTTAGAATCAGAAACACTCATTTTTCTGAGTTTAAATCACAGATGCCACAGATACTCACTAACTGGGTGAATCTGGGCAAGTCACTTAACTCTCTTTTGTTTCCCCAACTCTTAAATGAATTGGAGAAGGAAATGACAAACTACTCCAGTATCTTAGCCAAGAAAACCTCCAAATGGTGCTGTGGAGAGGTGGATGTAACAGAAACAACTCAACAACAAAAATAATACAATGATTAAAATATAAGTTTTAGATTGTTTATTCATATCTATCTATGTATATGTGTACTGTATGAGTTGTAGAACAGGAACTTGACACAGGACCATATGCATTCAAAATTCATTCTATATAAGATAAGAAGAATAAAGAAAACTAGCAGGAAACCATCATTTTAATAATAGTTCCTATTTGTAGGGTTTATAAAAAACCTCTCCTTTCAGTGGCTTACCCTATGTGGAGAAGAATGGGGATTTCACTGTTAGTTTCTTGATTCTAACTCTAGAAGAGAGAGATGGCTGCAGGACATTTGGGCAAGTGATGGAGAGGATATGAGGACATGAAAAGTACTTGAAGATCTTTTGGGGTGGAGAAGCAATTTCTCATTTTCTCCTTCATCTTTCTCAATTGTTGTTCCTCAAGGCCTGGATCTCTCCAGGTTCATTATTTCCAGAACTGGTACCATTCTTGCAATATCAAGTACCCCTGGCCTCCTTCACTGGGATTATTATTTATTTATGTATTTATTTATTTGCTGAGGCAATTGAGGTAAAGTCACTTGCCCAGGACCACACAGTTAGGAAGTGTTAAATGTCTGAGACCAAATTTGAACTCAGGTCCTCCTGACTTCAGGGCTAGTGCTCTATCCACTGTGCCACCTAGCTGCCCTGACTGGGGTTATTCTAAAACCCACTGTGTAATATTAGTGGCATGGTACTAGGCCTCTGTGGGTTTATGGAATTATAATGGGAGCTAGCTAAATTGCCAGGGATCCTCAAAGCCACCTCCTCTCTATCTCATTTCCTCATCTAAATGAACATCTCCAAATCTGGACTCCTTCCTGCTGTATTGTATCCCTTCATTTTATAGAACAGGACACTAAGGCACAGAAAAATAGTGATTTACCAAAGATCCCACATCTAAAGAGGAAGAAACAGAGCTAAGATTTGATCCCAACTCAGGACTTCTTCAAATGTCAGCTTCCCTACTTTTCCCCCTGGAGTGCCAGTTTACTGGGCTGGAAAGTGAAATCTTGAAAAACCTCATGTGATCTTTGGGCCCTTCTGGGGAAGCTGTTAGGCCATACCCCTTTGCTTTCAGCTGTCTGTTATGCTTTTCTTTCTCTTCTCCCTTCATCCCCTCCCCCCAAGACTGTGGCCACATGTGCTCTTTCTTACTCTGGGCAGGATCATGGATGGGATGGGATGGGATGGGATGTTTATTAGGCAAAAGGGGGAGGAGAGCAGCTGTGGAGCCTGGGGAAGTGACTGGCCTGCTGTAATCATGTTTGGCAGGTCAAGGGTGAGATTTAGCCTGAAGGGATTTGTCCAATGCCCGGGGCGAGCAGAGCACTTCTAATCCTGTCCAGATGTTTCCGTTCTCCTCAGTGCATAAGTTACATTCAACATAAAAATCATGTGTTCTGGGCTCCGAGTGGTTGGTGCTTGGTCACTGACTGGGAATTTGGGATTTCTTATAGAGCCCTGGACTCTCTGGGCTATCTCTGTCTGTTTCAAATAGACCAAATCTCCCAGGCCTGGTTTTGATAGGAAGACTTCCTTCAAGTCACTTGTTATCACAATCATTTTCAAGAGAATTGTAAACTTCATGGAACCCAGCTGAGCCCATATACATTGAGCTGCTGGCTTTCAGGTTCTGCTTCTGCTCATCTCCATATAACCAAGTTGTTGAAGGTGAAGAAAGGCTCAGTTTGGTTACTTTTATAAGCCCCAGTATAGCCATGTATTAGGGGAAAGGAAATGTGTTATGGAAGGTCCCCCTCCCCGTTCTCTTCCCCCTCCCCCCCCAGGGATAGCTTTTAAAGGAAGCAAGCATCAGGAGATAGCAGTTGCATCAGTGGGGACAACACTAGAATTTCATTCAACAAATGTGGGGCCACAGAGCTGAGGAGTCATTAATAGGATCTATCAAGAGAGAAGTGGATTCTGGGACTTGTCTGACCTCAAGGTTGTATTTTCTCTGATATCTCCAGTGTCTGACCAATGAGGCTGAAGTTCATTCTAGATAAAACGGATCTAGGGTTAGATTAGTCACAGTGGAAAAGAACATTGATATGTAGTTTTGGGGGGTGAGGGGGTTCATTTGGGTTTTTCAGTTTCCTCTATACTTAATCCTAGGCTTTAATCTGTAATTCTAATCCTCCTAAAAGAGGGTAAAATCACCCTTTCTGCATCCCCCCCCCCCAGAAGCTATATTTGTTCTTTGTCACATGACAGTTTCTTTGCTCCTTGATAGTGAAATATGGTCATTCCAAAAAATAGCTCAGGTTTTCTATCTATAAAATTTGGGCAGCTAGGTAGGTGGTAGATAGAATGCCAGGCCTGTAGTCAGAAAAATCTGAGTTCATATCCTGCCTCACACACTAGCTATGTGACACTAGGCAAGTTACATTCTGTTTGTCTCAGTTTCCTTAACTATAACATTTAACCTTTGGAATCCAAGTTCTGATGAGGAAATACAACAATATGATCACCATCTATCCATTGGTACCCTTTGGCCATAAGCTCAGCATAGGGCATCTATGAATGTTGGGTACTTGGAAGGGGAAAGAAATAGCATTTATCGGCTTCTTGTTGAAAATATAGTCTTGTTGGATCTCTGAGCTAAGGTTTTGAAAACTTTTTATTTTCAAAACATATGCACAGATAATTTTTCAACATTGATTCTTGCATTGCCTTGTTTTCCAAATTTTCCCCTCCTTCCCCTCACCCCCTTCCCTAGATGGCAAGTAATCCAATATATGTTATACATGTTAAAATATGTTAAATCTAATATATGTAAACATTTGTACAATTATCTTGCTGCACAAGAAAGATCAGATCAAAAAGAAAAGAAAATGGATAAGAAAACAAAATGCAAATGAACAACAACAAAAAGAGTGAGAATGTTATATTGTGATCCACATTCAGTTCCCACAATCTTCTCTCTGGTTGTAGATGGCTCTCTTCATCATGAGATCATTGAAACTGGCCTCAATCATCTCATTGTTGGAGTCACTTCCCTCAGAATTGACCTTATAATTTTGTTGCCGTGCATAACGATCTGCTGGTTCTACTCATTTCACTTGGCATCAGTTCTTTCCAGGTCTCTCTAAAATCATCCTGTTGATCATTTCTTATAGAACAATAATATTCCATAACATTCATATACCATAACTTATTCAGCCAAACAATTGATTTCTTGATCCTGGGAATGGAGGGAGTCTGAAAGACTCTACCTAAAACTTTGGTTCCGAAACCTTCAGATAAATTTTCACATTAAACAAAAAATTTTCTGCTGAGTTGACACTAGTTAATGACCATTGAAATTTTCATAGTGCTTTAAAAAGGACAAAATGCTTAAATATAACATCTCTTTGGTGCCTTTCTCAATTAGTGATTGCACCAGAGATTTTAAGTAACTTGTCTGTCATTAGGCAAAAAGTGAATGTCAACAATGAGATTCAAACTTAAGTCTGGGCTCCAAAGGCTAACCACTCTGCTACTCCTCCTCAAATAAGCAATGTCAGACAGAAAAAATAGTAGGCAAAACATGTAGAAACTGAGTCAATAATTATCAAAATGCCTTTCCTAGGGCCCTCTGAAGAGATTGAAGACAGCCAATGAGAAGTAGTGTCCACATGTTAATGTCTATTCTCACCACTTGGCATAGTGTGTGACATAGTAGATGATTAATGTTTGACTTGACTCTAATAATGGCCAACATTTATGTATCATTTTACAAATGTTATTTCTGGGAGTATAGTGATAAATGTTTAATCATAGACTCTCCAAAAACACACAAGACATACTTTTCAGTTCAGTGAGTTTAGATATTTTTTCCATTACTTGCTTAAGTCTAAAGAACAAGCAAACAAGGAGTGGAGGCTTGTTTTGCAACCTGTGCTGGTTTCCAAAGTATAAATGCTCACAATGGAAATTTAACCTTCAGCTTGTGGGTGATAAGCTTGTATCCTTGATTATCTCACTAGGTCCTCATCATAATCCTATCAAGTAGGCATCATTATAATCCTCATTTGTACAGGTATGGAAATAAATAAGGAAGTTCAAAAACTAGCCCAATGGGCTATATTTGAAAGCAGTTTTCCTGACCCCAAAGCACTATCTAGCTTCCTGTAAAATTTTGTCTCACTGAAACTTCCACTCAGTTGCTACTGATTCTAATCTCTGTGGCTAAACAGGGGGAAAATGAACCCTCCTTCTACGTGACAACATAAAGATACTGAAGACTGTTGCCATACTTCCTCCTCAACCTTCACCCCTCCCACCACAAGTCAGCTCTTTCCCAGGCTAACCCTCATAGTGCCTGTCTACTCTAAGGATGGTGCTTCAGATCCAAGGAGCTCTTCTGAAGGCCTTGTCATGTTGTTGACTTGTATTTGTACCTCCATGGTTGAGCCTGGTGCATAGTGTAGGCCCTTCACCATGCTTGTCATCTGCTCTCAGCCTTCTTCTTTTACAAATACAGGCACTGAGCCCCAGAGAAGTTAAGTGGCAATGTTAAAATTCAGTTTCTCTGACTCCAAATCAATAAATTTTTCCACTTTGCAGATTAGGTTTCTGTCTTCTGAGAAGCTGGTAGAAACAGTGTCATGTATGGGATACTTGGAAATCCCTCCTTGGTGCCCCAACCAGAGTGGGAGGGGAAAAACCTCCAGCCACTCCTCAGCCTCCACCATTTTTGTATTTAGTGTGATTGATTTAGCTTGAGTTGGAACCATCCTAGTTCCTTTTTAAAAGCACAGTTCTGCTGAAGATTAGTACATAAAGGCTCTGGCCTCTCAATCCCCTCTGGTTATGTTGAAATCTGGGAATCTTCTCCTTTCTTGGAGAGGATCAAACAACTCCCCCCCCCCCCCCCCCATTCTTCCCTCCCTCCCTTCCTTCCCTTCCTTCTTCCCTCCTTTCCTTCCTTCCTTTCTTTCTTCCTTCCTTTTTTCCTTCCTGGCAGGGAGTTGCCTTAGAGAGAGGGTTTTTTTTGCTGACTTCCTGGACCCCAGACTAACTTTCCTTCCACTACACTCTTCCTCCTCAAACTCTAACTACATGTCCAACTGCTTGGAAATCAACCCTCTTGGGGACTGAGCACCCCCATACATGAGGTCTTGGGGTGAAGGACAGAGAGCTCCCTTCCCTGTTCTAAGATACTAGGGCAGTGTCTTCTCTCTGGGCACATGAATATGGAAGACTTTATGTTCAGGGTTCCCAGAAATCTAAATTTCACCAGTGGAGAGAGTCCTTAACTTGGAATCAGGAGGAAGTGAGTTCAAATTCAGCCACTGGCACTTAGGTATTTAACTGAGTGATTCTGGCAAGTCAACTAATTCTTACCTGCCTCATAGAACTCATCTATAAAGACATAATAACACTTCCCCATTCTCTCTTTCTTTCTCTCTCTGTCTCTCTCTGTCTCTTTCTTCTTTTCCTTCCTTCCTTCCTTCCTTCCTTCCTTCCTTCCTTCCTTCCTTCCTTCCTTCCTTCCTTCCTTCCTTCCTTCCTTCCTTCCTTCCTTCCTCTCTTTCTTCTTTTCTTCTTCCCTACCTCCCTTACTTCCTTTCAAAATTCGGTCTGTTTCTGGACATTCTTCTGGTTTTTGTCTTTTTGTTGTTGTTCAGCATGATATAGGACTGTTTTTTTAAATTATTTTAAATTGAAAGATCATAAAGAAACAAATAAAATATTAGTCAATCAAATTTTGGAAAAACCCAACTAATAGTGGAACAGCTGAAGATTGGGAGAAGTTTGATCATTCTTGGTTTCAAACTCTAGTTTTAGAAGACAAAACAATCTTAGAGGTCATCTAGTCCAACCATCATATTTTACAGTTTAGTAAGCTGAGACAGAGATGTTAAATATCCAAGATGGCACAAAGTTGGCATTTGAACTAAAACTTTAAATTCTAAATTCAATATTCTGTCCTTGACCTCTTTGATATTATTTTGAACAGAAATATTAGAAATTACCATGTAAATATGAATGGGCAAATTTTCTGCTTTTGTGACCACCAAATACAAATGAAGAAATGGGGACCCAGAGAGACAGAATCACAGAATGAGAGAGTTGGAAGAGACCATGATAGCATTTATCTAGTCCAATATATGAAAGAAATTCTGATTACAATGTACCCATCTATTCTTTACTCTCAGACCTCCAATTTGAGCTACCTCTGCCACTTTTTTATCCAGGTGATCCTGGAAAAAGCACATACTTTCTCAGGGCCCCATTTTCTTCACCTATTAAATAAGGGCATTAGACTCCATAGCCTCAAACATTCTATCTCTGCATCTATAACCTTTGACATTCAAAGATAGACCATTCAACTTCTGGCAGATGAAGTCCCTCAAAACAGCACGATAACAAACATGTATTTATTGTCTCTTATGGTCTAATGTGAGAATATGTGTTCTTCTAGCTATATTAATATGTACAATGATATACATATTTGGACATGATGAAGTTGGAAATTTGTTTTGTTTGACTGCTCATTTGTTTAAAAATAAAGTTTCAGTTTTCTTTTTTTCCCTTTAAGGGAGCTGGTAAAAAGGGGTGGGAAGAGAATACTTGGTAATGGGGAAAAGAATTTAAAAGGTATATATGCCTTTTTATGTAGGGTAGCCATAAGTAGCTTGTGGGATCATAAATAATTCATGCAAACAAATGGAATCCATATTTTCCTGCCCTTATTACCATAAGCCTAAACTGTTCCATTAGATTATGAGCCTTTTGAGGGCAAGGACTATCTTTTCCTTTGTTTGGTGTCTCTGGGGTTTAGTATACTTGTAGATGCTTAATGGAGGCTTGTTGTTGACTGCTGTTTTCCCCCTATTGCAAATGGCTTGTCCCATGTCAGATTCTTCTGAGCCTATTGGCTGTCTCTCTTCTGCCTTTTTGCCTTCTAATTTCTACCATTCTTGTTTGTCTCCCCACAACTTTCCCCCTATATTGGATTTTAAATGACTTGAAATAAGGGAGGATGCTAATGAGAAATTTCCTAAATTAATATTTTTACAATCCCTTTGAACATATTTCTTGTCTTTATTTGAACCAAATAAAATGAGAGACAGTGAGAGATTAGAAGACAATAAGAAAGAATATGAGGGTGGCTTGTAAAGAAAGTCTGAAGGTATGAATACTGTACTCCAATGGATTTCCACTATCTTTCATTAGTATCTTTAGTCCCTTCTGCTAAACAGACATACACAGAAACAAATCCCTAAAACATCCTGGGATGTCTGAGGGGTATTTGTTTTCTTGGTCTGGTTATATTACATGCACCTCTGGTGCATTTGGTCATTTCCCACAGAGGCTTGAGATATGTTTCCTTTCATTTTTGAGATGAGGTCAGAAGCACAACAGGTACTTTCTTTTCTTCTCTTAAGATACCATGAGAGTTTTGATCATTTGGTGAGAAACTGAGTAAAGGGAGTGCCTACACATCCTTTGGTATAGATCATGAAATGAAAATGCATATGAAAAATTGCATCGATCTCATAGAGTTCATTGCTGACTGTTTCTGCTCAAACTTTCATCAGCTCACCTTTGATATGAAATGGCATCTAAGAGCTATTTTAAAGGAACTACCAAGTTAAAGATAGATTTCATAGTCAATTCATAAGAGCACTTATAAAACCTCAGCTTTTTATCAGTGAAGCATTTTCACTTGAAGCAGAGATAGTTTTTAACCAAGAGCCTGGAGGTCACCAATTACGCAGAAGTCATTTGCTGATAACAGAGAGTGTGCACCCTTTCTAAGAAGCAGTTCAGGCCAGATGTGTGTTTGAAGGCAGCTTTAGCAATATGTGCTAGTAACATTACAAAAGACCATGGGTTCCTAAATCAGAGAATCCTTGAGTAAGACCAACACAATAAATTCTCTTTGTATTTTCTAGGCTCAGAACTCAGACCCTAATTTGACTTCTGTTTCCACATAATTGAAAAACTATGTTTAAATAAATAAGCTCACCAAGACATTTTCCTTTTCATTGTGTCTAAAGGATAGTGATAATGATGATGATGATGATAATGGTTTTCTATCTATGTCTTCTTTTTTAGCTGCCCCTCCCCGATTGAAAGAGATGAGGAACCAGGAGTCAGCTGCTGGCTCAAAGTTGGTGCTTCGATGTGAGACCAGCTCAGAGTACTCCTCTCTCAAGTTCAAGTGGTTTAAGAATGGAAGCGAATTAAGTCGGAAAAACAAACCACAAAATGTCAAGATACAAAAAAAGCCTGGGTGAGTATGCTGCATGTATCATAAAAAAGATGTGCTCAGAGGAGGGAGGCACTAAGTTACTGTATAAAATGGCTTTAGTCATGGCATAGTGGGCAGAACTAAAGATAGAAAGTCCTGAGTTCAAGTCCTTCTTAGATAACTCTCTAATCCTGGGACCATTGTCCAGCAACTTATTCACTGAGGTCTCAATTTTCTCATTAGTAAAGCAAGGCAGCCAGCCTTGATGGTCCCTCTCATTTCTTGATCTTTGATTCTGTATAACATACATACATATATACATGCATATGTACATATGAACAGGAATAATCCTTGCATAAAATAATCATTAAACAGAATAGAAGACAGGTTTCTTTCCTTGTCTTTTCACTGAAATTTATCCTCATTCATAGTAAATGCTATGTACATAGTAAAATACTTCTACATGGAATTCTGGATCTGGAGACTGGAAGACCTGAATTCTAAAGCAGCTTCAAATACTTACTGTGTGACCCTTGACAAGCCTGCCTCAATTTCATCATCTGTAAAATGGAGCTTATCATAGTTCCTGCCTCCCAGGATTATTGTGAAGATAAAATCAGTTCATTTTGTAAACCTTAAAGCACTGGTTATTATTAATATTATTATGGAAGAATTTCTTCTGTTGATCAGAAGAACTCAACTTTTTTTTTTTTAAACAAATAAAAGGGATTTTTAGTGGCATGTGGGAGGATTCTTTCTGAGTTATCCCAAGGTTGGCAGCAGCATTGGCAGTGCTCAATTATCTGCTCAATTACAATGTGAGGGGAAATGTTTTCTGGGAGAAAAATGCATGCATGCTGAGCTTCCACTGACTGTGTAGGGTATCATCTGTACTTTGGGGTTAACTTGGGAGGATACAGCTAGATACAGTGAACCTAGAGTTAGGAACATCTGAATTTGAATTCTACCTCTGACATTTATCTGGGCAAGTCACTTAACCTTTTACTCTTAGTTTGCTCATCTATAAATTGTGAAGATGTTTTGGAATTCTAATGATATCATATTTGTCAAAGGCTATGCAAATATTAATGTGTTATAGACATGTTGAGGTGTTATGATATAATAATAATAGTAATAATAGTTGACTATTTAGCTCCTAAAGGTTTGCAAATCAGTTAGTTATAGTTCCAGACCCCAGATATGTAAACCATACATATTCAGCATATTGATTATATATTTATAATTTAATATAATATGCATATAATATATAATATTATATATAAAATATATAATTATATAATAATATAATTCAATATATTGAAAAGGCATCCATAAAATGCCAAGAGGGTAGAAGGTGAGAATGTTCCTGGTTAGACCACAAGGTCAAGGAAGGAGGAGATGGTGTGAAAGAAATGAATGCCTAGGGGAATCATATTCTTCCTCAGAAGTGGATAACCCAAAGTGAAGGATTTCTGAAGGAAAGCAGTCTGAGATAAGGTAGGAACAGTAGGTTGGAGTCCAAGTATGGTGGATTTATGAATAACAGCCTAAGGACTTTAGAGATAAACTATTCAGTGCTGGGGCATCATGGCAGTTTTTTAAAGCAGAGAATAAGTAGATGGAGAGTATAATGGTGAAGAGAATGATTGAAATTCTATTGCAAGAATTGAGGTGAGAAGTACTAGAGCTAGGACATGACAATATGTATGAAGGAAGAGGGACCAAGATTTAAGAGATAATTCAAGTAAAAGTGACAGAAGTAGGCCGAATATGGGAGGGAGGAATGAGCAGGTAGTTCTATTGATCCTGATAATTAGTGTTATAGATGTAGTCAGAGGTCGATCTCCTGGGTACTTGGAATTTGTGTGTAGAATAGCTTTGTGAACCTATGATCTGTGTGGGAGGAGAAGAGAAGAGAGAGAGACAGACAGACAGACAGAGACAGAGACAGTAAGACAGCAAGAGAGACACAGATAAAAAGACAGAGACACACACAGAGACATACAAAGAGAGAGACAAAGGGAGTGGGGAGTGAAGGAGGGAAGGAAAGGAGGAATAGGAAAGAGACAGAGACAGATTGCTCAGAAATTGGCTTGATTGGGTGGAAGATTGGTGAGATAATATAAGTAATAAAATATTATTTGTGAGTACATTTGCTTCTGGATTCTTGGCAGTTTATAGATGAGTGCTAGTATGAGTTTCCTTATCCTTAGGAAAATTTATGATTTCTATCTCTGGAGAAAGTAGGTTCTAGGAAATAGTCTGAGTAGAGGATGATGTTCTCAACCAGTACTTAGAACATAAAAGCATATGAGACTCTAGGTTTCATTGCAATACCCCCAGATTGGTCCAAGCATTTGAATAGCAAGAAGGAGAGAGATCTAATAGATGTCATATCTGAATGGCATCATTCTGAGTCCCCACCAGTGTCTGCTCAGGAAAAGAAAGTACATGAGAGAGCAAAAAGAGATTCATAAGTTTCAAGAATGACTTAAGAGTGAAATAGGAGAATGTTCTAATAGCAGATATTGCTTTGTAACCCAGAAAAAATGTCACTGAAGAAAAAGGAGTGAATATCAAGAGATGGTGGTGTAGGGATCCATAACATCATACACTATAAGAAGGTTAAGGAAGAAAAAAAATCTTTTTAAAGGGTCTTTGGATTTAGTGAGAGACATTGTTAGGAATTATGTAGAATCAGTTTCTGTGACATGAGAGCAACAGAAACAGATCATAAAAGGTTGAAGGGCACTGAGGAAATGAAGGCAGCAATTATAGGTGTAATCTACCAATGTGACCCTGCCTACCTGTGTGACTTTGGGCAAGTCATTTCCCCTTAGTTTCTTCATCTTTCAAATGATAGTCTGACTAGATCATTTTCAAAGTCATTTCTAGTTCTAAAAATCTCTCCTCCTACTTCTGATTACATTTAGTTCTAATCTTATTCATTTTGTGAGAAGTAAAAAAATAACTTTAGATCTTTTCCTTCTCAAATATTAGTGGCAAGTAGTCTTTGAGGAAGGGTGAAGTAGAGATAGACAGATGATGGATTAATAGAGACAAAGAGGGAGGTAGGGATGAATTGGACCTCTAGGGAGAGACTAATATCAAGTGAACTGAATCTGCCTCTAATCTGTTAACACTGGATAAAATGAAAGGCTTTCTTTTCATGGCCATTTTAAGAAGTGGAGACTTGAATGTTTTTAATATAGAGAAAAGAATAAATGGATAAGGAAAACACTGACGTTATATCAGAGGGGATATTCAACTTATTGGCCTGAGGTTTCAAGGGGCACAAGAATGAGATCTTAAATAAATGTAGGGATTAGCCTTGGCAAAGAGGTACCTCATCTTCCTCTATAATAGGAGAGGAGGATGACATGGGTGAAGGTACAGAGAAGGAATCTAAACTGGGCTTCTGTACTTATGGACTATGAGCTAAGGCTATTGTGAGATAGGAGCAATCTCAAAGGGTTGAATGGGAAGAGTCTTGGAAAATGTGTGTTCAAAAAGGGGACAAGCTGACCATTATCATATCATCCATTCATCCTTCCATTTGTCCATCAAACATTTATTGTAGCCTATTGCATTGTATGACCTATAGCAATAACATATTAATTAGCCAAGGTAGAACCTGAGACAATTGGAACATGAAGATTTCTCTCAGAAGCCTTCTATCATACTGGGTAGACTTTTTCTTACCAGGAATTATGGAAGGTCATATATAAAAATGACCAAAGAACGATAAAGGTTTCTGCAAGGCAGGAATGGGCAGTAGAGTGACAAAAAAAAAAAAAAAAAATCCTAAACATCTTTCAATAAGAGGTAAGGGAAGGAAACAAGCACTTATTAAGAACTTACTATATGCCAGGCACTATGCTAGAGCACTTTAAAACTGTTATCTCATTTGATTCTTACAACACAACCTTGTGAGGTAGTACTATTATGCTTCCTATTTTATGGTGAAGGAAACTGAAATAGAGAAGAGGTTAAGTGATGGAGGACAGATTTGCACTCAGATCTTCCAGAATTCTGGCCACTGTAGCACCTACCTGTTTTGACCACTGTATACTTTAAGAGGAAAAAAATTGCAAAAGAAAAGAGAGTGGTCTAAAGAATCTTTGGAGGGAAAGTATCTATAAGAGAATTTTAGAAGTGACAGCCATTTGATGAGCTAAAAATGGAGGCTTTGAAGCCTGAGTGGACTGTTTCAAGATAGATAAGCAGAAAATGACTTTCAATAAATGACTGGATCTCTGCCTTTTCTCTTTCAAACTTCACTATTTCTCAAAAACTCTTGAGATTCAGAGTTACTGGAACCAATTTAAAGGATTAAGATTTTAGTCCTTATTTTCCAATTCTGGATTTTTAAACCTCAGAGGCTAGTTAGGTTTCAGAGCCTCTTCAGAAACTATTTAATATATTGTAAAGAAAATGCAAATCATACTGCCTACCTTTTTTTTTTTTTAAATGCTGAAAATTTGTTTCATTCCTTGGAAATGCCTTATGTTATTCTCTATTCCTAGACATAAGATTTTTAGGGAGAAATAAATATTTCTTTTGATGATCACGTGCCTGGAATAAGGTCATTCTAAATAAATATTCCTGATATTTTTTAGTGTAGCTTAAAGTTGGAAGAATCCCCACTCATTACCTATGTGACTTTGGACAAGTCAATTCTCTGTAGTTTCCTCTATCAGTTGCTGAGATCTAACTAAATCATTTTCTTTTTCTTTCTTTTTTCTTTTTTTTTTTTTGTGTGTGTGGGGAATAATGGGTTTTTATTTTTCCAAATACATGCAAAGTTTTTAACATTCACCTTTGTAGAACTTTTTTGTTTCAATTTTTTCTCTCTCTCCTTCTCCCCCCCCCCCACCCAGATAGCAAGCAATCCAGTATGGGTTAAACATGTGCAATTCTTTTAAAACATATTTCGATATATGTCATGTTGCACAAGAAAAAATCAGATCAAAAGGGAAAAAAAACATGAGAGAAAAGAAAACAAAAACAAGCAAGTAGCAACACCATCTAAAAAAGGGTGAAAATTTTATGTTTTGATCCACATTCAGTCTCCATAGTTCTTTCTCTGGAAGTGGATGGCTCTTTCCAATCCAAGCCTATTGGAATTGCCTTGAAGCACCTCTTTGTCAAAAAGAGCCATGACTAGATCATTTTCTTTTTTTTTTCCCTCATTTTTGACTAGATCATTTTCAAAGTCACTTCTAGCTATAAAAATCTTTCCTCCTACTTCTGATACTTGGTATAATTCTTTTTCATTTTGTGACAAGTAAAAAAATAACTTTAGATTTTTTTCTTCTCAAATGTGAGTGGCAAGTAGACTTTGAGAAAGAGATGATGGGTAAAGGCAAGTTAGATAGCTAGATAGATAGGTAGATAGATAGATAGATGCAAAGGGAGAGGCAGAAAATTTGAAACAGAGACAGAGATGGAGACAGAGACAGACAACAGAGAGACAAAGAGAAGAAGGGATGAAAGGAAAAGAAAAAGAGCAAGGGATAGGCAGGCATCTCTTATGTATCCCAGATAATGCAGGCTAATGAATGAGGTCTCTATGCAATCCATCATACTTACATGCAGTTTGGTCCCCATCCCACAGGAAATCAGAACTACGCATCAGTAAAGCTACGATCGCTGACTCCGGGGAATATATGTGCAAAGTGATCAGTAAACTAGGCAATGACAGTGCATACGCCAACATCACCATCGTGGAGTCAAATGGTAAGAGACAGAGGCGGCGTTCTCTTTCTCCTCTGTATATAGTAGAGGTACACAGATGAGTTTTTCAAATCTAATGGCTGGTGAGACATTGACATGTCTGTGCTCCTGTTCCTTGAGAACCATGAAACAACAAAGAGCCAAAAGCTCTGTGTGTGTTTTGTGCACTCACATGTGCATGTGGGCTTAACATTTATCATAAGGTTGGATTGAATACCCCCTTTTTTTTGAGATGTGCCAGAAGTAAGACATATAGACATGGATTGGACAACTTTATGAATAACAATGCTTTACATTTCCTTCATTAATTTTATTTTTAAAAATTTACAAGCATTTCTTCTTTCCCTCCTACCATCTTACTCCCAATTGAAAAAAAGAAGAAAAACTAAAGCCTTGCACCAAAAATATAGAGCCAAGCAAAATAACTTCCCAGGGACACTGGTTATATCCTATATATATATATATATATGTATATGTATATGTATATATAATTTTGCATCCTGAGTCCATCTCTCTGTCAGGAGATGGGTGGCTGATTCAGCCCTGCTCCCCAAATTCAACTTAAGTATTCATTTCTACATGAGGTGTTTTCTAAATTGACCTCCCCACCCCACTCCTGCTGTTATTGGCTCTTTTTATTCAAATTATTTATGTATAAATGAGTTATATCCTCCAAAAGATGATGGGTTCCTTGAGGGCAAGAGCTAAAAGCAGTTTTATTTGTGTTTTTATAGCCTTAGCATTTTGCACAAGGGCTGATTCATAATAGGTGATAAATACTTCTGGATTGGTTGATTCATTGACTAAATGACTATGAAGGGAAGCCAGCTATTTAAGTTTCATGTCTGATACCATAGAAACAAATGTGCCCTAAGTCCCATTGGTGTCTCCTTTTGATGATGGAATAAAGATGGAGCTAGGGATAATTGAAGTTGAAGGAAAAAGTTGTAAAGAGGCACAATTAGATGCAATCTATGGAAAAACTTAAAAATTATCCATTTTGAAAAAATGAAATGAACTAACTTAGAAAGGCTAGACTCTTCATCACCAGAGGCATCCAAGGAGGGGTTCTACTGGTCACATGGTGTAAATTGGGAAATTTCTTGTTTGTGAACCTTTCCCAAAACTTTTGTTTTGAATTGTGGCCCAATTCTCTTATGTTATTATTGTTTCTAGCTACAGAGTTTCTAGAGGTAAAAATAAGTGAGACATAAAGGATATGGAATCAATAAAATTGGGTAGCTGATTAGGTATGCATGATATGGACAGGACTATCTGTAAATGAGAAGCTGACAGTTACAACTGACTAATGGGCATGAACGAATCTTTTCCACAGTGAATATCATTTACATTGACAATAAAAGAAAATCAGGTTAGCCTGGTGAGCATGGTGCTCACAAAGAGCCATGCTGGCTCTTTGAAGATATGTTTCTAAATTTTTACCAACCAGCCATTTAATGTTTCATTCTAGATCCCATCATGTTGATCCTCATTCTTGTTCCCATTCCCACATCTGGGAGGACCATCATATTTGGATGAAAAGAGCTGACATTGTTCCAACATTCTCTGTAGCTCATTACATCCTTCCTTAGTCATACAATGTATTGAAGGCTTTGATCTGTGTATCCTGTGCTCTCATTACAAATGATCTAGAGATCTGAGGAGAATACAGGTTATATGTCATAGATGAGAGTACTAGACCTCAATTCAAATGCTGCCTCAGATGATTACTAGTTGTATGATCCTGGGTAAGCCATTTTACTGATTTAAGCTTTAATTTCCTTACATGTGAAGCAGGGACAATAATAGTACCTGTCTATGAGATAAAAAGTTGCTGTAAAGAACAAATATGGTGATATTTGCAAAGTACTTTGCAAGCCTAAAATGCTAGATGAATGACTTATCTCCATTTTGAGGCTATTAGTAACTTCATAGGATTGTGAAACTAGAGCTGGTTGGGACCCTAGCATATCGAGTTGCCTCAATTTTAGAGATCACTCAGGTCAAAAGAGCCAGATTTAACCTCAGGTGTGGGGACTACAAGATCAGTTCTTTTCTCTCTACTATGTTATTGTTCATAAGCTCCTTGAGGTCATCAGAATCTACCCTTTGATAAATGCATAAGGGCAACTCTAAAGATTTGGCACTGAGAAAAGAGGTATGATAGGCTTTCAAATAAGTCAAGAAATTCTGTCTTTTTGAAAGATCCTAAAGGTGGAATATACACCCATTTACCAATTCAGTATCTTCAAAAGTTTTACTAGTTAATGCAATTCAGTAAACATTTATTAATCTCCTAGTAGATGTCTAGGACCATGCTGGAAGCAGAAGATGGGAAGATAAAACTAAAACAATGCCTCCCCTCAAGAAGCTTACATTTTGCCAGAGGAAGAATCCATTGGTTGTACAGCTGTTAGATTGATGCCATGAGAACAGCTGGGTGTGTAGTAGTACAGCAGCTTTTTGTTGTTGTTGTTGTTGTTGTTGTTATTGTTGAGGACAAGAAAATAGAAGTCCAGAGTGACAGAATTTAAGATTTTAATGGGATCTCCATGGCTAAATTGTCAAACTCTTATCTGAAAAAATCTCCACTTTACTACAGCCACCAAGTCCCTCAAAAATTTCTAAAAAGAGGAAACAAACACTCTGAGGGAGCCATTCGACTTTGGGACAGCTATAATAGTCAGAATTTTTCCTGACTTCTAGTGGAAACCTGCTTCTTTTTAGCTCCCAGTACCCAATCCTATCCTCTGAGGAGTCCATGTTCAGCTCTGTAAGTCATGGCAAGTTTCAAGAATATCACAAGAAACAGAACAAGTCCAGTACCTTTTCTACCTGGTAATTCATTTAATACTTGAATTCAACTGAGTCTTCCATTCTGAGTCTTCTCTTCATTAAGCACTTTTCTCTATTCCTTCAACTGATAATTATTGACATGAATTCAATTCCTTTCATTATTTAGATTACCCTGCTCCAATCATTTGCCTGCTTATAAGTATCCTTAAACAATGGTGCTCACAACTAGACATCTACCAGATGTAGCCCAGTGAGGGCAGAAGGATGATAACCTCCTTATTCCTGGAAATTTTAATTCTTTGTAGGGTATCTTAAGATTACAAGGCATTTTAAAAAGTTGTCTTATTATACTGTTGACTCTGATAAAGAGCTTGTAGTCCCTTAAAACCCCCAGATCTATTTTTGAGACAAGCTATTGTCTAAAAATGTCACTCCCTCTTATACTAATAAAATTGAATTTTTGGACTTACATAATACTTTGCATTTACCTTTATCAAATTTCATTCTCTTAGATTCAGTCCAATACTCCAGCATGTTGATATTTTTCAATTCTGACTCTGCCATCCTCTGTTAGCTATCCCTCTCATATGTTGTGTCATTTGCAAATTTGCTGAGCATATTTTCCATGCCATTAACAAGGTTATTGATAAATAATGTTAAAAAGCACAGAGCCAATCATAGACCCCTTTCCTGGAGACCTCCTGCCAAATTGATATTAAACCTTTAATGACTTTTTTTTGAGACTTGCCATTTAAGTAGTCCAAAGTTTCTTTAGGGTGTGGTGGGGAAAGGATGGTTTGAGACATGGGAAATTGTTGTTTCCCTTCTGCCTTTTTCTGGTACTTCTCCTTTTTGTCCATGATCTTTCTATTTCAATTGACAGTGGCTCAGCATTCACATTTTCCAATTCTTTCAAGACACAAAGATGTGGTTTCTCTGGACCAGATAAATTGAATTCATTACAGGTAGCTGAGGAGTCTTTTATTATCTCCTTACTATTATAGAGTAGCACCTCTTAGCCATTTTTGTTCACTCATATCTTGTACAACGGTTATTTGCCCTAGTACAGAAAATTGAACCAATATGAGATTTGTGCAGCTCTACCTTGTCTGCTTTCAGTTATCATTGTCTTATGCACCCACACAGAGGTCTTATGCCTTCTTTGTTTCTTCATTCTCCCTCAATATATATTTAAAAATAGCAACAACTAAATATTTGGTTATCCTTAACTTCCCTTGTCACTCTCGGCTCATTCTGAGATTTAGTAAGCCTGACATTGTTTTTATTTTTTAAATTCCAAATTATAATTCTAAAAAATGCAAAAAATATTTTTAGGACTGTTCAATGTGCTTATATTCATTTTTCATTAAATGGCTTTGCTTAACTTTCTTTAAAAAATATAAATTGGCTAAAGAATTCATTTTCTTGGGGCAACTAGGTGGTGCAGTGGACAGAGCACCAGCCCTGAAGTCAGGAGGACCTAAGTTCAGATGTGACCTCAGACACTTAACACTTCCTAGTTGTTTGACCCTGGGCAAGTCACTTAACCCCAATTGTCTCAGAAAAAACAAAAAAAAGAATTAAAAAAAAAAGAACCTTTAAAAAATTTTTAAAAATTCATTTTCTTTAGAAAACTATCATTTCTCCTCCTAATTAGAATTGTTTTCCTTTGTGTCTTCAGAATCTTAATCTTCAGAGTTCTGCTCCTTCCACCCTTGACTTCTCTTTTAAAATGGCCATTACATTTTCTTTTCTTTTTTTTTTTTTTTGGCTTTTTGCTGAGGCAATTTGAGGTTAAGTGACTTGCCCAGGGTCACATGGCTAGGTAATGTTAAGTGTCTGAGGTCAGGTTTGAACTCAGGTCCTCCTGACTTCAGGGCTGATGCTCTATCCACTGCACCATCTAGCTGCCCCCATTACATTTTCCATAATGTATGTATCCTTTGTATGGATACAGTATTGAGATTCTCTCTCTTCAAAATCTCTGATACATGTCAGACTAGATCTGTTCTTTATTGCAGCTTCAGGAGGAAATTTTTTTCTGCTCAGGGTTTCCATTTCTACTTCAGTAACCAAATTTTCCTTATTAGTGAGATCCAGTTTCATTATAGAATTTCCCTTCATTGATTCCTCCACTTTTAGAATTATCATGAATACAAGTCAAGAAGCTATTAATTAGCCTTCCTTTTTTAACCTTCTTGGGTTCACAATCTAGGTGTCATCCTTTACTCTTCATTCTTCCTCATGTCTTCCTCCCTGCACACATGCAATCAGTTGCCAACTCTTATCAATTCTTCATTTATGACATCTTGCCATCCCTCTCCTGGTTTTCACTCACATGGCCTCAGCTCTGTCTCATGCTCTCATTGCTTTCTACCTAGACTATTGCAGTCACTTCCCAATTGTTTTTCTTTCTTTTTTTTTGTCAGATCACTCTTCACTCCAGTCTGTCCTTTACACAGCTGCCAAGTTAAAGGGCCTAAAAAATAGATCTGAATATTCCCTGCTCAGAATGACCCAGGAGTTTTTTCTCACTACTTGGATGAAATACAAATCCTTCTTCAACTTACCTTTCTAGACTCATTTTGTATTAGTCCTTTTCTTGAACTCATGTTTATTTTTCTTTTCCCCTCTCCATGCCTTTGCTTAGATAGTTTGCCATCTCTGGAATGTACTCCTTCCTCACTTATGCATATTAAATTCCCAAGCTTTTCCAGTGCTCAACTCAAGGAGCACCTCCTACATGAGCCCTATCCCGATTCCCTCCTCCTCATCCAACCAGTAGTGCTTCCTGGACTTCCTTTCTTTGTATTGAGTATATGTTGTGATTTTATTTTATGATTGCTTATATATTACATCCCATTTTTTCCTGAAAAAATATAAGCTCCTAGAGGGCAGAGATTCCCCCCCCCAAAAAAAAATCTATCTTTTTATCCTCAAAATTTATCATGATACTTGACAGTTAGTAGACATTTGATAATTGCTAGTGAATGATTCATTTATTCTATCATGCCTGGGAATTCAATTTGCATAAAATAGGATTAATCTCTGTATCAGCTATGGATTCAGTTCATCTTGATAACAGACTGAGCTCCTCAATAATGACTGAATTGAGAATGTAATTATAACTGCTATGGTTTGGGTGTGTCGGTCATAGGTCTGCCATTAATCATGAACAACAAATGGCCATATACTCTATAGAAGGCATACCCAGAAAGTCAAAACAAGACTTTAATCAGAAGAGTTGATGTCCTTTCACATCCTGATCCCCAGTAGGTATCCCCAGGCTTGTTTGTTGATAGGTTTTCTAAAACCCCTCAGTTGCAGCGAGCCTTTGTTCTAAAACTAGAAGTGGATTTCAGAGGTTCAGATGGCCAAGAGCTATATGGTACTGGTTTCTGGACCCCCTTTGAAAATTCTTGTTCCTAAATGGTTTCAGAGAAAACTGGGATGAATTGATAGAGTGAAATGAGCAGAAGCTGGACAATAATGAATAGAAAAAATCCTATATAAAAATGTTAAAGATGCCAAAGCATTCATTGCCCAACCACATCTCCAGAAAACCAGAGATGAAATTTGCTCTCCACCTTCTGCAGAAAGGTGATAGACTTAAGGTGTGGAATGAGATGGATATTTTTGGATATGGCCAAAGTGGGAATTATAACTGTCTCCACTGGGAGTTGGGAAGAAGTGAGGTGGAAGGGACAGATAATGAATGGCAGGGCTACCAAAAATAATTAAAAAGGAAGAAAAGTAAGAAAATGGGATCATCAAAATGCATAAAAATTACATGGAGGAGAAGAGGAGGAAACAAAGACAAGCAGATAGGCTTTGAAAATAACATGTGGAATTGATTATCTGCTTAAAGGGAAAGGCAAGGTATATGTACAGAGCTTTGGGACTTTATGCTCAATTGACTTTTTCTGGTAGATTTTCTAGAAATGCATATTGAGTTTTGTGCCTCTTAATTTTTAAGAAAGGGGGCTATTAATTTTTTTTTTTAAAAAGATGACTTTCTTAAGTTCTTGACCCCAGGATGATGGTATACTTTGCTTTCAGAAACTACAGAGAACCCAAATCACTCTTGCATGTTTGAAGGGTAATTTTGGAGATGTGAGTGTATACACATTATGTAAAACTTTTCAATTTAGCACATAACACTCAGAATGTTCAGAAACAAGCTGCTTGTCTGTGATCATTAGAAATGAATACCCTTTGCATAAAGAGTTTATACCCAAACTAGGGCATTTTTCCAGAATCCAGGCCAATTTATATAATAATGCTGCAGACACAAGTCCCTTTCCTTCTCTTCCTTGGTGTTCTCAGCATAAGTCACTTGGCTGCAGGCAGATGCTGATGGTGGTTCTCATTAATTCAGCTTAATGAAAGGGCCACCCAGTACATATGAACACATTTCATTTTCTAAATTCCTCAGGGAACAGTGTGTTGCTGGCAGAAAAAAAAAAAATCAAGAAGCCTGGGTTCACAAATACATTTTGCTTCTTCTTGTAAGTGGAACTTAGATTTAGTGATTTACAATTTTGCTTTTGGCAGGATAGATGTATTTTCTAAAAGGAATAACAATTGCTGTAATATTCAAACAGACTTTCTGCAGCAGGATCTTTATTAGCAAGATGAGAGTTTCTCATTAGGAAATTGCAAGTCATGACTGAGTTTCTGAGTTTGCATTTTCCCAAGAAGTGTTATGGACAGAATTTGCCTGCAGGCCTTGTTTTTGAACCACGAGCTTGAAATGTAATTCTACTGTCTGCAGGGTAGGAATCTCATTTTTGTTACAGAGATAATCAGTATTGGGTGTCCATTTGTACTTGGGGGAATTAAGAGATACTTTATTTTTGCTGAGTATCTGCATCCTTCTGGTGAAACTCTGCCTGGAGCCGTGAAATGCTATAGTACCAAAAGAATCAAAGGTGAGAATTCTGGAGGGACAATAAAGAATGCATATGGACAATAAAGAACGCAAATAGCAACACGTTGTAAAATAATACTTATACTGGAAAAATCATGTGTAGGACATATCAAAGACAAGTATTTTCAAGAGGATGAGGGTGGGGAGAAAGAATTGTTGCATACCAAGAAGAAGGGCTAAGAGATACCCAGCCTGTGTATTCCACTGGGATTTTCATGATCTAATTGTTTTGATTTCATTGGTGAAGGGATATTTATTAATATATTTTTGCTGTCCCAGACATAATTTTTGGTCATCTAACCATCTAACTGCTTCCAATTTCTCCAGTTTGATTTATTTTTCCAACTCTGTTAGGCAGTTTCCTGGGCCTTTAGATGAATCTAATGAAGATGTAGATTTGGTTCTGAGATCTGAAGAAATTCTTTCCAGGGCATCTGAATGTAATGCTTGCTAGACTACTAGTGACATTGTTCTCACCAGCATCATGGTGGAGGCAAAAAGTCAAGATCAGGTTTTTTGGACTGGTGTGGTTTCTGAGAGTTCTTAACTCAGTATTGCACATATGGACTCATGAAAAATGATGAGGTCCACAAGTGTGCTGGGTGGACCTTCTTTGGTGAATTTTTGAGAATAACTTGTATGAAAATTGCATAGGATGGATGGGTTTGATGAGTTATGATTTACACTATTGGGGGAAATATATACATTTGTGAGATCAAGCGTATTATTTAGGTCTTTTTTTGGGGAAGAGGAGTTAGTTTAAAGAAATGATTTGTTCCTAATCTGTAATCACGTCCTCTTCTAAAACTATTTGCTCTGAGAGGGTAAATTAATATCTTAGAATGATATTAATAGATTTGAAAAACATTTTGTCTTTTTATCTGTGTGTTGAGAATATCTAGGTGATGCAATCAATAGAGTGCTGGGACTGGAGTCAGGAAGACTTGTATTAAGTCCAGTCTTAGAGATATCATAGCTGAACAGTATTTGGGCAAATCACAACCTCTGTCTGCCTCAGTTTCCTCAACTGTAAAATAGGGGTAATAACAGCACCTACCTCCCAAGGCTATTGTGAGAATCAAATGAGTTAACACTCATAAAGTACTTAACACAGTGCTTGGCACATAGTAGGCACTTAATAAATGCTTCTTCCCTTTCCTAGTACTTCTGACATCATTGTTGTATTCATTCATCATTTTATTGAAGGACAAAACCCTCCAAACAACAGAACATTTATTGTACCATGAGTAAGATCCCCATGCCATATTTTTAGAGCTTAATATGTTAGCTTCAATTTAATGTCTGCTATGTTTATGAAGGATGGGCAGTGAGAGTGCCTTCTCTTCCAAAAGGAATACTTAGTTACTTGTCTTGGAAAGCTGAATTTAAAAAAAAAAAAGATCAAAAAAGATTCTTATGGATGACAGCTTATGCTATTCTTTGTTTTTTTTTTTAAATCCAAGAGAAGAAAGAAAATTATTTGAAAGTTTTTCAGAAATACCACCTTAGATTGTTCCAGCCTTGAAGATAGAAAATCTTTTATTCTTTGCTACCTGAAGGAATCCACAAGTTTTCTACAACAGTGAACCTCCCATCATAACTCCATATTGTTTTCATTGGCTGTATCCTGACCATTTTAGGCCTATTTTAGTGAATCCATTGAAATCTTAAAGGAAAATGTGTTGCCCAACACTTAATGATTGGTGATCTTGAAACTTGAGGAATATGTTTCAACATTGACTTCTGAGCCCAAGGAACGAGCATTGCATTGCTAAAAAGATATTTCCAGTCTCTATTATATTCACAATGAGATCTTGATCAATTATGAATTAGGGTATTGTGTCCTAGAATATTTGAAATGAAACACATGATAACATTTCTACTCAGGGTAAAAGCAAAAAAGGTCCATTCTTACTCTTTTCAGTTGCTAAATAAAGAGAGGAGCTGCCCTCTAAAAGACTATAGAAAGCCTATGTGAATGTGACTCAGCTGAGCCATCTGGACCGCTGGATGCATCAGTGTGGCAGAGAGGTGATGGCTTTAAGATCTTAGTTTCTGAGTTGGCATTCCAGCTCTGCTACTACCTAGAAGGTGTGGTCTTAGCAAATCACTTATGCTATGCCTTCTGGGCTACAGTTTGCTCATAAAAAAGGGGTTGGACTTTATCTTTAAGGCATCCCTCCCCTCAATCATTAATTTATCCGATGCTGTTCTATCGTTCATTATAATAGAAAATATAGTCATGGCATAATTTGGTGAATGTACATGTTTAAGTTAATTATCACTGTGGGAATTTCTAGATGGTTAGAAAAAATTCATATCAGAAGGCATCCTTAATTCACTTAGATCATGATTTGCAAATGAAAATCTTCGTAGTTTTAGCATCTAACTAAAAGGTATGTTGAGCACTAATTGTTTTGATTTCATTGGTGATGGGATATTTGTTAATGATGTATTTTTGCTGCCTCAGGCACAATTTTTGGTCCTCTAACTGTAGATGCTTCCAATTGCTCCAGTTTGATTTATTTTTCTCACTCTGCCAGGCAATTTCCTGGACCTTTAGATAAATCTATATAAGTAGAAAGATATAAATTTGCTTCTGAGATCCAAAGAAACTCTTTCCAGGGCATCTGGATGTATTGCTAGTTAAACCACTAGTGATAATACTCCCGCCAGCGTCATGGCAGAGGCAAGAATTCAAGATCAGGTTTTTTTAGATAGGTGTGGCTTCTGAGAGTTGTTCTTTTTTTTTTAAATTTTTTTTTTATTAAAGCTTTTTATTTGTATAATATATGTATGGGTAGTTCCCCAGCATTGATCTTTACAAAGCTTTCCATTACAACTTTTACCCCCAGTCCTCTCCCCTCCTCTAGATGGCAGGAAGTCCACTACATGTTAATAACGTTGAAATACTTGACAAGTTATGCAAGAAAAATCCTATCTACAAGAAAAAAAAAAAGAAAATCAGAAAAAGGCAACACAATGCAAGCAAATATCAATAGAGAGCATGAAAATGTTACATTGTGGTCCACATTTCATATCCCTCTCTCTGGGTGTATATGGTTTTCTTCAGCGTTCTGAGAGTTCTTAATTCAATATTGCACATATGGACATGATGCTCTGAACAAAAGCTTTTATTTTACTCATCATTGGGAGCTGATACTACGGATAAGGGAGAAAATGTCTATGAGTTTATACTGCTAGAAACTGATTTACTTTCCAATAATCCCAACTTGAAAATGGCTTTCAGTTCAGAAGAGACACTTCTCTAATCATCTATAATGAAAATTCTTGACAGCAATATTGTTGTCACCTTTCTTGACTATTCCAATGATAACATTGCCATATACCTTCTCAAGGAGCAGGCTATATCTGGGCTCCTGTTGTACCAGGTGGAAATGGTTTATTCCAGTAAACTTGACTTAATTCAGTTCATGCTTGCTGCCTAAGAAAGAAAAAAAAAAGGTAGAATCATGGTTCTATTAGTATTTTTCACTCTCTATAAAGTTCAAGTATGGGATTCTCCTTTCTCGGGGTCATTTCTTTCCTTCCTTTCACATTGCTGTTCTGTACCAGTCTGGCTATAACTGGCATTGGATGGCATAACTTTTTACTGGCCTTTTTGTTTTGCAGAGACTGTAACTAGCATGCCAGCATCTACTGAAAGAGCGAGCATGCCATCAGGTAAGTAAAGTTAGCCATCATCAAGCTTTGTGCCCTGGATTGACCAATCTTCCTGCTAACTGTATCTCTACTCAACAGAAGCCTTTCTGCCTTCAGAATTTGCCCCTCCTTTTCCTTTTCCTTATCTACTAACAATATCATCAAGCATGCTCTGCATTCTGGCTCCCATTGGGTTTCAGTTTGGGGAATATTGCCCACAATTGCTGATGTTTCTGATCAAAACCTGACTTCTAAAACAAGTCTACTGAGATGAAAGATTTCCATAGATAATTTTAAAGTTGTTGCCCTTGGCCCTTCTGTCTCCTTTCCAGGGCAGCATTTTCTGGTCAAACATTTATGAAAAACAATATTTATAGATAGGATTGGAATCCTGAATGGTGGTGCTTTTCTAGCACTATCCTAAAGGCTAGGATACTATGATCAGGTCAAATTTTTGGATATTAAATTGTTCATTACTATCAGCATCCCTTCTAGGACATGGTTCACAGGAAACCTCTGACCTATTGACCTGGATCTGAAATACATAATTGAGAACACATGATCAGCAACATGGTTGCTGTTGGTAAATATCTCCATCTTGAAAACTTCAGAAGCAAGAAATTGTTGATTAGATATAACAATTATAGCTTATTTTACAAGTTAAGAAGACGAAAGTCATACACAAGGAGGATCTTCATGAATTGTAGTTTAAAAACTAGTTCTTAAAGTTTTCATTCTCATTCTTATTTCCCTAATACCAGCTGATTCTTGTCCATCCAGAAGAGTGAGCAAAGCAAGCTCATAGGTGTAGGACTTGGAATTTGATTATAAGGCAATATATATTCCACCGGAAATATTCAGCTCTCTAAGAAGCTACGGATAATGATTCTACATAGCCACAGTAAGGAAAGAATGGAATGAACTGAGATTAGAAGAGGAGGAATTAGACATTTGAATGTGTATGGCACGTGAAGTCATAAGTTACAAGTGACAAAACTTCAGGTCTAAGAGAAGGGGTTTATTTCACTCTCTCTAGATATTTCTCAGGGTAATGGATTATAGCTATCTTACCTTCATATCCACACTGTAAATGATAGAGAATCTATGAGAAAAGTTGATCACAGTTGAAAAAAAAATCCTGAATTAAAATATCTTTTACAAGCAAGTAAAATAACAGAGGTTCATAAAAACAAAATTAAATTATTAAAAACCTCCAAAAGAAATGAAAGTATGTTGTACAAATGTTATAAAATGGATGAAATAACCAATATTACCTACTTAGCATGAGAATATTGTGTACTTACCAGAGATCATGGAATAATATGAAGAAATCCTAGAATAGTTCAAAAGAAAACTTTCAGAAGAAATTAGGAATGGATTTAGAACAGAAATCAGAGTTCTTAATGCAGAAATAAAAATAAGTGAACAAATAACAGAGTAACACACACACACACAAACATATCCTCCTTCATGATGGCAAATCTCTTCTCAAAAAAGTGAAAGTGGGGGAGGGAGAAAATTACTTTTTGGAGTGCAAAAAATAAATATGACAGTGGAAGAAAAAATGACAAAAGGAAAAATAAAAAAGAACAGTATTAAAGGAACAAATGAATTTTATGCCTGCCAAAGTATTTGACTTTAGAGACAGGATATTATGGAGGTAAGTTAAGAATCATAGATTACCCAAGAGGACACAAATTATTTTTTTAAAATTTGAATTTTGTAATTACGGAAATAATGAAAAAAAAAAAAAACTTTAGACCAACAATCTCAAACCCAAATTTCTATTCTGTACTGCTGGATAAAGACAACAAAGAAATCATAGCAAGAATTTGCAGATCTCCACCAGAAAAAGAGAATATGCTATAAATTCCAAGGCATATATTGATTTCTGTGATAAACACATCCAATTTAAATTATTTAAGATTTCATTCCAAAGAAATCTCAGGGAAGAAAAGATAAAAAGATCAAGATAAAATTTAAAACAATATATCCCACAAATTTGATCTATGACAAAAAATGGGTGTTTGACAAAAAGAGTGACAATAGAGCATTCATAAAAAAGACAAGTATATTGATTATTGAATTTTAAAACACTTCAGATTATCTGAAGCACAAAGAGTTAAACAAACATTTATACAGAAAAGACTATTAAAATCTATTCTCATGTCTAGATTATTTTTTAAAGATAAGGATTCATCTAGAATTTAAAAGAAAGACAATGTTAGAGATTATCAAGTGAGTAAAAAAAGAAAAAAAAACAAATCCAAAAAGATGAAGTTTTAAGAAAGATTTTATGAGATTTCCACCAAAGTGGAATACTTTATTTGAACTTGGACTCCTTACTCCTATTAAATTATCATTATTTTAAATTCCATTTTAGAATGGAAAATTATATAACTGTGAAGAGGAGAGGAGGACATATACCTTATTAAAATTGCTTTTGTATGGAAATTTGTAGCTAAATATATCAAATGTTTAAAGAGGAATTGATGCCTATTATGTATGTTATCCCCCAAATTGATACAAATATGATCAATTCATTATCAGATCAAACATCAGATTTGATTTGTTCTGTTTTGTGAACTGATAAAGTTGACATTATTCAGCTCTTCCTATGAGAGAAGTAAGCTCTAATATCTAAACCAGGGAAAGATAAAACAGAGAAAGAGCACAAAAGGCCAATATTACTAAAGAATATTTTTGCAGAAAGTTGAAATAAAATATTACCCCAAAATTAGAGTAATGGGGCAGCTAGGTGGCACGGTGGATAGAGCACTAGCCCTGAAGTCAGGAGGACCTGAGTTCAAATGTGGTCTCAGACACTTAACATTCCCTAGCTGTGTGACCCTGGGCAAGTCACTTAACCCCAATTGTCTCAGCAAAAAGCAAAAAAAACCAAACAATTAGAATATTATATTTTAAAAAAAATTATCATGCACAAGTTGGAATTACATGAGATGCAAAGATGATTCGTTAATAGGAAAACAAACAGCATGATCATATTAAAACAAGACATGCTAAGCAATTATATGTGTAAATTCAGATAAAAAGCTTTTGAGAAAATGTAACATTCATTTAGCCTAAAAAACAACAAAAATAATAACAACAAAAGTACCAATCATAAGTTGAAAGGATCATTAAAATTATGTAGCTTAAACCAAAGCTAACTTTGTTTGCAATAAACTGGAAACTTTTACCATAAATATAGGACATAATTCTAGAAAAAACAAAACAAACAAAACCTTTGTAAGAAATATGCATAATCAAGGGGGGAAATTCTACATTGCCCATGTCAAATAAATCTATTCTGTATTCTGAAATCACATTTTTAACAACATGTGACTCACTTCTCTTTAAAGACAGGGAAATTGAGGTTCAAAGATGGAAAAGAACATGGCCATTTCTGGTGCATCAAATTTTTTGGTGTCTGATTTTTCTAAATGGCATGTTATTACTGGAAGCAGCCTGAGCCAGAAGTATGAGGACTGGATTTGAAGTCAAAATACTTCGGTCTTCTATAATACTGATTCCTTGTGTGACACTGGGCACGCCTCTTTCCTTCTTTAGTCCCTCTCCTATCTTTAATATGAGAGGTTTGAACTATAGCTGTTTTTACTCTGAATCCTACTGGGCCACCCTTAACTTTTTTTTTTTTTTAAACTTTTTTAAGCCTTTTATTGAGAATAGACTTTAAGGGATGCTTTTGGTCTTGGGTAAGGCCATATTTCTCTGTCATCTTCCCCCATCTTTTCTTTTTCTTTCTCTGTCCTCTTCCAGTCTTCTTCCCTGTTTTCCCTTCTCTATCCCTTTCTTCTCTTCACCGTGACTCTCTGCCCATGTCCCCATTCTTTCTTTCCCAATCCTTTTTTCTCCCTATTTCTGCCATTCTCCTTTATTTGCCTCCTTCTCTGTTCTCTGTCTTCTCCCCCCTGTTTCCCTCTCCTTGAACCCTCTTCCCCACTGCCTTCTTACTTACTTTTATTCTCTTTGCTGTCTCTCCCTTTTCTCCTCCTCCTCTCTTTTCCTTGTCATTTCTTCTCTTCTCTTTTTCTTCTTTTTTGGCCTTTCTCCATTTCTTCTCTTTCCCCATCTCTTATCTTCCTCAGGCTTCCTTGTCTCTTTCCCCCATCTTCTTCCTCTTATCTTTTCCTTCTGTTCTCTTCCATTCTTCTCTCTTTTGTATAAGAGAAAAAGCTTGTAGATGTCAGGTATCTGCCCACTCAGCTTGGCTGTTATATCTCTAAGGGGCTCCTTGGATAGGGATATTCAATTCTGTGCCAGGGTCAGATGGGGGTCATAAGTGCATAAATCTAGAGGTGAAATGGAACTCAGGGGCCATGTAGTCCAACCCCTCATTTTATTGATGAGAAAATGGAAGAAGGAAATAAGAAAGTCGAAAAGTGTCTGAAGTGGGATTTGAATTTGATTCTTATTAACTTCCAATGGCTTTCATTTGACTTCCAATTTTAAAGCTCTATTTACTACACTGTGATGTATTTTCAGGAACTTATGATAATTAACTCTTTTCTCTTTTCTTGACCCTCATTCTTCTTGAGCCCTTTCTATAGATGTCATGATTGCTCAGATTCAGTCAGTCAGTAAGCATTTATTAAGACCTTCTATGTACCAGATGCTGTGCCAACATTGCAGTTACAAAGAAAGGTAAACCACAATGCTTGCTCTTAAGGAGCTCACTGATGGGAAAGACAACATGCAAACAACTATAACCAGACAAGTGAAATACAGGATGAAATGGAGAGAATCAGTGGAGAGAAGATGAAGAGGGATTGGAAAGAGCTTCCTGCAGAAGATGGGATTTTTGCTGAGTCTTGAGGGAGGCCAAGGAAGTCAAGAGACAGAAAGATAGGAGAGGATTTCAGACCAGGGAGATAGTCAGAAAATGTCTGGAGTTGGGAGATAGTGTCTTGTACAAGAATCAGCAAGGAGGCCAGTGTCACTGGATCTCAGCAGTTTTTTATCAATTTCAGTGGGTAAATCCAACTTAGGCAGAGTAAAGTGAACATTTTTGCCCTGTTTTCTCAACATTTCCTCCTAAATCTTTATTGATTCTGACCATCACCATAGTCAAAGAAACTGGTTACATCTCCCTGATAATGTTGAATGATCCTACACATGAGCATCTTGTTTAGTGGGGAGTAGAGAGCTTCTCTGTGATGGAAATTGCAGCTTTCATGGATATTAAGGTCCATTTGTAAGTTAGGGGTCTTCCTGTCCATCTTTGCTGAAGCCTCTTTTAAGTCTAAGATGCATATATTGTCTGTTATGGCCTTCAGCTAAGCACTATTTTTATTAACCTTCCATTGACTGTGTTTTGTTTTTTTTTTCCTTCAAATTTTTTTTTTTGCTTTCCTGTTTTCTTTTCCTGGGGTATCTCTGAGCATGGCACATTTACTATGGACAACTTTGCTTGGCCCAGTCCCATAATTCGTCATTGCCTTTTTCTGTTTTGTAGAATACCCCACTAAAATATCAATGTCAACAGAAGGGACCAATACTTCTTCATGTAAGTACTCAACCACTCCATTAACTGGCTTTTACCATATTTTTGTGATGACTTTCAAGGACTTTTAAAATTCACCTCTACCTTCAGCTTGATGGTAATTCCAATTCAAATGCCCTATTGTAGAATTGAAGGATTTTGGAAATGATAGAGATAAATTGTTATATTAATTCATATATATATATGTATATATACATACAAATACATATATATGTATATGAATTATGTTTCCTTCTACACTCTTTTCTAATGAGTATGTATGAATATATTTGGATGGGAACTTTCTTCATGTGCATGGTTGATAGACTGGAACAGTAGCCTTCAGATCTGGGAACTCATTGCTCTGGAAAATGTCCTCATGTGAAAAATCAAACAGCTTGTCATGACCAGTACTTGACTCAGTTCCAGGCACATAGTAGGCATCTAATAAATTCTAATTGACTTGAATGGATTAGATTTCAGCTTCTTTCAAAGCCTAACTTCATTACCTGAGATGTGCTATATAAATAACTCCATGATTTTGTTGCTCTGCCATTTTTTTACAGTGTGCTGTATATGGGATGGATAAATGATAGATAAATGCTCATATTTCAAATTTGATAGATAGCAACTAATTGGGAAATGTATTAGCAGCAAGTTGCTTATTCCTGACCTTATTTGGAAGGTGAACAACATAAGGTTGGTGAGGTACAGATTTCAAAGGAAGTGTTGGAGCAGTTTATTAGACCTCTGGGAAAGAGCTCTGTAATTACAGCCTCCATCAGTTTTCAGGTAGCTATTTAAAACTGGAAATTGTGCTCAGTTTGATAAACTTTGCATAATTAAATATAAACAACCCTTTTCAGAATCAACCAAAATATGAGAAAAGCACAAATACATTTTAAGCTATATAAGTGTTATGTGTACACACACAGGCAAACATTTCTTATATGTATGGATATGTATACACATTTGCATTTTATATTTGAAAAGAAGAGACTCATTTGCTGAGAACTCCATTAAAGAGTGGTGAAGCAATGTGATATAGCAGACAGAGGTAGCCTTGACTCCAGGAAAACTTGAGTTCAGATCTTAGCTCAGATATGTACGGGCAATGAGACTCTGAGGAAGCTGCTTACCTTTAAAATATTAATTATTTTTTATTAGCCAGGAACTGTGGTAAACTCAGAGAGTAAAGATTCTCAAGAAGCTTGTATTCTTTTGAGCGGGAAATAGCATATACATAGAAAATTAAAATAAACAGTTCAAATTAATTTCCAGGGGACACTGAGGGCTAATAACTAAGGGGCTCAGATAGGCTATCAGAAATAGAAGTTGAATATGAAAGAGTAGAGAAGGTGGGGCATTTCAAGCATGAGGAAGAATCTAGAGGGGAAAAAAAATTTCCATCAAGGTGGGAGATGTTGAGCATTGGTAGTTATGAACAGAACAGTAGTGACTTCAGGAGAAAAGAGAAGGCATAGAACAGACATGATTGGAATGGGATTCTGCATATGAAGTCCTTGCATCTTTACCAAGACAAGAGAAATATAATTCATCACCTGTCTTTAAGCATCAAGATCAGTTGTTGAAATCGATCTGAACTTGCCTGCCTTTTAATATTATTTTCATTTACATTTTTGTAGTAATTCCTGGTTCTACTTACTTCTCTCAGCTTAAGCTCCAAGAAGCCTTCTTATAATTCCTGAATTCTTCATATTCAGCATTTCTTATGATACGAGTATTACATTGCATTCATAATTTGCCCAATTGATTAATACCTATGTTCTTTCCATTTTTAGGTTGCTATTATAACTAACATTTCTATTGTGCTTAGGATGCATCAGACACCATGCTAAGTGCTTTAGAATTATTATATCTTTGATCCTTACAACAACCCTGCAAAATGGTGTTATTATTATCCCCATTTCAGAATAGAGGAAATTAGGGCAAACAAGTTAAAGGACTTGCCTGGTGTCAGACAACTAGTAAATGTCCATCACCAGATTTGAACTCAAGCCTTCCTGACTCCAGATTCAGCATTCTGTTCACTATACCAAAATTCCCTATATATTTTATATATCAAACTTTCACCAAATGTTGAAATGCAGTTTGTTTTTCCTCTACTCAGTTACTTTCCTTATGAAAAAAAATTCAAAATGTTTTTATGGATTTGTTTTTGTGGTCTCCATGTTTATTGTTTTTGCTTCAAAGTTTTTCTTTTTGCCCTATTTCTGAAAAATATTTTCTTCCATATAATTTTTTTAACATAAATCAAAATATATTTTTAGATTTTATATTTTAAAATATGTATATTTGTTTTTATGTGATATAGGTTTAGTACATATCTCTACTTTAAAATATCTCTGTATTTACATGTATGTGTATGTTATCATGTCTATACTTAAACCTTTATGTATTTATCCATACGTAGATTTACGAGGCAGCTAGTTGGCATAGCAGATAGAGTACTAGGCCTAGATTCTGGAAAACCTGAATTCAAATCTAGCCTCAGACATTTAACTAATTGTATGACTCTGGACAAGTCACCTAAACCCTGTTTGCCTCAGTTCCCTCATCTCTAAAATGATCTGGAAAAAGAATTGGCAAAATACTCCAGTATTTTTGCCAAGAAAACCCCAAATGGGGGAAACAAAGAGTCAATCATGACTGAAAATAACTAAATAACAACATATGCATATGTGTATATATCTCTCTCTTTCTATCAATCTGTCAAGATTAGTTAAACACCATTTGGAGGTTATTGTAGTATATCTTGATTTTTCCAATTTTTCCTGATTTTAGACTCATCTGACCCTAGTCCTTCTTCTTCCAAGGAAGCAGCACTATAGCTGTGGCTATGTGATATGAGTATAGAGTTCAGACCCAATTTTTCTCTTGTATTTCTGACCATTCTTGTGATACATACCATATTCTTACTTGTATCAGCTTCTAGCTGATCTAATCCATTTGGTTGCTTGGGTTATCTACATAGATTCAGGTTACCTGGCACAGTTAGCTAAATTTACGGCAATCAGAGAAACTATTTCTCCTTCTCTGTTCTGTTATTTTGGCTCTGTGAATCCCTCCAAGATGATAATTTTAATATTCTGTGTGGTTTATATTTTGTGTGATGGCTTTGTGCATATTTCTTAGTCTTAATTATAGTCCATTTAGGTTATGATATCCATTGGGCTTTTGTTTGGTTTTGTAAAGTGCTTAATATTTGGAATCAAATCATAAAGTTTCTCCTTGGCATCTTGTCTGATATGAATTTCCCTTGCAGGATTTAGTGAATATGTGATTTAGTGATTTAGTCTCCTGAAACTGGAGTTCTTCCTTTCTTCATTAGCAGGAATGATGGACATTGTATTTAAGCACATATGAGCAGTTATGGAAGGGAAATCAAATTTTTCTTGTTTTGTCCTAGCTGTAGATACCCAAAATGGATTTTTTACACTCTAGGTCTTTTCATTGTATGAAATCTGATTCCTTCCTCTCACCCCAGAAGCATGGATATGCCTGAAATGTCTATATTTACTTATTTAAAGCAAAGGAGGATACTTTCTTCTTTTTATAATAAAATACTTTTTATTTTTTTTTGGTGCTGAATTTATACATCAATTTTTATAGCTTCTTGGTGTGTGTATGTGTATGTGTGTGTGTGTGTGTTAAAGGAGAAAGATCATGGGTTTCAGAAAAAATTTGAAACTCAGAATTTTTAATGTTGTTGGGTTATTAATTTAAAAGTTTATATCTTCAATCTGAAATCAGCAGCTTTAATTCCTTTTGAAACTGCTGATTTTCAGAATATTTAATTCTTTCCATTCCCCACACAAAACCTTTCTCAATTTGCCCATGTGTCAGTGCTCTCTTTCTCCCATCCCTCTTTCCATGTTGTATAAAGCTTAATGCATATTTCATATTTACATAGTTTATCCCTTCCTTAGAATATAAGCTCCCCAAGGACAGTGATTTTTTTTTTTCATCCTTAGTGCTTAGCATAGGTTTTTCTTTTTCTCACAGTAGTAGTTTAATATTTGTTGAACTGAATATATGGTACTGAAATCTCCATCAATGTCCTCTATTTGTTGACTCTGGTGATATAGAATAAACATGCAGACTAGATTTTTGGAAGGTTTGCCATTTGTGTTTCCTAATATTCAATCCTGAAAAGGTTTACCAAAGTCATATTGAATAGGATTTTGAAATGAGCTTTATTTATTTTTAGCAGAGCAGTTAACCTGGAAAAGGATAGTTAACCTATTTCTTACCCTTCAAATTCCAGTTGCCTCTAGAAATCTGCTCTGATTCTGTCAACTGAATCTCAGTTAAACTTTATTTAAAATTGATGTGATTAAATTAACCAATTTGTTTAGAGAGACATTGTAGAAATGAAACATTTCTAAACTCAGATTCAGATTTTTCCCCCTTTAAATGTAGATATGCAAAATACCCTCTTTCATTCTCCTTAATTTTAAAAAGTATATATGTGACATATATAAATACACACACATATACGTATATATATAAGATTATTCCTTTGGAGCTTATTATGGTATATGTTGTATAGAATGCTAGTTGCAATCTGTTTTCTGCAAGATCACTTTCCTAGATTTCTGAGCAGGTTTAATTTTTTTTTTCAAATACAGTGCTTATCACAATAGTTGCTGTCCTTGAGTTTACTGAACACTTTATTGCTATGTTCAATTGCTTCTGCATCTTATTGTTGAAGATGCAGTATAAAGGAGTTGATCAAGATAGCTTTCTAACAACAATTGACAGTCCCCTCTTAGTCTTGGTAACCCCCCCAAACCCCCCCCCCAAAAAAAAACCCCAACAACTTTTTTTATTTATTTATTTATTTATTTATTTTGTTAAAGCTTTTTATTTGTATAACATATGTATGGGTAGTTCCCCAACATTGATCTTTACAAAGCTTTCCATTACAAATTTTACCCCCAGTCCCCTCCCCTCCCCTAGATGGCAGGAAGTCCACTACATGCTAATAATGTTGAAATGCTTGAGAAGTTATGCAAGAAAAATCCTATCTACAAGAAAAAAAAAAAGAATCAGAGAAAGGCAACACAATGCAAACAAATGTCAGTAGAGATCATGAAAATGTTATGTTGTAGTCCATATTTCATTTCCCTCTCTCTGGGTGTATATGGTTTTCTTCAGTGAACAACTGGGACTGGTTTGAGACAATTCTTCGTTGCAGAGAGCCATGTCCATCAGAATTGATCATCATGTAATACTGTTGTTGCTGTGTATGATGATCTCCTGGTTCTGCTCGTTTCACTCCGCATCAGTTCATGCAAGTCCCTCCAGGCCTCTCTGAAATCGTCCTGCTGGTCGTTTCTTACAGAACAATAATATTCCATAATATTCATATACCATAATTTATTCAGCCACTCTCCAATTGATGGGCATCCCTTCAGTTTCCAGTTTCTAGCCACCACAAAAAGGGCCGCCACAAACATTCTTGCACATGTGGGTCCCTTTCCCTCCTCTAAGATCTCTTTGGGATATAGGCCCAGTAGAAACACTGCTGGGTCAAAGGGTATGCACAGTTTGACAGCTTTTTGGGCATAGTTCCAAGTTGCTCTCCAGAATGGTTGGATCCGTTCACAGTTCCACCAACAATGTATCAGTGTCCCAGTTTTCCCACATCCCCTCCAACATTCATCGTTATCTTTTCCTGTCATTTTAGCCAATCTGACAGGTGTGTAGTGGTATCTCAGAGTTGTCTTAATTTGCATTTCTCTGATCAATAGTGATTTGGAGCAACTTTTCATATGACTAGAGATGGTTTTAATTTCATCATCTGAAAATTGTCTGTTCATATCCCTTGACCACTTATCTATTGAAGAGTGGCTTGAATTCTTATATATATGAGACAATTCTCTATA
>JAJPUD010001351.1:402533-413197 GCA_023553655.1 Myrmecobius fasciatus
AAAAAAAAACCCAACAACTTAAAGAAACATCAGGCATATCTGTGAAGCCATTGTTTTGATTCCACTCAGGAAAAGCAAGCCAATTGGTTGTTAATTAATGACGTTGATACTTTTCAGAGCAGGTCTTGTTGCATGTATTTGCAAGGCTTGGATCTATGATTTATTTATGACAGTAAAAGCTGCAACTTTTTTTTTTTTACCCACTTTACTGGTGGGCATGACTCCTGGGAATTTTTCTAAATAATTCTGAACTAAAAGAAAATTTCTATTTCAATTTTTTTTTGTCAGTGGCACATAGTGATGGCTGTCACCCTTGGTGAGCTGCTTCTGTTTTAATTGTATGCAAATTGGGTTTTGAAGATTTCTGTGAACATGTTGTGGGTAGAGAGGATCAGAAGACTGCAACTTGCACATGGAAAGACAAAGAAATCACCAGGTGTCCTGCAAAAATAAGAGTAATTTAAAAAAGCAATCACCCAATATATGCGACCTTGTCTTTCTTATTCCTTGGGAAGAGAACTGTCGACTGGGAGTTGTCACTCCTAAACCTTGGGTGTTGTCTTTGTGATTGGTTCTGAATGTCATTTATACACTATTGATAGAGAGCACCAATCACTATAAATAGTAGAAACCCTGTGCCTGTCTTGGTAAATTTTTATGGGCATCTATGAAGTATGTGTACCTTTATTTTTCTTTTTCAGAAACAGCTTCATACTTCAAGTGCTATGGGTCTGTGCTCACTTTTACAGGTCTTCTGTTTTTCATGTTTCCTCACATTCCCAGATGAGCCACTTCCAAATGTTTTGGTTGGTCTTATGTAGTTGAAAGAACATTCAAAATCCTGCCTCAGTCACTTTCTTAGTTGTCTGATCATGGGCAATCCATTTAAGTTTACTGAGCCTCAGGTTCTTCTTTTGTAAAATGTGCATATGCATTATAATATTTGTACTCCCAACTTTGCAGGGTCATTGTAGGAAAATCAGAGACAAATTGATATAATGGCCTTGCTATTGGAGTCCAAAGACCTAGTTCTAAATTTTTCCATTTGCCCTCCTCACTTGAAGAATTAAGTAACATTAGACAATCTCTAAGATCCTCCTTAGCTTTAAACCCTGGGTTACCAATTCACCAGCTTTCCTCTAAGTTTTAATTTCATCTCTAATATTTAAGAACTTCTGGAACAGTATTATATCCCTTTTGGCTCAAGAAGATAGTTATTTTTTTAAGGGAGGCTGAGGATGTAGATCCAATTAGTATCTTTGCTCATATTGGCATTATATTCTCTGAAGAATACCAAGTTTGTGGAAAGGGTTGTTTTTAAATCTGTTGCTAATCTTTACACATATGTAATCCTCCTAGGAAACCCCTTCCATAGTTTCATTCTTCTTTAATCAAATCATTCTTTTATTAATCAAATTGACAGATGACACACACCTGGAAGATAGAACTAACATACTAGCAGCATCAGTATCCAAAAAGAGAGATCAAAGGCACTAAATTCAATTGCAATAATTTCAATTGAAAAATCAATATCACAGGTATAGGATAGAAATAGCATGGTTAAACATTTGTTTGCCTTTAAAAATATCTGGCAAGTTTAGAGGCCTGTAAATTCAACATGAGGTGGCTGCCAGGAGAAAAAAAAATGCAGGTTTGGATTTCACTAAAAAGGGCAGAGCTTCCAGGAATAGTGAAGTGATAGTTCCTCTGTCCTCCACCCTTGTTATATACTTGTCCAATATTCATTGAAGTATTGTATTCAATTTGGAGTGGCTCAGTTTGGAAATGATATTGATAAGATGGAGAGAGTCAAGGGAAGAATTAGTAGGCTGTTGAAGGGCCACGAGTCACTGAAATGTTACCATATTGTTACAAGGGTCTGTTGAAGGAACTGTGGTATTCAGCCTAGAGAAGGACCATAAGGGGCATCAATAGTTTTATTCAAGTATTTGGAGTTCTCTCAGGTGAAAGAGATTTTAGTCTTGCTATGCTCTGCCCCAGAAGCAGTACCAGGAGTAATGAGTGGAAGCTTCAAAGAAACAAATTTAGGTTTTGTGTCAGGAAAAATCAATAACTTCCTAATAAATAGAAAGAGCTTTCCTTAAGAGGTATTGAGTTACCTTTCCTTGCAGATCTTCCTGCAGATGTTATTTGTGAATTATGTCATGGTGGACATTCCTTTTCCAGTATGTATTGGATTCCATGGACTCTGAAATGCCTTCTAACTCTTGGGTTCCAGAAATTTGAATAGAAGGAACAAAGAAGTTCTATTATATTTAGATATTGTGATATATATTCTTAACTCATCCAGGAAGTTAACACAGTTAAGGAAATATTAATTATTAAAATGTAAAATACTCAGATTTATTGGATTTTGGTTCTATTCTCTTGAAATTCAGATACCAAGGGAAATAGATAATTGTCAATAAATTTCTGCTGTATTTGATCAAAGATTCAAGGACTGCTTACCTATGAGATAGTGAATATGTACTAAGGAAAACATACACAAGAGACAATGTTTGACCTTCTATAATAGCATGGATAATCATTGCTATGAAAATTAAAAATAGACATTTTATGTAGTAAGGCTTTAGAAAATAATACCATTCTCATATAAAATGGTTAATCTATATTCAGTCAAATGTATATGAACTAAATTATTGTGAATAAATATACAAATTCCTCTATTCAGTGGATGAGGAATTTTTTCCATTCAGGTCCTTCCTTTATGTACTCATTCCAGTCATCTCTTTCCTGCCTACTCTCATCCACCATGGCTATGAATCTCAACAAAGGAGGGAAAAGTCAACCCTGTCAGATAGTATGTTTTTATGATTAAGGAAAATGTGAAATCAAATGAAACCTATGTGACTCTCCAAAGGAAATTCATTTTTAAAAATGACCCCAGGAGGCTTGTGCTTTTCTGACAAATGCTTCATGTTTTCCTTTGGTTCACACACTGGAATATTTCTGTGTTACATTTTCTTTTCTTTTCTTTTTTGTTTTGTTTTGTTTCACTAATGCTGCGATAGAAAAATACTGTTTTGTTTAGACCTTCCTAAAGTCATCTGTAAGAAATTTTAAAAAATACCTTAAAATGAGCATGCTGTGTGTAATTTAGGATGAATTGGTTATGTGTGGAGGAGAATGACTTTATACGTACAAATGAGAATCTGTGTGACAGTGAGATAAGCCAGCAGAAGGATTTGGGTCACGTAAGGGCATATGGAGACCTTTTAAAAATGTGTTTACTGTGCAGGTAGAGAGCATTAAGGTCTAAAAACTGTTCATCTCCCTTGCAGTAAAATACCTTTAAAAAAAATCAACACAGCTGCTACTCTGTAGGCTCCCATGGGAGAAGTAAGGATGCAAAAAGAAAAGTTAATGTTCATTTTGGAAAGCCAATGGCCTTATTTTGCAAGGGCAAAAGGAAGTTACTTGAAATCTTGATAGAAAGGTTGGTTTGTGAGATTTTTATACTATTGATATAATTATTACAAAATATTCTGAGGGAACCTTTTCTGATAGGTGCTGTCCTGGTCTGTGGTGCTGAAAGGTCTCTTTAGGGCAGGGTCTTATTGACATTGCATTGCCAATTAGGTTGCATTAATTGATGAGTATGAAAGACAGAATTGCTCTGAAATCCAGAGATGAAATGTCTCTTAGTGTTATATGAAGAAATTAGAGATGATTACTTCCATCTTTTAGATCTGGCCTGCTTCACAGAAGGGGTCTGTTCTTTGATCTTTATGTGGGGATTTTTTTAATTTAGTAAGCTCAGTAAAGGAAGATAGAAACAAATGTCATTGTTTGCAATTCCTTCAGTAGGTGAAAAGCTTCAGTGCCAGAATCATGCTTGCCAGGCACCTGAGGCTATTTGGACTACTAGGAATGTCTGTGGGAGTTTGAAGGAGGAGAGAGACTACCATAAGGTCTCCTGAGTGTTTCAGCTAAAGAAATGAAAAGTCCAGTGGACTGAAGGACAGATAGGCTTGAACACACCATCTTGGCTTTCAAATATAAGTGATGTGTTTTTCTAGCACTAAATAAAAATTGTATCATATAGTAGTGGAAGGAAATAGTGAGTCTAGAGATCAATCACCAACTATGACACTTGGCCACTTATGTGATCTTGGGAAGTCTCTTCCCTTTCCCTCCCTAGGCTTTGATGTTGTCTTCTATGAAATGAGAGAGTTGGTCCAGCTGATCTCAATGGTCTTTCCTCAACCCTAAATCCTCTGACTTGGCAGAAATATCCTTTAATAAGAAAGTTAGCTATTTGGAGAAGTACAAATGATTCTTGCCTTGAATTGTCTCATTGTTCTCTCAATTGACCTATTTGGTCTGTTTTGATTTTGTTTGTAAGAAGGAAAACTACATCTCTGTCTCCTGCTGTCCTTGCTTCTGCCTCAGGCTTGGTAAGTCAGGAGGAACTGGCAGTGCTTGAATAGAAAGCAGAGCCCTTCTGGCATGTCTTTCAGTCCTGTTTGAGGCTTTTGGCATGTCAGCCATTGATCTGTAGTATTATAATAGTGCTGGGTATAAGTGCAAATGGTTATCTGCTGTTCATGTCTAAAGGTTTCCTTTCCCCTCCTCCCAGAAACCCAAGGGCAAACATAATGATTTTTTTATGAGTCACTAAAAAAATCAAACTTGTCATATACTGTGAAGGACAGATGATAGTAGGGTATAGTATGTTAGCATTATCCCCTGTTACTGACACCCTGGGCTTGATATTTTGATCTGCTTTCTGTTCTGTTGACCCAATTTTTGGGTCCTGGGAAATTACATCACAACTTGATCTTCCTATGACAATGAAAACAAGGCACAGATGAAAAGAGAAGTTTTACAATAGTTGTTGAGACCCTAAGATTTTTCAGTTAGAGATATGTGACTGTGGAAGTCATTTCATTCAAATACTGACATTTTACAGAAGAGGAAACTGAGGCCCAGAAATATTAACCTTATTTAAGGTTTTACACTCTCTCTCTCTCTCCCCCCCCCCCTCAGAGGAAAAATTGGGATTCACAGCTCACGTTTTCTGCTTCCACTGCCTATTCTCTTCCCACGGCACTGAGATCTTTCTTTCTTCCCACTTCAGTCTTCCATAGCTACAGTGATCTTGGAACTGTGGCCAATACCATGCTGTTTCTTTGTAAATATTTCCTTTCACTCAAACTCCACTTACTTTGTCCAAGAGTATTATAGGCACTAGCAAGACAAACATGTTAGTCTCTGATCTTTAGGAGCTTCCATTATATACATTTATAAATACATCAATATATGATCGGTTGGGAAGGGGATTTCAGAAAGTTTTTAAGGGAATTCTAGAGAGCTTTGTCATTAAAATTGGCATTTATATAATTGTCCAAAATTTGTAAATCACTATGTCAATGTGGATTGAATTGAGGTTGGTACTGTAAATATCATTATCCCCATTTTACAGATATTTAGAAAAGTTATTGTCTCTTGCTCATAGTGGTACAGCAGAAATGTATCAGGCATTTATTAGATTTGGATTTCTTTAATTCTAAATCTAATGTACTTACTATTCACTAACCCACACTGCCTTCCTATATGTTTTGACACGACCTAAAATTTGAATAAAGCTAGAGATTCTAAAAGGTAAGGATAAAAAAAGGTTGAATTCCAGGCTTGGGAGACAACCTGAAAGTCAGATAATAGTTAGGAGATGAATTCAGCTAGAATAGTCTGTAAACCTAGATAGTATACAGTATCTGAAAAAAGTATACTAAGGTCAAAGAATCTTAGAATTTGAAGAAATGTGAGCAACTGTTTCATTATCATCAACTCACCTATGAAAAGATTCCCCACTATAATGAAACTAGGTAATAGTAGTCATACATTCTGGAAATGAAGACCTCCATTGAGGAACCCAGTTAGTCATTTTTTAGTGATGTCTGATTCTTTATTGATCCCATTGGAGTTTCTTGGCAGAGATATGAGTAGTTTGTCATGTCCTTTTCTGGCTCATTTTACAACTGAGGCAAACAAGGTGAAGTGACTACAGAGCTGGTAAATGCTTAAGGCTGGATTTGAATTCAGGTCTTCTTATCTACTGTCCCATTTATCTGTCTCTGAAATGGAATCCATATCTTCTCAATTCAGTCCACAGCTTTCATTGTTTGGAAGGGTTTTGTTTGTTTTTGTCTCTGATACCAAGACCAAGTTGGACTCTTTGTCACTTGTGCCCATTGCTGCTGGGTCTGACCTCTGGAGCCAAACAAAAAAAAATAGTCTAATCTCTCTTCAATTTATTAGCCATTCAGACACTTAGATACAGCTCTCTTGTCTGTTCTAACATTCCTCTTCTTCAAGCTAAGCCTTTACAAGTACTTGAACCAACAGATCAGAGATGGTGCAAAATATTTGAAATCAGGGACCTAGATAACTTAGTGAACACAGTAAACAGAAGATCTGAATGTTTTGTTGGAAATAAAAACAAATGCCTGTTCTTCCTCCTGGTTTAATATTTGGGTCAAGGAAGAAGAACATCTTAACACTGCAGAATGACCAGAGAAGTAGAGTCTTTCTGACAGAGCCAGGTTTCCATGAGCATTAAAGGATGGGAAGAATGAGAAAGGGGCAAGATCTAGTATGGAATTTTTTACTTGGTTCCCTCTATTTTCAGGGCTTAATTATCTTTCATCTTGTAATGGTTTGACATTACTTTTGATTGCTGATGAGTGCCAGAGGTGGTCAGGGTGAATGGTACAGATGAAATGTCCAGTCACTGTGTCCATATCAACAATGGATGTAACTGCCTTTCTGAAACTACAGGAGCCCTGAGAATTCAGATGTCATTTCCTCTTATTGGAGGGAATGGACAGGGATGGGAACTTCTGCAGGTAGTTCCCATCCTTTGTTTATCCCTGATTTGGGGGTTTCACATGAAACAATACACAGATTTTGAATATTCTGATTGATTTTGGAGGAAAGGTATTTTCCATTTGAATAAAATGATCTTAGTGCCTGGTATTGTAGCTTGCTTAATAAGTATTTGTTTAAATGAATAGAAGTTTTTATTTGTTTATTTTTAAGAAACATCTTAGGGGGCAATTTAAGTGGTACAATGGATAGAACACTGGCTTTGGAATTAGGAGGACCTGAATTCAAATCTGTCTTCAGACACTCACTAACTGTGTGACCCTGGACAAGTGACTTAACTCTGATTGTCTCTAATTATCTATCTATCTATCTGTCTGTCTACCTATTATCTAGAAATATTTTAGTATCAACACTGATATTTCTGTGTAGACAGGGAACTGTCCAAAAAACTTATCTTTTGTCCCAAATCTCCACTTAGTTCAATATGAATATTACCAATGACATTAACAGCAAGCTCTTTGGAAGCACCAGCATGAAAAACATCACTCCATTTGCTTACTGTTTATCTAGTTCTGTTTCCCTGTGGAATTCACATGATCTATGAGTATATACTCTCTCAACATTTGTCTAAACAGAAAAATGAAATGTATCTACAATTCTTGAAGGAGCAAAGCCCTCCGGGCAATTTTGTCATCAAAAACCAGTTTCTGCCTATAAGAAAACGTGTATATGTTGATAGACAAAGCCTAGAGCTTCTGAACCTCCAAGGGCATGCTGAGCATTCCTATTGCAGTCAGAGTTTGATTTTTGAGCTTCAAAGAAGGTAATAGAGAAGCAATAGTATTTTGGCAAGCAATGTTTAAATAGGGCTGAGTGATGCAGTGGGCAGAAGGCTGGATTTAGAGTTGGTTTCATGGACTGAAATCCTAGATCTGTGGCTTTAGGCGCCACAGCTCACCTTGCTGATGTGTAGTTTCTTTGTTTGTAAAATAAGAATTGGACTGTATGATCCCTAAAAGTCTTTTTTACCTACAAATTGATAATTCTAGTAATAACACTCCATATTATTATTATCATGGCAAATATTGTTAAGATAGTAGAAATGTAGAATACTTTACATGTTATCATTTAATCTGCATTACATTTTTGAGATAGGTATAACCCCCATTTTGCAGTTGAGGAAATTGAGGTTGAGGGAGATTAAATGACTTGCCCATTGTCATAAAACTAGGAAGTATCTAAAGCAGAATTTGATTTTAATCTTTCCTAACCCTAGGTCTAATATTTTATTCACCATGCTACCAATAAGAAATATTTTTAGCACTATCCTTTTAAGTTTAATTCTATCATAGTGATATTAAGCTTCTGGGTTCATTGATTCATTATATAAGAAAAAAATCCATTAGAAAGGAGGTAAAGGAATGGGCAGGTTTTCATCTGAGTTAAAAATTTCTTCATCCCTAAGTATCTGAAAAATGACAGCGTTAAAATATATTTGGCAAATCAAGACTTTAGGTGGCTTTAGACATTATAAACTGAGAAATATATTTGTCCATAACATTTGGCATTTTTATCAGAACTGACAGAAGGAAAAAGCTATGTTCCAAGATAGGAAAATGAGATTAGTTGATTATTGATTTGACTAATTGCCATCAATTGCTTTTTTCTCAAAGTAGAATTTTGGTTCCAAGAATAAGAACTGACATAGGAGTAATAGAACTTCCAAAGGGAAATACTCTCCTTTCTTGTAATTAATTATTTTAGAAGCAAGACAAGGGGACCTAGAATATCTTTTCTTTTTTAAAATTCAGTATTTTATTTTTTTCCAATTACATGTAAAAATAATCTTCAACATTTATCTTTAAGACTTTGAACTCCAAAATTTTTTCCCTCCCTTCCTTCCTTCCTTCCTCCTTTCTTCTCTCGCTTTCCTGCTCCGACTTGAGACAGCAAGTAATCTGATTAGTTATACATATATGTACAATCATGTTAAATATATTTACACATTAGTCATATTGTGAAAAAAGACTCAGAACAAAAGGGTAAAATTATGAGAAAGAAAAACAAAAAAATGTTAAAATAGAATGTTTTGATCTATATTCAGACTCAATAGCTATTTATCTGGATGTGGTCAGCATTTTCTTCACAAGTCCCTTTGAATGGTCTTGCATCATTGCTTTACTGAGAAGAGCTATATCTATCATAGTTGATCATCATGCAGTATTGCTGTTACTATGTGCAATGTTCTCTTGGCTCTGTTCACTATATTCAGCATCAGTTCCTGTGAATATTTCCAGCTTTTTCCTAGATTTACCCACACAAAATTTCTTATAGAACAATAGTATTCCATTATATTCACATACCACAACTTGTTCAGACATTCTCCAATTGATGGACATAGCCTCAATTTCCATTTTTTTTTTTGCTACCACAAAAACAACTCCTATAAACATTTTTGTTTCCCCTTTTTAATGATTTAATACAGATAAAGTAGTAGTATTGCTGAATCAAAGGCTGGGTACAGTTTGGCATAGTTTGGGCATAGTTTCAAATTACTCTCCAGAATGGCTAAATGAGTTCACAACTCCATCAACAATGCATTAGTTTTCCAATTTCCTCACATCTATTCCAACATATAATTTTCCTTTTCTGTCATGTTAGTTAATCTGATCAATGTGAAGTATTATCTTGGAGTTGTTTTAATTTGCATTTTTCTAATAAATGGGGATTTAGAATATTTTTTTTCATGTGATTACAGGTAGATTTAATTTCTTTATCTAAGAAGTTCATATACTTTGACCATTTATTAATTGGGAAATCACTTGTATTGTAAATTTGATCCAGTTCTCTAAGTATTTTAGAAACGAGGCATTTATCAGAAACACTGGCTACAAAAATTGTTTCTTACCTTTTTGCTTTCCTTCTAATCTTGGTTGCATTAGTTTTGTTTGTGCAAAACCCTTTTAATGTAATCAAATTATTCATTTTTGCTTTTTATTATGTTCTCTATCTCTTGTTTAGTCATATATTCTTCCCTTTCCCATAGATCTGATAGGTAAACTATTCCTTGCTCACCCAATTTGTTTTTGATATCACCTTTTATGTCTAACTCATGTACCAATTTTAACCTTATCTTTGTATAGAATATGAGATGTTGATCTAAGCCTAGTTTCTGCCATACTATTTTCCAGTTTTCCTGATGATTTTCATCAAATATTGAGTTCTTATTCCAAAAGCTTGAGCCAAACAATAGATTACTATAGTCATTAACTATTGTTTCTTATGTATCTAATCTATTCCACCACTTTACTTCTTAGCCAGTATCAAAATGTTTGAAGATTAATGCTTTATAATATAATTTGAGATCTGGTATATTCTTTTGTATTTTTTTTCATTGATTCCCTTGATATTATTGGTCTTTTATTCTCCTAGATGAATTTTGTTATCTTTTCTAGTTCTATAAAATTTGGGGGAGGGGATTTTGATTGGTATGGTAGTAAATAAGTGAACCAATTTAGATTTATCATTTTTATTATATTAGCTTTGACTACCCATGAGCAATTAATATTTTTCTAGTCATTTGGATCTAATTTTATTTGTATAAAAATTATTTTGCAATTGTGTTCATAAAGTTTCTGGGTTTGTCTTGGCAGGTAAACTCCTAAATATTTTATATTGTTTACAGTTATTTTAAACAGAATTTCTCTTTCTATCCCTTGCCACTGGGCTTTATTGCTAATACATAGAAATACTGATGCTTTATGTGGGTTTCTTTCTTTCTTTCTTTCTTTCTTTCTTTCTTTCTTTCTTTCTTT
>JAJPUD010001351.1:413207-430917 GCA_023553655.1 Myrmecobius fasciatus
TTTCTTTCTTTCTTTCTTTCTTTCTTTCTTTCTTTCTTTCTTTCTTTCTTTCTTTCTTTGGCTTAGGCAATTGGGGTTAAGTGGCTTGCCCAGGGTCACACAGCTAGGAAATGTTAAGTGTCTGAGGCCAGATTTGAACTCAAGTCTTCCTGAATTCAGGGCTGGTACTCTATCCACTTGTGGGTTTATTTCTTATCCTGAAACTTTGCTAAAAGTTGTTAATTTGTTTCAAGTAGTTTTTTAGTTGATTCTCTGAGATTCTCTAAGTATATCTTCATATCATCTGCAAAGACTTTTGTTTCCTCATTGCCTAGTCTAATTCCTTCAATTTCCTTTTCTTTTCCTATTGTTAAAGCTAACGTTTTTAGTACAATATTGAATAATACTGGTGATAATGGATAGCCTTGTTTTACCCCTGGCCTTATGGGGTAGGCTTCCCACTTATCCCCATTATAAATGATGCTTGTTGATGGTTTTGGATAGATACTGCTTATCATTTTAAGGAAAATGTCATTTATTCCTATCCTCTCTAGCATTTTTAATAGGAATGGGTGCTGTACTTTGTTTTTTCTGCATTTATTGGGATAATCATATGATTTCTGTTTATTTTGTTATTAATATGAACAATTATGTTGACAATTGTTTTATTGAATTAGCCCTTCATTCCTGGTATAAATCCCACCTAGTTATAATGTGTTATCTTGGTGATAACGTGTTTCAAACTCTTTGCTACTATTGTACTTAATTTTTTTTTTTTGCATCATTAGGGAAATTATGAATACTTACCTTTTTCTCTGGGGCTTGAGACTTTACAGATGGTCTGCTGTGCCATGGGCTTGCTGAGTCAGTATCAAGGGGCCTTGGTTGCTGATTTGAGCTATGGTTGAGAGCCTTCTACTGGCTTGCCAATCACTGTGCTGGGCTACATTCCCCTTTTGCCCAACTGACACAGACCTTTCATAAAAACATTCTGAGTTATCTTAAGTTTGTAAGATTGTTTCCCTCTATCTTTTTGTGTGTTCTTTCACTCCAGACTCTGTTTAGAGATTTGATTTAACATTGTTTCTTAGGGAAACTGGGGAGAGCTCAGGCAACTTGCTGGCTTCTCTTCACTATCTTGGTTCTATTTTCTTTTCATCATGACCTTATTTAATGGTAAGTACAAGATGGGTTATCTTGTTCTCTGATGGGTTCTCAGGGATTTGCAAGAAGATTATAGTATACAATTGGCCACTCTCAGAAATCAATAATAAGAGCAACAATAAGCATAACTGAAATTTATTTAGCCAGTAAGATTTACAAAGTACTTGAGCCTTGACACAATGCTATGATCACAATGCTAAGATACTGAGGCACAGGGAAATAAAGTGACTTACTCAAGGTTAAATAACAACATAACAACCAGTTAACTAGAGCAAGCAGGATGTGTCCCCAAGTCTTCTTGACTTCAGGGCCAGTACTTTATCCACTATACCAAGCACCTAACATATCTTAATCTATTGGTAAATATTTTTAAATCTCCTTTACTGGGTTGAGTACAGAGTATTAAAAATAGGACGAAATGAAATATATCCTGCTCCCAAGTAGAAGGGGAACCCAGGAGAGATCTCTAGGACACAGTCAATTATGTGGCAATGTATGTATACAGAAATGGAGATTATGGATGATAGTCAGATGAGGAGAAAGAACCCTGAGTGAGCAGACTCACAGTAAGCCAAAGGAAAGACTATTTAAGAAAAGAGGGTAGCCGCTAATATCAGATGCTCCAGAGGAATCCAAAAGGATGAAGCTTGAGAAGACAGGCCAATTAAGAGATTAAGAGAACAGCACCAAATGAGTGATATAAAGCCATATTCCCAAAGACAGAGAAGTGAATTTGAGGAGGGATTGTGGAAATGAGAATAGACAAATTTTTCTAGCATTTCATGTCCCCAGGATTTGATGAACTATATGCCAGGACCTGGAAACAGTGGATAGATGATACTGTAAAGTCAGTGAGAGGGAGTTCAGAAATATTGGATAGAAAAGAAGAACTGTCACCTGAATAAAGAAAAGCATATATGATCTGAATTGTCCAACAGGAAATAAGAGGTTCACCTTTAGAAAGGTGATCTTGCTTTTTGATCCTGAACAAATTTCAGTAGATTGAATCATAAGATCATAGCTCATAAAAGCAAGTGACCTTGGAACCCACTTAATCCACTCACTTTCTTACAGAGGCCTAGATATGTCAAATCACTTGCCCAATATCACATAGTATCACAACTATTTACAGATGATTTGAACCTTGGTCTTCTGATTCACAATCACTCCTTTTTTCCACTGTTCACTCTTAACAATTTGTGCTTAATATTTTTTTCAGTGACTTATAGACATTCATTGATAGTAAATGTACATGAAGACATAAAGCCCCAAGAGAGTGATAATGCATTAAAAGACACAATTGAGCTCCTAAAAGAATTAAAATGTGGACTGAATTTGATATGATGAGAATTTAGGATTTTGTATGTGAGTCATGTGTCAAAGGTCACATAGGTACTAAAAAGCAGAACTGGGACATAATGGTCTCACTCTCTCTGGGTATAGAGCAGAGGTGTGTCCACAGGTAGTTACAGATCAGGTCCAGGATAAAGACCACACAACTCCAGAGCAGTTTGCCAGCAACAGCCCCCAGGAGCACATATATATTTGTCTATAGCTCTTCAAGCTGTTGGCACTAAAGTCAGAGATGGGGCAAGAGGGAGGAAGCCCTAAGGATAAATTTTGTCACACCGAAATCCTTATATAAGGCATGAAGTTGAGAAGTGAAATGAGTTTTTAGCTATCTTATAAGTTAGGTAGCTCAACACCGGACTTGAGTCAGGGAGATCAGAGTTAAAATCCTTCCTTAGACATTTACTAGGTATGGAACCCTAGGTTAGCCACTTCATCCATGTCTGCCTCAGTTTATTCATCTGTAAAATGGAGATAATTATAGCACCTATTCCCAGTGTTATTGGGAGGATCAAATTAGATGTTTGATATATGAGCACTTTGCAAACTTTAAAGATATTTTATAAAATTCATTTCAATTTACAATAGAAGAAATGGGATGTTAAGAAGATAAATGCCTTCCCAAAGTGTCCTGCTAGCCATTTCCTGGACGAGATCCTCTCTCCTGTGTTGCCATGAGGTTTTCCATATGCTTGGAATGCCTTCCTTGTGTCTAGCTCTCAAAATCTATAGTTGCAAAGCTCAGTTCTGGGGATACCATCTTTATAAAACCTCTTCTGGTCATCTCATTGTTAGTCTTTTGATCCTGCTATATGGTTTTGTGATATGTTATATCTCCTCCCCAACAAGAACTGTTTTATTTTCATCATCGTAGCATTGGTGACTGAGTAGGTAAACAAAGTAGGTATACTTGCCTAATTGGAGTTTAGTCCAAGCTGTTCTCATTCAATCCTGTTGCAGAACTAGGGATGAATGGTAACCAAGATGAGAAACAGATGCTCCATGTTTTTCTGCCTCTGATTGTCCAAAACCTCCAAAAGACTTTTGCTTTAACGTGGCCCCAGCTGGTCCTAGAGTCTTGGTATTCTTTTATCACTAGTCAAAACAAAGTCTTATCAGAAGAAAACATTTTTACAACTGGCTCCTCCAATGTCCATAGATGGGTTAGGGAGAAGGGGTATGGACTTCAGATACTGATACATTCATTTTCAAGACATGCAGCTAGCAGCATTTCCTGATGGGCATAGCTAATCCTATTTTTCCTGCACTGTCAACCTGGTAGAAATGTTGTCACTCACAAACAGCATGTGCCTTCATATTGCCTCATATCCTTTTGACTCTGGGAATCCTCGCTGGCACCCTCAATTATGTAACTCACCACTCCAAAGCCTTGGTGGGATCTTAGAGGAAGAATGAGAGCAAGAAAGCTCTGGAAGAGGCTTCCATTGCAAATTTTAAATTAAAAAGCCAATTGGGCAGAAAACCAATGAGCATTGCAGTATTGGCTTGATTTTGGGACCTGTACAGTTTCTTGCAGTCAAATCTTTTAAATTTGTAAATGTGCAAAATTTCCAAATGCTAGAATGACACTATCCTTCATTTAGCTTTGGATTAGAAATTAAAAAATAAGAAATTATTTTGCTGTGCTTGTGTTTTTGGTCAGTTCTGCTTGCTCTCCTTGTCACTTTCAGTTAGGTAATTGCTCTATTTTATGCTGTTTTTTATTGGGATACTCAAAGAATCTGCGATTTCTTCACTGTGGGGACCTAGAAAGGCATGAACTCCCACCACTAAGGGACATCACATCTGTCTATAACTTAGTAGATCATAAAAATCATCTAATCCAATCTTTGTATTTTATGGCTGTCAGTAACTAAGGAAACTAGGGCCCAGAGAGAATCAGTATCCCACAGGGAGTAAAGAACAGCCAGGATTTAAATCAGTTCCTCTGACTCATCCATATTTCTTCCCATAGCATTCTGTAAATCTAAGGATGGGCAGTACTTGTCCAAAGTCACCCAGTCAATTCAAGAGTTTGGAATTAAATCCGGAGTCTAATGCTACTTCTCTGCCCATGAAGTCACATTGCCTCAGCATTGTTCATGAGTGAAAACACCAAAACAAATAAACAAACAAAACCTCTGGGTTTTAAAGGGCTCAAGTATGAAGATGGCTTGATTTCTACATGGCCAAAGTGAGGCTACATAGGATGAATGTAAGCTCCTTGAGGATAGGGATTATCTTTGTTCTACTATCCCAAGCACCTAGCTCATTGAATGGAACGTCAAGGCTTTGAAGGTTGTTTGGTTGCTTTTTTTATTTTTTATTTATTATTTTAAGAATTGAATTTAGATTCTGACAGATTGACTTTCAGTATAGGAAAATAGGCACAGAATGAAAATATTGCCTTCTAAAGTTGTTTGGGAAACATGCAACTGTAAGTTAAGATTTTATCAGATCCCAGAATCATACCTCTAGTTCTGGAAAGAGGCCTTGGAAAATATGAAGTCCAACCCCAAAACATAAGATGCTCATTTATTTAACAGTTGTTTATTAAATATATAGGATTTTGCTTTGGCTCAGTAGCTCAGTTTATTCCTGGGTCTTTCTCACCAAGAAGTCTCATTGGTAAATTAAAAGAGTGTGGGGAACAGAAGAGGCAATTGGTAAGCCTGCCAGTAAGTCCTCTACTATTGACTCCAATTACAAGGGTTGAGATTGAAGGGAGCAGTGGTTTTCACTTTTTGTTCAATCATTTCAGACATGTCTTGTTCTTCATGACCCCTTTTGGAATGTTCTTGGCAAAGATACTGGAGTGGCTTGCCATTTCCTTCTCCAGCTCATTTTATATATGAGGAACTGAGGCAAACAGGGTTAAGTGACTTGTTCTGGGTCACACAACTAATAATTGTTTGAGATGTGGATGAGGAGTCTTCCTGATTCCAAGCCTCCCTCTATCCACTGTACTACATAGCTTCTTTCTCTTCAAGTTGTATTATGCAAGAATGGATCTCTGTTATTTTTCTTCTGAAAAGATGGAAGGTAGTTGAGTCTTCCTTCCTTCCTCCCTCCCACTTCCTCCTCCCCTTCCTCTCTCGCTCCCTCTCTTCCTCCTCCTCCACTTCCTCCTCCTCTCTCTCTCTCTCTTTCTCTCTAACTCTGTCTTTCTCTCTTCTTCCCTCCCCCCATGGTCTCTTTCTCTCTCCTCCCCACTCCTCCCTCTCTTCTTCCCTTCCTTCTCTCCTCTCCCTTTCTTCTTCCCTTCTCTTTTCTTTCTCTCTTTTTCTCACTTCTCCCTCTGTCTCTCTCCCCTTTCTTCCTTTTGTAACTAATCAAAACACTGTCTAAGTTCCAAACGCTGACCCCCTGATGTTTTCTAGCTGTAGTAACCCAGGAACATGAGAGCCACCAGGGTGTGGCTGGCCACGATCTGCGTCAAAGGACATATTGCATATCATTATTGAGAGAATCACAGATTCTTGAAGTATCAAAATGATTTTTAGTTATCCTCATAATAATCCCAATAAACACAAACAAATGAGTACACTTAGGGACATTGTCCCATATCTGATCATCAACCCAACCATTTACATTTTGATGAAAGGGAAAAAATAAACAAACACAGTTTTAATGACAACCCATTTGCTTTGCAGTCTCATGGCTATGAATGTTTTGTTGCCTTTTAAAAACCTCAACTTCTGGAGGAACACAGAGACACATTTGAATGTTTGAGTAGCCTATGTCTATGAATGTCTACTTCTCTTGGAAAAGTTTGATCTTCTCGTTGCTGTTTATATGAGAAATCTCAGGCATTTAAACTACTCTCAAGAAAACCACAGAAATCAGCCTCTGAATGGGGCAGTTCACAATGTCCTTGCAAACCTCTTTTCTATCACTTTTTTTTTTTTCATTTCACTGTCTGTTATGGATACAAATGGATAACAATTTGACCCTAGGGGGCCTCTTTTTCCCCTACTTTCATCTCCAGTTCTTTTTTGTTCCCCTCTTGAACAAGATATTTGGGTGGAATGGTCAGTAAGTACATTGTTAACTCTGCCTTTAGAATGGGTGATCAACTTGATCTATCAACTTCCCAAGGGTCCCTGGATTTGAATGTGAAAAAAAAAAGTGTTTATTTCAATAGAATTGATTTCCTTTGTAAGTTTTCTATTCAGCAGCATATATTAAACATTTCATAGGCTTCATCAGTCTGCCAAAGAAGTAAATCACTCACTCGCTCACACACACACACACACACACACATACACACACACCTAGAAAAAAAAATATTAATCATCCCTGCTTTACAGGGATGAACACAGTAAAAAAAAAATCTGGTAAGCTAAAAAACAAAAAAACAGAAAACTGATATAATGGATTTGAGGTAAGAGGATCTGGCCTTGAAGCCTAGCTCTGCCACCTTTGTGACCTTGGACAAGTCATTTCATCTCTCTGCCTTAATTTCTATGATCCTGTGATGGGGATCACACCAATTAAGTTCATATTCCAGGAATGACAACAATACAGAGCCCTGTGAGAAATTTTTTGTGACTCAGATGTCCATAGTTCATGACAAAACCCTCAAAGACATCCAAAAATTTTAACATTTTCCTTTTCTTTCTGGGGGGATGGGGAAGGTGGGGGGAGGGGCTGAGGTGAGAGAGTCTGTGACTGTTTGAAAGCCACTGTATCACAAGTGATGTGTAAACACACTTTCCCTAGGAGGCTAAATTGCCCTGCAGGCTTCTCACTGTCAGTGACATGATTTAGTTAAACACAGATGCTTTTAGAGGGTCTTTGTGCTGGATCATAAATATGTAATACCTTTATAAAATGTCTGTGGGTATATGACTGTATGGCTGGTCAATGTTTGAGAAATACAGCAGGGAAAAAAGCTCACTCATCAAATTACAGGCTTTACTTCCGGGGATTTGTGTCTGTTTGCAGAGTGTTCCCAGGATCAGAAGGTCAGAAGCAATCCAAGCTTCATTTCCATTTAGTCTAGAAGAATGAAGCTGGTATCCTGACCTGGAAGAGACAGACAGATAGATAGAGATGATAGATAGATAGAGATAGGTGATAGGCAGAATAGTTAGGCCAACTAAATGGGATAAATGCAATAGCTCTAAATATAAACATGATATAATATCCTCTTTATCATAGATTATCTTGCTATTACTGTCCTTGTTTTTATAACATTCAATTATGAATGTGCCCCTTCACTCTCTCCTACTTATTAAGCCACTGCTCAGATAATAATTAACATATTTACCATGTCTGATAGCATATATAACATTCTTTACTCATGGACTTTTGTCTCTCATATAAAGTTTGCAGAATTCCATTTTCTCAATTCTTCTATTATAAATGTTCAGGATTTGTTTGTTTTGGTATGGCTATTGTTTCTATTCACATTGCTATAGTGATTATGAAATTCATATGTTGTATTCTTTCTGTTACTTCATTTTGTAATAATTCAATAAACATTTCCATGCTTCTCTAAAATCTTCAGTCTTCATTTCTTAATGGTGGAATATTATTGTTCCATTCAGTTATAACAACTGACTGAGCCATTGTTCAGGCAATAGGTTCTATTTTGTTTATTATTACCACAAAATGCTGTAATGGCTATTTTCTTCTTTATGGGACCTTCCTTTCATTCTTTGAACTTCTTGATTATATTTCTATCAATCGAAGACATTTTTACTAATTTTTTAAAGTTTACATGTTGTTTTCCACAATAATTTGACCATTTCATAGCTCTACCAATATTGTACCTGACTGTCCAGTGCTACTTCTAACAGTACTATTTCCATCTTTTGTCTGTCTGTGACTACTTCTTGGTGTTAAGGTGAAATATTAAGGTTTTAATTTACATTTTTCTTATTATGAATAATTTGGAATAACCATTCATATGGTTCTTATTAGTTTGTGATTTCTCATTTGACAACTGTTTGTTCAACTCTTTTGACCATTAATCCCCTTGATAAATTATTTTCAGTCTTCTCTACTTAAAGAATTCATTAATCAGAGAATTCCTCATTTCCCCTTATTCATATTACTTAGAAATCCAACCAGGTGGTCAGTCATGAAAAGGTATCAGGTTTTGAAAGCAAACCTAAGAAACCAAATGTCACATGTATAGACCTAGACAAGAGACCTGTAATGACTATTTTGTAATGGTGGAGTTTCTCTCAGGTGTCCAGGTCCCCACTATAATCAAGTAATGTGGGAATCTTTATTCTTGATGTAATGTGTAGAAATATCCCCAAACATTTAATTAATCAATAACAGTAAAAATCAAAAGTTCAAAAAATCATCCCCCGCAAAAAACATTCCTTGTCTCTAGAACAAATTGCTTGTGTTTCCTCATTCTGAGCACTAGGTTCATCCTTAACTCTTCTGTTTTCCCATAGTCTATCAATCAATTGCTAAATCTTTTTGATTCCACCTTAATATTTCCTGTAGCCATCCCCCTTTACTACCATGAAGTAGTTTTTCTGCTCCAATTATTCCTTTCATCTGTGATTATAGTGCTTCTGTTTTTAAAGTGATATGCAGTTAAGCTTTGTTTGCATTTAATTGGTATAAGATTGTGTCCAGCCTTGACTTTATGAGATGTGCTCTGTTCTTCACCCATTCTTTAGTCTACATTTTCAGGCACAGCCAGCTCCTGTTATGAAAAGTGAATCCCTTAAAGTAGTTCCATGTATTTGAATCCACATTATTTGGAAATTATGATTAGTGAAACACAGTCATCAGCTCCCAGCCCAGTGGAAATATACGGTGCCCATTCAAATAATACTATCACCTCAGGGGAATTCATTTGCACTAATCATACCTCACCGTGTTTCACAGATTATACTGTGACTAATAAGATCATGTCCCAGAAGAGAAAGAGCATCAGAGAGACATTCTAGAATATCTGAACTAGTGAGAATGGACCTTGGAAGCCATCTGACCCAAAGTGCTTATTTTTTATGGAGAAGGATTCAGGTAGAGAAAGAATCGCACTATTAGTAAGTTATTCTTGCTGCATCGTTTCATTCGTGTCCAGATCCTCATGACTTCAGTTGTTTTTTTGTTTTTTTTGTTTTTGGGTTTTTTTGGCAAAGACACTGGAGTGGTTTGCCATTTTCTTCTCCAGCTGATTTTACAGATGAGGAAATCAAGGCAAATAGGGATGTGACTTGACCTGCGTCAAACCATTAGTAAGCAGTAGAGCTCAGGAATTAAACTCATGTGATTTCTTTTCAAATGCAAATAAAGGGAGGGAAGGAGGAGATGACTCTTTGAAAATTATGATAATTTTACATATTTGGAAATGATCATACCTCTGCTTGTGCAGGATAAGATCTTGCTAGAGTGAATGCCATTAAGTGGTAGCTTCAGGTTCCATGAAGTCCATTCCTTTTGGGTTAATTCTTGAATACTATATTTCTTGGGGACCTTGTGGAAGTGGTTGGGGTTGTTGAATGAGGCTATTAAATTTCAGGCTATCTATAATGGGCTATAATAGGGTAGCTCTATACTTATTCCTTTTTGTTTTTTGAACAAAAATTTCGAAATGAAAATGTCTATTGAAAACTAGCTCTGAAATCTCCATCTATGTTTCAAAAGTCTTCAAACGTTAATGGATGGCAGCTTTAGAATTCTCTTAATTAATTATGTCACTGCCAAAGACAAATTGCTGTGTCACCCTTCACTCTGGCAAAGACAAGGTAATTGTTTTAAATCCAGAGAGACCTACAGAGTGTTCTTGTTATTGGGAATAGAACCAAGAAACCATAGAGAGGAAACACACCCATACCTACTATTCAAGAATACCTTCTATGGAACACTGGACTTGAGCAATTTGTATACCAATTCTGTGTTTAATGCACATAAACAAATATACACCCCCCCCACACACACATATCTTTTGCTTTTCATGAAGCTAGTTTCCAATTCATTTTCAAAATAAACAATTTGTTTAATAGATGTAAATGGTAGTCCATGAAACCCTAACTTGGGATACCTGTCATGTTCTTTTGTCCACAAATAGTTATCAAATAGAAGCCTATTCTAGTATCTCATTCTTGTTCACCTTTGCATCAGAGGAATTGTCATGTAAAACAAGATTCAATGTACCTTCCTTCAGGATGCCTTCCTGGATTGTCCTTCCCTTCACAGACCACAAGTGACCCAAAGGTCCTATCTACTTTGTGCCTGTAATAATAAGATATCCTCAGTTTATGACCTACTGGGTCATGTTCTTGTGTTGGTAAAGCTATGTGAGTATTGAGATGGCTATTTGACTGGAAATATAGTAGTGATAATCATAGTCATAGCCACACCCAATAATTATATATTGCTTAGAAATTTTTAAGGCACTTTACCTATGTGAAATCTCCCCCATTTATATGTACACACAGTACATATAAATAATGCACATGCATAATGAACACACATGCACATACAAACTTGCCATCCAGAGGGGAGAACATAAAGATGACCATGCTGGTTTTCAAATGCCTGATGATAAAAATCAGATATTCCCTACCTCCACATACTGCCCCTCTTGCCCCTTGCATACACATACCAAACTGGAAAGGAGAAGATAACTATGGAGTCATGTCTTGCTTTGTGATGCTGGATAAATCATTTCCCTCTTGGGACTTCAGTATCTTATAAAATGAGAAGATCTTTCAGATATTTTCTAGCTTGAATTCCTAGGCTTGTGTGTGTAACTTTGAGCAAGTTATAGCTGTGCCTCAGTTTCCCTATGTACAAAACTGGAATCTCATGTTGAAAAATAATTTATGATTTCTAAAGTCCCCCTCTGTTCCAAAATCCTAAGGATCTGACAAGTGGCCTTGTCTTCCCTGATAATACATAGGCTAAGAGAATGATGAAGAGGTTCCTAATAAGATATACTCCTTTACTGCCTTCTGCCACCTCAATAATATAGATAACTCCTCAACACTGGAAACCCCCAATTGGAGACATTTACATAAAGACCCAGCATATCTACTGCTCTCACACCTTTTCCGGGATCTTGCATAAAAATGGCAAAGGCTTCATGAAGAATACAATGTACCAGACAGCATTGATCACCCTTTTGGAGGAGGAGAGTCAAAGACATTCACTCACTCAGCATTGGATACAGACTATCACAGAGCAAAATGGACATTATCCAAATTGAGACATGGCCAAGAAGGGAAAATGATTATAGACTCAGAGGTTATTTGGATCAACTTCTTTATTTTATAGATGAGGAAACTGAGATCTAAGGAAGTGAGTGAATTGACTTGTCCAATGTCACATAAGTACTAAGTATCAGAGACAGGATATAAACCCAGGCAATCTGATCCCAGGGCCAATTTTCTTTCTATTGTACTTCTTCCAAAAAATTCTCTGCCCCTTAATATTCAGTATTTATTTTTAGGGGGAGAAAGAGCAGTCCAGCAAAATTATTTCGAGATTTAATTTTAATTCTAATCATCATTTATCACTGATAAGGCAAGTCATACAATATATAGGTTTGAGTGAAAGGATTTCAAAACACATTATTCTTTGAGTTGATCAATTAGGAAATCAGCAAGAATCATGGGATTCCAGAGATGGAAGGGGTGTCAGAAGTCTTTTTTTCATACCTGCCTATAGCATCTGCCCTCTCTATGGCTTCATAGAAAATATGCTTCTACTTAAAGATATCTAGTGAAAGAAGATTCTTCAATTCCTAAGAAAGCTTATTCTATTTTTGACAATTGTAATTGTTAATTACTAATTTTTTCCTTGTGTTTTTGTCTTTTTACTCTTCTTTTCCTCTCTATAAGGGCAGCTTGGTGAGTGTCAGGCTTGGAGCCAGGAAGATTCATCTTCCTGAGTTCAGATCCAGCCTCAGATACTAGCTGTGTGACCCTGGGCAAGTTACTTAATCCTGTTTGTCTCAGTTCCTCATCTGTAAAATGAGCCAAAGAAGGAAATGACAAACTATTCCAGTATTTCTACCAAAAAACCCCAAATAGGGTCATGAAGAGTCAGAAAGGACTGAAAAAACTGAACAGAAAATTTCCCTCAGTAATGAGCAGTAATCTAATTTTCTAAAATAAAAAAAAATGTCAGAAATATCCTTTAGAGAAAAGCAAAATAAACTTAATCTCTCTCCTACTTGAGAATCCCTCAGTTAATTGCAGTTCCCTCTCATGCCTCTTCCTCTTTTTCTTCTCTAGTCTAAAACCCTCAAATTTGTCTAATCTGTCATTTGATGTCCTTTATTATCATCTCCCCATTCTGGCTGACTCCTGAACATCCTTCTACTTATTCATTTAAAAAAAAAAAACGATAGCAAAACTAATCACACTTCTAGAATTGTGGTCTGATCTGAGCAGGGGACAACAGGACCTCTCTGTTTCAGTGCTATTGGGACAGCCTGTTAGTGAATTTGCTTTTTTTTTTTTTTTTTTCTATTTGCTAACATTGAGCTTTGGGTACTTTAGAAGCCCCAAGTCCGGTCCTGTCCTCTTTCCTTTTTTTTCCTCCTTCCTTTTTTGCTCAAGAGGACATCTTCTCCTAGAGTCAAGAATGAATAGAATGCTTCCTAGTGTTGTGTGGCCAACAATGTTCTAAGCATTATGGGAGATACAAAGATCAATAGACTAATGTAACATCTGCCTTCATCCATTTGGATGACAAAACTAATGTATGGATAAATCTTTTGGATTCTACTCTGCTTCTCCACTCACCTCCCCAATTCTTCACTTATGTAGTCAGCTCCTCCCAATTAGAAAAAAAAATACCCTATTGAATATATGTTTGTGTTTATTTATTTTGGATTTGTTGATATATGTGTATGTGACCTACCCAGACATACTGGGGGCTTTTAGAGCTCAGGTATTATTCATTTTCATCCTCTTTCCCCTAGTATTTAACATGGTGCCTGGGAAATGATTAGTACTTGGTGCTTACTTGATTGCTTTCTAGGATGGTTTCAATATTTCCTGAAACTCATTGTGATATGACTTTGTATGATTGGATGACTCTGTGATGTGACCTTCTAAAAGGGGGCTCTCTTTCCTCCTAGTGTAGATCTTAGTCCATCTACATCCCAGCAGCCTCTTATTGACTTCCTTGAAACTTCTATTGAGCATCTCTGAGACATTGGTGATTTTCTTGTGTTTCCTTTCATATTTCATGAATATCAGGGCTACATCAAGGCTATCCATCCCCCCTTTCTCCCCTCTGGTGCATGAATGCTCCTTCTTCCATCAGGTCATTCATTTTCTGGTTGATGTGACTTGATTTATTATAAAATAAATAATTCCATAGTATGGAGAGTAAAATTTCTTAACATTGAGGATATGCATATTTCTTCTCTCTTTGATGATGATGATGATGATGATGATGATGATGATGCTTACAGTAGAAATAGCCATCATTTGTATGGTAGCTATGATATGCCAGGTACTGTGCTAAATATTATTTCACTCAATATTTACAATAACCTTGGGAAGTAGGTGTTCTTATTATTCCCATTGTATAGTTGTGGAAACTAAGGCAGACAGAGGTTAATCACTTGCCCAGGGTGATACAGCTAGTAAATGTTTGAGGCAAGATTTGAACTTGTCATTTTGATTCTATCCATTGTTCCATCTAACGACTTAGCTTAGTTTAGTTGAAAAGTACACAGTTTGGAGCTAGAAAAACTTGAGTTTTAATTCTGCCCCGAAGTGCACTAGCTACTTAACTCCTGGGTAAATTACTCAGTTTTTCTGAGCATTGGGCAACTGACCTGACAGCACTGGCCTGACCTGAAGGCTGCTTATGCTCTATACCTCAGAGCAGGATTGTGGAGGGATTTGTTTTACCTGTCCCAAAACACAGATCCTTAGAATATTCATTTATCAGAAGATGTTTGAAATTAAAACATGCCTTTGGGATGGTTGCTGTTTTCAGTTTACTGTTGCAGGATTTATTAAGGGGGATCTAAGCATAATTCTATTTGAAGCTTTGGCTCAGATTTGTTTGAAGTAACAGGACTGAAACCATAACTTGGCGATCAACATATTTTAAATCATTTATAATTACAAAACAAGTGTGTTTTGAAAAATGGTACCAGAATGACTTTGTACCTGTTTAGATTTTTTTTTTTTTAATTTAGGAGTTCTCAGGGTGTACAGAGTAAAGAAACAATTGTAACTCACTGCATTAATGTCAGTTTTCAAAGGAAAAATTGGTGCTACCTGCAAGCTTTCAATGATAAAAATAAGTGAGCCTGGGTTGTTTTTTTAGATTCCTCTTGACAGAGCTAGATTAAATAGTTCCTAGGAATCCACTGAGATATCCTTTTGGAAAAGTCTGTGTGCATTAAGGATTTAAAACATTTGTGATACTCTTTCCAATCTTCTTGTTGCTACTCATTTGGGGTCTCTGTCACAAGACTTTTTTTTTGAATGCTGGAACAGCTGCCACTTTGAAAAAACAGATAGGAGGGAAGGAAGGAAAGAAGGAAGGAAGGGAGGCAGAAAGGACCTCTCCAAAAGAGAAGAACAAGAGCTCCATAGATTTTAATTATATTTGTGTGGAATATATTTCTTATTATAGGCATTTGGGCATTCTATTGGTGATAGGAATGGATGGAATATAAGCCTAAGAAAGCAGGCCTTTTTGAAATGTTACAATCTGAGAATTGGTTGAATTATCTCCCAACCATACTGAGGTGCTTCCTCACTAGTATTAAAGTGAAGTCATTCTGGGGGAGTTTAGTACTGAGGACTCAAAGGGATGGGGCCATTTCGGGGAACTAGACTGAGTAACCTACTTTTCCTTCATAAAAGCATTTTATTTCAAAATCAGCACAAAAAGTTTTTTTTTTTAAACTATTCATCTAATTTAATAGTGTGAATGTGGGACTGTCCGTAGTAGAATTTTTCTAAGGATCAGGCAAAAGTTAAATAACGTTAGTGTTCTCCCTGAGTGAACCTTATTAAAGTGCTAGGAAGAAGTGGAATCTGCAGGCAGCAGGCAGCAGGCAGAAAGAAGTTGCTACTGCAAAGCTTCCCTCTCCGGGGATGGATCAAATATCAGACTTTGCTAAGCCTTTGGTTCAGCCCATGAGGTCCCACCTACATCCCCTCCCAGCCCGAGCTTTGTTAGATGGAGGGCATTGATCGCTGTCTTTTCCTGACCTAACCTTGGCTCAAAGTAAAAGAACAAATATAACTGAGAGAAAGCAAGGTTGGGGGTGGAAACTTGGAAGAGGGATACTAGAGGGAAAGGAAGAGAGTAAAAAAAGAGAGAGGGAAGTGGGGGGGAGGGATGGAGACTAAGCAGAACTGCTGCCTGCCTGCTTGTCTTTGATTCGATAGCCTTTATTCCTTCTAATTGGATAAAATAGGAAGTCACTGGCACTGGTAGTCCTGTGTTGCTGGGTATACTGATTTGAGTCAACTCAGAAAAGAGAGAGGGAGAGAGAGAGAGAGAGAGAGAGAGAGAGAGAGAGAGAGAGAGAGAGAGAGAGAGAGAGAGAGAGAGAGAGGGAAGAAGGGAGGGAGGGAGGGAGGAAAGGAGGGAGGAGTGGTAGATGGGAGAAAGGGGAGGAGGGACCAGATAGAACAGGACAGAGAGTGTAGATGACAAGGAGAAAGGGACTGTGAAGAAGGAAGGAGCTGGAAAGACAGAAAGTGTCTATGTACTCGTGCCTCCCTCCAGAAGGACAAAGAGGAGGGTGTGCGCAGCGGGTGGGGGGCGGGGCAGGGAGGCACCCAGCCCTCCTGGCCCCAGCCCTCCTCCTTTAGCCTTGCCCTGCGATGCCGCCGTTTGCAGGGATGCGCGGAGAGCAGGCACCTGCTGCTCGCTAATGATTCAGCCCCTTGCAGCCGCTGTCCGCTGCCGCCGCTGCTGAAACAGACCAGGATGCTGTTACCACTGCCTGTGCTGCCGCTCCCCTTGCTGCTGCCGCCGCCGCTGCCTCTGCCTCTGCCGCTGCCGCCTCTCCTGCCCCAGCGGCCGCTCCTGTTCTCAGGGTTTTGCCTTTTGCTCTTCTTGATTGCCAGTTGTTTTCCTCTGCTAAGCAGACCCCAGCCTCAGATGGTCCAGGTGAGAGCCCTGTCTTTTGCACTGGGCTACTGGTTTACTTAATTGAACAGCGCCTGGCTGGTGTTTTGCTTTTCTTTCTCTCTTTTTCCCCCTTGATTTCATCTTTGCCCCCTTCCGGAGCAGAGCCAGGATGCTCAGAGGTTTTTACAGAAACTAGAAAAGTGGCCCAGGAGCAGACACTGGATAATTGCTTAATCACCTTCCTTTTGCTGTTGTCAGGAAGAGTTTTTGCTTTTCTTCCTTATTTCCCCCCTCTCATTTTCTCCACAACTCCTCCTGATTTGGATCATGGTCTTGGCCAAAGACAACCTATTGATTTTCCCCTCTAAGATGCTGTCTCATATTGTTGGGGGGGGCCCTGCCTGGTGGTGAGAGTCCAGGCCTCTTGGAAGTGAGCCTGTAGAGACAGGAGCTTCAGACATGTCGGAGGGAGCTGCAGAGAGTTGTCCCAGCCCCTCCTCTGAGCTGAGTCCAGATCCATCTCTGGATGGGCTCCCCACAGCTGAAGCAATGCCACGGGCCCAGGCCGAGGATGGGGGAGAAGGGGCCATTGTGGGCCTGGCCATCCCCTGCTGTGTCTGCCTGGAGGCTGAGCGCCTGCGGGGCTGCCTCAACTCTGAGAAGATCTGCATTGTGCCTATCTTGGCCTGCCTGGTCAGCCTCTGTCTCTGCATCGCTGGCCTCAAGTGGGTGTTTGTGGACAAGATATTTGAGTATGACACCCCTACTCATCTCGACCCAGGGAGGATAGGCCAGGACCCTATTACTGCTGTGGATCCTACTGCTGCCTCCACCATCTGGGACCCCTCAGAGGTTTATCCCTCACCTTCTTTTCCTGGGGCCCATCGGGAAGCCAAGGGCCAAGTCCAGGGTGTTACAATGCAGGGTGGCAGCTCCCAAGTGCCCTCTGACCCTTTGGCCCCACCATCCCCACAGAACCCCTCATTAGCCTTCTCTCTGCTGCCTTCTGCTGCACCATCCTTCCCTCCACCCACCCAGGACTCTGAGGGGAGAGTACCCATGACAGCATCACAGGCACCAACCACTGAAACGAATCTTCAAAGTGCTCCAAAAGTTTGTAAGTAAGAAATGAGAGAGAGAGAGAGAGAGAGAGAGAGAGAGAGAGAGAGAGAGAGAG
>JAJPUD010001351.1:430927-451537 GCA_023553655.1 Myrmecobius fasciatus
GAGAGAGAGAGAGAGAGAGAGAGAGAGAGAGAGAGAGAGAGAGAGAGCATGCTGAAAAGAGGGGCACAAAAATTATATTTTCAAAGCAAATAGCTTACCCCCTCCCTTTTCTTCTTCATTTTAAATTGCTTTTTCATGTTGTTGCTGATGCCTAGGTTGTTGCTGAAGAGTTAATGGAAGCATTTTGTAAGCTCTTGGGGGGAAAAATGAAGAACATGTGTGAAATAATTCTGGGAGAGCTCTCATGAAATAGCAGCAGCAGTTCTTTATGGCCAGAGATCCTACTTTGCCACGTAGTACCTCTGTGGGCTGTGAAACATACCTAATAGCAGAAGGACTACCCCCTGAGTTTTGTGTGATACCTAGGTTCCTTTTATGTCCCAGAAAAGAATCTGCTCCATGTTGCTGAGTTAGATTGAATGCTCAATGAACAGGCATCTTTTTGATTTTTTTCTCTTTCCCTGGTGCTGATTTCCTCCACCTTCTATTCACCTCTCTTCCACTCATTCTTGGCCAAAAGCCCCTTGATCCTCATTATTCTTATTCGACACCTGTTCTCCCCCCCCCCCCTTCTCCCTACTCCTACTATCTCAGCAAGGATTGCTTCCGTTGCCCTCTTGGTTCTAGTTGCTAATTCCTCTTGTTAACTTCATCAAGTTACTTGGCCCATCCATTGCCTAAGGCTCCTTGCTGTCTCCACCTGTACTTTGGCAGCTTTTGCTCAGGGAGGGCTTTTGTTGAATACTCAGGGCACTGCATGATTCTGTCAGAATGCTTTCTCCAGTTTGGCCAGTCTCGAATGATCAAGTATTTAGAGCTTCCTTGCCAGTGATTTGGGTCCAATCCACTTGCAGGATACTTGGGGTTTTTTTGGAGATGTATCCTTTTAGCCTATACCTTGACTGCCCCAGTTCAATGTAATAAGCTCTGAAAAGAGCTGAAGCTCTGGACCTAGTATAGGCAGACTGCCGCTGTCCAGATGCTGAGTAGGCCCATGGGCAACAGAGGAAAGGAAGACAAGTATGAAATCATGTGAAGTCACTTGGTTGTAAACTTTTCCATGAAAAGAAGTTTGCAGCAGTTTTCTGCTTATTCTACTTATCTTTTATTTTTGTCCCTGAGCTCTACCTCTCCAAGATGGATAAGTAATTTAGTAGAGGAAAATAAGAAAATCATTGAATCTTCTCCTAAATCTAGTACTTATATATTCCCTTAGAGGTTTTTTGTTTGTTTTTAATTTCCTTTCAGGAAGAAAGGAAACTCTTCCCTCTCCTTACCCCAAACATCAGGGAGAAAAAAACAACAAAACTCTTTCCCTTCATGCACGTGTACCCTGAGGATTTTGTTCAGTGTGAGACAGAGATATACTGACACAGAAGAACTTAGTTTGGCTTTTGTGAAGTCTCTCTCATGTTGCTTTGACTAAACCCATTCTAGTGAGAGACAGACCTACTGAAAGGCTTATTTTCCAGGTACCATCCGGGAAGAAAGTCTTTTTCTGCAGATACCACTCTGAATCTCTCTCAGATCACCAGAGCACCATTAAAGGGCTGACAGACATCATGACATCCTCGGCCTCTCCCACCTGGCCACCAGATGCGACAGGCTTGCCTGGAACGAGCAGTGCAGAGTGTGCAGCTCCCAAGGCAGGCACAGTTCCGCATGGGCGGCAAGGTTACTCTTTTGTCTGATGTGAAATATGATGCTTCAGTGAAAAGATAGGGCACCTTTCTGCTTAGGCTAGCCTGGCATAGGGGCCAGGAAACAAAAATGTACTCCTTGGAAGGACCCTCTGGAATGTGTTATACTGAGATTTTTGAGATTTTTAAAAAGTACATGGTTTATTGATTAAGACCATGACAAAAGGACATAATTTAAAAAAAAACATTTTTTTAATTGAAGGCAAATTTCCTCCCATAAAGTGTCTTAAGTTATTATACTTCCCATATAGTTTTTATGCCTTTCTCCAAGGGCGGGAGAAGGGATTTTGATTGCATTCTCATTCATTGAAAAGATTTATGGTTTCCTAGAACAAATGCAAGGTTATATTTTCCTGTTTTAAATTTGGTCAAGAGCCTGAAAATGATGGCTGGGAAATAATTAAATCGTTTTATTCACCAATCATTATGTGCCTACTATGTGTTAAGTGCTATGATAAAGAAAATGGACTAGTCCCTCCCTCTCAAGGAATTCACATTTGCCTGGGAGAATAACACGTAAGTATGTGCACACACACACACACACACATACATAGAAGACCACACATGCATTTATATGTATGTATACATTTACACACATATACACATTTGCATTGATATACCCAAAGTAAATACATGGTAACCTAAGGGGAGAATTTACTAATAAGTGGGGGTGGGTGTTAGAAAAAGCTTAGTGTAAAAGTGGCACTTGATCTGAAACTTTATTTAAAAAAAAAAAACAGTGACCTCAGAATAGTTGTTTGCATTCCCCAGGTGAAGGATTTATGACAGCTAACTCCTAGATGCTTTACTCTCAATGTCTGTTCCTTTATTCCCTTTTTATTGTGTCTGTAAAAGTTAGCTGGTCAAAAAGCTCCATTTCTCTTTGGAGGTAGGGGGAGGGTGCAGTGCTGGGCTAAGCTTTCTTTTCAAGAAATAGGTGCTAGTCAATCCTTGCTTTTGTTAATGTTTGTTTACTCACTGGTGAGAACATGCCCTTTCCTGAATTTCATTGCCTCCTCTCTTCCCATCTGAGAAAGCCTTATTTATTTACAGTCAGAAGAGGTGTGTATCCTTTCAAATGAGATATTTTTGGCTAGAAACAAGTCACAGGCATCATGGTTCGGAGTGAAGGATTGCTCCAAAAAGCAGCTGGCAGTGGATTTCAGAACACTTCTCTCCCCTCTCATCCTTTTTCTCTCTGCCTCAGCATATTCTGTTCAGAGGTATTGCTTTCAAGGTCACTGTATGTTGGGGGCTAATTGATTCGTCTTTATCCTGGAGATGGAGAGAAGAGAAGAGAGACAATCCCAGTAATTGTGTCTACTGGGTTAGCCCCCAGACCAATCTACCTTCTGTGATGATGGATTGTATTATATCAATATTGGAATTACTCTTTTCCTGCTTGACTCGGCTTCCTACTCTAAATTACAGCTTCTCTCAGCTTTCTTGCAGCAGAAGGCAAAATAGAGCTTTTCAATTTACCCTCATGCATGGTAGGCTTGCCAACCTCCCTAAGGTAGATGTTTCCCTTTCGCAAACTCCTATAATATCATACTTTCATCATATTAGACTGTGTAGACACACAGAGCTCATGAATACTAATACAGTGCCAGAATAGAGATAGGCCTTTTTTCCCCTTCGGGGACAATTTCTCTATATGAGGTCAGTCCCCTAATGACTATGTTTCTATCCCACACTAATGGCCATGTAGCTAGGATAATTGTGGACCTTTCCTTTCCCTAACAGTCGGGCAACATTTGACTCTTTCATCTCTTTCTCTGTCAGGACCTTGACTCTCTTCCTTCTTGCCTTTGGAAGGGGAAATATTGAAACCTCTTGGAACTTTGGAGCCTGAGGAATGGTGTGGGAATAAATCAGGGTGATAAGCAGAGCTAGAGATGCATGAGACAGTAAAGAAGTTATAATGCTTTCCTAAGAGAAGTGTCTCCTTCACATGGACTACGTATTGTTCTCTGTTCCCTGCACATATCTTGCCCTCTACATTCTCCCCTACCCTTTAATCATTTATTTCTCTGGACTCTGCTCTTCTTTCAAGACCTTCTTCAATTTTCATCTTGCTCTTGAATCCTTTCCTGATTCCCTCTCTGCCACCCCCATGAAAGGTTTCTCTCTGCCAATTCTTTATATTCATTTCACCCATATATCATATTTTTATTTTTCTTTCTTCCATAAATTAGAAGCTCTTTGGATTAAAAGCCCTTCAGCCTTGAGCATCAGACCCTGAGCAATAGTAAATTCTTGGAAAGTGCCAAATGAATGAGAACCTTTGGGATTCTTGGTCTTCATTTAGAGGCAGCTAGGTGGAGGCATGCTACACAGAGCACTGACCCTGGAGTAAAAAGACCTGTGTTCAAATCTGGCCTCAGACACTTACTAGTTATGTGACCCTGGCTAAGTCCCTTAATATTTGTCTGCCTCAGTTACCTCCACTGTAAAATGGAGGATAATAATAGCAATCTCTCAGGGTTGTAATGAGGATTTAATAATTTAATATTATTCCTTTGTAAAGTACTTAAGCCCATATTGCACACCAGGCATTGTGCTAATAAATGCTCATTCTCCCTCTTCCACTCGTTTCCTAAATGTCTCAGTTTCTCTTGACAATAATATTTTTGGTACAGTTGCATTTTGTTACTCAACCTGGGCTAAGTAGATTTACCTAACTGATTGCAACTTTGGTACTGGAAAAGGCCCTGGGATGAGAGAGAGAAAGCCCCAGATTTCTATCCTAGGTCTCATTTTTCCTAACCCTGCAACTGTAAATAACTCATAGTCTGCCAGTATTTCTGAATGCTCACCTATGGGAAAAGGACCATCATAATTGTGTTTTTTCCCTCAAGGTATGGTCATAATGAAATTTATTTGTAAAACTTAGAAGATTACAGAAATGGGAGCTTGTTTGATTCATTGACTGATACCGGCTTTGTTTCCTCTTTGGGTTTTGATATGGACAATATGTGATTAGACATAGAGTGGGTACCTTAAATTTTATTCAAACATCAGGCTGCACTCATTGAAGCTGGGGACACATAAGACAATGGACATGGGAACACAGCTTCTGTAAAGAAAATTCATTGCCTCAATCTCATAGGCCTTTGCTCAATTGTACTAGCATTATGAAGTGAATTATTTAGGTCGTTTTCTTTTAAAGATAATCAAAACATTTTTACAAGACCTTGCTCTGAGTTTTGAGAAAGAGATGAGAAAGTGATACTTTTGTCTAAAGGGGTCATTCATCACACATATTTTCATAAGCTTCTGAAATTCATGCTGAGGATGCTTGGATGCTAAGGTACTTCTGAAGATATGCTGTCTTGTATAACCAGTCAGTTTCCAAAGGACTTTTTTAAACCATTTCCCTTCCTTACAGCCATTCTATATAAGGTTCACAGGGCTGTGGTTTTATCCTAGTTTTACATGAGGAAATTGATATTCAGTGAAAAGTTACTTCACATCTAATCTAAGCCAAATTGACACACATTTATCAGGAGCCTGCTGTTTGTGAGATATTATGCTAGGTGCTTGAAGGAGAAAGCTAAGTAAAAAGACCCACATTTTCTGCCTTTATGGAGCTTTAATTCTCTTGAGGGAATGTACCATGTGCAGAAGTCATATGGCTAATGAATGATAGAGGCAATGCTAGGAATCAGGTCTCCAGACTTGGACCAGCCCTGTGCTTTTTCCAGGAAATCACACTGACTCTCAGAAAGGGGCCTCAGTCCCTGCTTCAGAGAAAGATTGTCCCTTTTGGTGCAGGCAACTGCCTATTTGTTTTGGAAGGGTACTTTAGAGAGTATTTCAAAAAGTGAAAAAAACTCTTAAATTTTTTACTGTAAAAGAGAGCAGTAATAATCATTTTCATTCTATCTATAAACATATCCTCAAGAGTCCTGCTTTTTTATTTCAGAGCTATGAATTCAAAGATCTTCTTTCACTGGACAGGCAAAGGCTTTCTTAATCAATTTTAATTCTACAGTGATGGGAGTGCTTTCTTTCAGAAGGTTTCCTTTAAAATAATGCTAGTGGAATATAACAAAAGGGCACATTTACCAAAGGGAATGAGTTAGAGTAAAGCCTTTTAGGTTGAAATCATCTCCATGCTAACAAAAATATGGTAGATTTGCTATAGACACCCAACTGCCACATTGTAGTTTAGGATGGGGTAACTATTATGTTAGGACCAAAGTTTTTTCCCTTTTCTACTTCTTCATGCAGAAACAAATCAGTGTTGGAAATCTCTCTTAGAAATATGCTCAGGCAAAGATCTAATCAGACAATAAAAGAAATTCTAAATATCCATTAATGGGTATATTCCTGCTCATTGTGTTTGAATCTCCCTATTACCAAGAAAGATAAGATGGAAATTGATATCTCATTGAGAGACTTAAGTCATGTACCCCCAAGATTGTCCATTTCACATTGCATTAAACAATCAGAGCTCATTGCCTCTATCAAGAACATCTCCTCTTCAAAGCGGACATAAACTGTGACCTTGCCATCATTGGGGGTCTTTGGTCTAAGAGATGGCCAAATAACCATCTTTTTATTAATGATCTGTTGACTTAATTAACAAAATTATTAAATTACCCACAAACTATGTCTCTTGAACTAAGAGGGAAAGATACCAATGGACATTATAGTATTGAATAAATGATAATGAAAGGCTTATTTCATAAAATATTTTTTTATCTTCCATCAAAAAGAAGTGTAGATGGGCTTTGTGTAAATCAGTGTTTGACTGCTCTTCCTTTGGGACTTTGTTAGAGTTTTCCTAATTGGTGCCTATAAATGTCCAACCATGGGGGACTCAATTTGATGTGTTTTACCATTTTAAACTTCATGAGTGACTCTAGTCAAGTCCATTAGCCTGTCAGTTTCCTCATCTCAGCAGTGGGGATAATGAGCAATATATCACTTTCCTCACATTTCCCTTATTTACCTACCTCCACTCTAAGGCAAGTGCTTTAAAAAAAGAAAATCAAGAAAAATACCTTCACAGCACTACAGAAGTGGAATTATTACCATTGGCATTTTGTAATGATCCAATAAAGAAAAAAATGTCTTTAGTCAATTTCATTTGAAACAATCTTGCATCCATTAGTGTCCATGATTTTCTCTAGATCTTCAGAGTGACATTAAGTAGGGTTCTTCTGGTGGTGGTAGTGGGCTGCATGGTTCATATATTTGTGGAGAAAGAATTCTTCTGAAAAAGGCATCCAAATGCCAGAGGCCTCTCAGCTCCCACCTCCCCTCATGGCCTATGGCCATGTGGGATATGAACAATATCTCATTTCATCATCCAAACTTCTTCGTTTCCTCCTTTATTCATTCTTACCTGACATCTTCACAGATATCATCCCACTTCTCTTCCTGATTCCAAGCACTTATGCTCCCATTTCTTCTATTTTATACTGGCACCTACTCCTGTATTAGCTTTTTTTTCTTTTTTTTTTTCAAAGAGTATAAGCACTGTGTTGTTCTACTGTTGCAATCTAATTGCTCCCTCTACTCCTGTTATACAGATAAAAGGGATTGAGATCTGGATGCTTGACTCTTATGCCAAGGTATCAAAGATTCTAGATGTCACCTGAATGGTCATGTAATTTCATAGTGGAGAGATGGGAGGAAGGTAAAGGGGAGACCTTGACCACAGATTAGACCACCCTGTCATCTTCCAATTTTGCTTGGCCCTTTGCTGTTAATATTTAGAATATTGCCTTTTCAGACAGTTACTCTAGTGTCCCTCAAGAAGAATATTGTACTAAGTGGAACATACCTAGAGTTTCACAAAGCATTTGATAAAGTATCTTATGGTAGAGAGAGGGGTGTTGAAAGGAGATTAGATGATATTAATTGAGATGAATTTGGAATTGTTTAGATATTAATAGTTCAACATCAGATTAAAAGGAGTCCTATGGTAAAATATAACGTATATGTATGTAGAGTCCTTTGCTATTTGTTTAACATTTTTATCATCAAAATGAATAAAGGGATGCATCTATGTTGTTCATAATATGTAAAGCACAAAACAGATGGATGCTTACATCCATCTACAGGACAGATTCAGAATCCACAAATATCCCAACTTCCTAAAGCAAATAAGATGAAATTCAATAGGTATAAATGTAAAATCTCATCTTTAGGAACAAAGAAAATTAATTCCATTAATTCCCCAAATATAGGATGGGAGAAGCATGATTAGATATCAGCTTGTCTGAAAAAGATCTGAGGCTTGCAATGGACTGTATGCTCCATATGAGTTAGCAATGGAATGGGGCAATCAAAAGCCTTCTGTGATCTTGGGCTGCAGTAAGAGATATTGTGTATTCTGGAACAGAGTTCTGTTGTATACTTCCCTGGTCAGAAAACCTGGAATCAGTTAGAGTTGCCAAAGTTTAAGAAAGCCACTAAAATGGTAAAGGGATTAGAGACCATGTCATACAAGGATTGCTTTAAGTTAATTTGGAGCTATTCAACTTTGAGAAGAGAAGGATAAGGAATGAGAAATAGTTTTAAAGGTTTGAAAAGTCATCTTGTATAACAAGGATTAGGCTTGTTCTTTTTAGTCCAAAAGAGCAGATGGAAGAGCACAGAAATGGAATATGCAAGGAAGAAAACCTAGACTTAAAGCAGGTAGGGGTAAAGCCTCAACAACTTCCTAAATTTTGCTATTCAAAAGTAAAATTGGCTTTCTTGAGAGGTGATGCCTCTTACTTTTCAGGAGTCCTCAAGCAAAGACTAGATGATGGTTTGGGGGGCCCATTTGGAAGGATCCATTATAGGGGTGATTGGTGATTTAGGATTGAACTAGTTAGCTGCTTGTGTGCCTTCCAACTATGAATCTCGTCATCGTTTAGTTTTATAACTTGTTTCCTTAAGTAACAAAATGAGTTTATGTTCTGAGGACTTTGGTATATCACAAATCAATGTCATTTTTGAAATAGCATGCTACAAGAGCAGTAGATTGAGATATACCTTAGTCGTCAATACCCTTATAGAACTTCCTGAGTCAAAACTCTATCTCTGAAAATCTGTGAAATCTCAAATCTCATGGTTTTTGGGATTCCTGAAAGAGCAAATCTTAAGAATGGTTTATCAGAGTTGAACCTCTGCTATTTGCATCACTCATTATTGGAACTACTCAATTTGATCCAAAGATATTTGGATCAAATACTTCAAAGGGAGAAGAAATAGTTAAATAATGCCTTACTTTGTACATTTATACAGAAAGTTTTATATAAAAAGAATTATGTGTAAAAAATTGCTCTTGTTTCCTTAGTTTTCCACTTCATTGAACAGAGGAGGGATAGATTAATTCATGCATGGTACAAGAATCATCAAACTGAAATTTTGAGTTGCTGTGGTTGGCTTAGGGGTGGATCAATGTCATGGCCCTTGTGAATACATTCTGCATGCATTTTCCATGCTATTTAAAATGTTCCATGCAGTTCTACAGGGGCAAAATTTATGATTCAAGATTATTACATGCAATGAAGTGTTTCTTTAGTCAATGAAGAAAATCACTTTGGCTTGAAATTATTAAAAAATTTATCTCTTATTTCTCTAGAATAAGTCATTCAACAATATGCCCAATTGGACCTGAGGCAATATCACTGGGTTCCTGTAGAGTGCATCTAAAAAACAGGTGTCCATTTGTATACTTATTTGATTAAAAAAAAAACAAAAAACCTTTTGTTTTTAGAACCAGACAATTAATAAAATCAGGAAGTTTGAGTAATGATAAAGCCAACACATTAAACAGGCTCAAACTCCAACAGGAAAACAATTTTTATTTTATTAGCCATCACAATGATAGGAGGGACCCACACATTGAATGGCATCTGTTTCCAATGCATCTTGGATTCACTTCTAATGAATGCTGAGTTGCCAAATTAAAAAAAAAAAAAAGCCCCATACTCCTGGAAAAATGCCAAAAGATTTTAAAAACAAAACACCATGGATTAAAAAACAATGCCTTTTAATTTTTACAGTAGAAACATAATCAATAGGAATTTCAAAAAAAATGAAATAATAAATATTGGGTTACATTTTACAAAACCATCCTAATCAATATTTATTTTTAGCCTAACTACTTCATATCATTTCATTTTATCAATTAATTTTTCTTGATACTTTTTGCTTTTACAAAATCATCATTTCCAGGTACAACTCAGATACCTATCCAATAAGCTTTCCTCTGTGGTGGGAAAAGGAAAATAAAAACCAAGTAAAACAAGTCATAGCAGTCTGTGCAGTACATGTAACAATCTATATCTATAGTCTTCCCATAGTTTCTAGGGAAAGAGAAAGATATATGTTCTCATCTTTTCTCTAGGACAAAGATTAGTTATTGCAATTAGACAACATTCACTTCATTTTCATATACTTTTCATGAATACTGTCTTAGTCATTGTATGATTGTCTTAGTTCTATATATTGTACTTTGAATCAATTAAGATGCTTTTTTTCTGATTTCCTCTCATTTGTTGATTCTTATAGCATGACATCCCATTATTTATGCATATACTATAATTTTTTAACCATTACTCATTTAATGCACACACATTATTTTCAGTGTTTTGCTACCTCCCCCCAAATACTACTATGAATATTGTGTATTTCTAAGACCATTCTTTAGGATGGTTGTTTTTTTTAATCTCATTATTTATATATCTATTAAGATTACAATACTTGTCCCAATCATAAAATATGGACATTTTTTAAAGCATTCTTTTTAAACCACCCTTTTATCAAAGTAATATCATGAAATGAAAAAGATATGATCATAGGATCATTGATTTAGAGTTGGAAGGGACTTAGGTCCAAAAAGTCCTTCCTTTTATAGAAGAGGAAATTGAGGTAGAGATATTTAAGTGACCCAACAGAGTAGACATGCTAGAAGCTCCAAAGAAGCTAGAAACATTTTGAATGTAGGGCCAGGAATGAATTTTTGAAATTTCAGCTAAGCCCACCAAAGCTTAATGGCTTATCATGTATTCACAAGGTCCCAAGATATTCCCACATTTCATTTATCAATGGATGTAATCTTTTGTCCTTCAAATTCTTTTTGATTTGATTTGACTTCTTTTCTTCAGCACACTTTTCTTTATGTTGTAGTTATTTCAGCAACTGTCCCTAAGAACAAGATCTGCATCATAACTTGAATCTCTAGATTTAAGTTTAGGGTCTCCCTCAGACTTGCTGCTTCCCTAGCTTTAGCTGGATTGTGTCAGTCAGGTATTTAGTCCCCCAATTACTCTAGCTCCCTAGTTTAATTTGGTTAGTCCCATCAGCTCACTCTGTATAGCTGTTGCACATGTATATGTTCCTGGATATGTGTCCCAAGGACTAGGACTCAGAATAATCTGAGAATTGTTTTTATGGCATCAGGAATCCCAAAGTGAATCCACAAAACTCTACCTTTCCTCTATGACTTCTATTGTTCAAGTGTAAATATAGGATTCTTGGTCCAATTCAGGATTTCCATCTGTATTCCCCTCAGCTTTTAGAAGGTGCTAATACTATTTCCTAATGGATATTGATATTTCTGGAAAAAATATTTGGGGGGAGGGAATAATATTCCTGTCCTTTCTCCTTTTTTTTTGTTCAATTGAACACTCCCTAGAGGAAAAATCAATGAAAATGATGATTAGTGAATTCATATTAGCCCCTGATAGGGGAGAGGGGAAGGAAAATGAGGAATACATAAAGTATAATCAGAACAATCACCAGGTAAAAGGGAAGACTAATGATGATGTTAACCATAATTCTTGGATACCATTACTAATAATAACTATTTAACTCATTTCATAGGAACATTGTACAAAAATTCCTTTGTAAGCCTGAGAGTGCTCTGAAAATGTAGCCCCAAAATAATAACAATAATTCTTCTAATTATTGGTATTTGATAGAATCTTTAAAAACTTTTGCAAAATGATTCCACATATGAGATCTCATAGAATCCTGACAACCCATTGAGGAAGGTAGAAAATACTTCACTGCTTCCTATCTAGTTGGTTTAGACAACTGAGGTTAAATAATTTCCTTGGGGATAGCCTGTGCAAATACATGGATGTGAGAGATGAACTACCTCATTTGGAGACGAGCTGGTCATTCAGAGTTTGTAAAGAATTATAATGTTATGTAAAGCTAGAAAAGTAGATTTAACACCCATTGCCCTCTCCTATTGCAGAAGAGGACATTGCATTGAAAGCCTACTTGAATAGTCAATTGAATTATCCAGCACATCCATTCATTCAAGGATGTATGTGATAAAATTTATATGATAAAATATGATAACAATACTTCTCTTTATAGGTTTGTGTGTGTATGCATGTATACATGTATGTGTATGTGTATGTGCTAACTCATTCATTTTAACCAGGTTTATTTTTTAGTTTAACCCTTTTTTTCATAAATGGATATTACTATAATATTTTGGAGTATAGCTTATCAAAGTGGAGGTTGGTCATAGTTCTCCTCATTGACATTCTTTGTGATTTGGTGGTAAGAATTTGCTAAACTCTTTGTAGAAAAGGAAGTTGATAAATGCTTCCTGCCTAAGGGACTGAGTCAATATTGATGGACTTGCCCTAAATTTCCAATTGTAAATTATATATCAATTCCTCTAATTAAATGTTGTATTTGCCCTAGTACTCAGACATAATGCAGCATTAGAAGATCATTGTCAAAAATGGTGCCTGTCTGAAAGTCTGGAATTTCCAGTTCATCTTCCACGCAAGATTTTGATCCTAGGACAACATTATAAACTAATTGTTTTTGGCTTTTTTGAAATGTTATTAATGTAGAGGTGACTACATCTTAATACATTTTTCCAAAGTGAATTTTATTTGTGGAAAATATCACTTTAGAAATAAAGCTGTAACTGTAGGGTTTAGAGAATGCTTCTCCTGATTGTATTTTCAACATCTAAGCTTTTTACCCACGCACTTTAGGTGATGTATGTGTTATGTGCTAAGGAAAGCAATATTTCATGATTAAAAAGGAAATCAATAGATCAGTGCATACAGTCTACTTTTGGTAAATGAAAAGATAATATATTAAATCTCTTTGTACTGTTTAAAACCCATTCAATCACTCTGCAGTGGTACCAGATGCAAAGTGACCTTAGAAGAATAGACATTCCAGTTAGTAACACTTTGCATGTCTTTCTTTTTTAAAAAAAAAAGTATTCAAATTATTGATCTTTAAGTTGACTCTGAGCAAGCAATGAGGAATCTGAGAATTAGTCAGTAGAAAAGCTTAACAAAGGCACAGAAATGCCTTTAATGGTAAGGATGCTTTGTGTTAGTAGGAATAATATTGACTTTGGAATCTGTAAATCTGGGTTCAAATCCCAGCTTTGACATTTATTAGGCATTTAATCTGGAACAGTCACTTTTTATCTCTCATCCTCATTTTTTTCATCTAGAATAATAGATTAAGAACTGAAAGAGATCTCACATATCATTTAGTCAAATCCCTCATTTCATAAATATGGAAAATAAAGTGATTGAGACCAGAGACATTAAGGGACTTGCTGGCTTCCTACATGGGCAATTAGTTACAGAACTGGACTTGGATGGAGAGCCTCTGAGTCCAAAGCTGAAGCTTTTCCATCATGCTAGGCAGTTTCAAGAAATTTCAAGAATGTCAAGAAAAAAGACAAGGTCTTATACTCAGCTGCTTGAAAAAAATTTGTAAGCCTTGTAGTTATATCCATTCATACAAAGAGAAATATGTAGTAATCCACCATATTTCCTCCCATTGAGTTCCTTTCATTAATTTGCCTAAATAGATTAAGCAACAAATACATTTGTTTCAAGACAGTCAGCTGTATGTAGACAATTTCCCAACCCCTACTTGGCCTATGATTGCTAGGGGCAGTGTGATTTCAAAAGGAGTAAATAAAGGGAGCTATAGTCTTTGATATGTGTTTCAATCTAAGGAAAGTGACAGCAGTCATGACCCTCTAGACATACCTAGGACACCTCTATGAATTTCTATGATGGTAGAAGTAGAGCTACTGGTTATTAAAAGAAATAAAAAATGAGGGACTAGGCTACATTTATTCCATGAGATGAGGGACTCATCTTTTTAGGCTGATTTTGTATGGTGTGTGTATAGCTAGGTACTTCCTTGCCACCTTCTTATTTATCTTTTGTTCCAGATTCCTATCAACTATTTTTTTGTATTCATTTTAATCCATTCCATTTCCACTTATTTATAAAGACTCAAGTGTGTTCTTGCTCAGATACACTTTTCTAGGAAGGAAGGGAGGGAGTGAAGCAAAGAAGGAGAGAAGAAATGGGGAGGAAAGAAAGAAAGGAAGGATTTAAAATTATAGCTAGGATCAACATGAAAAATATTTTCAAAGCATGGTAAATATATTATTGCATGTAATTATTATTACAGATTTACTGTGTGCTAACTGGTAGGGATACAAATCCAAGCAAACAAGAAAGATTGTGCCCTACACAGAACATTCTCAATTTTAATCTGCATAATTAACATCATCTCTATCATTGTCCAAAATCTATATAATCAAAACAATAAATCAAGCCCTGATTTGTAGCTTTCCCTGATTCCTGAGGTTTAAATTGCTAGAAGGAAATGCATAAGGGAGAACTAGAAAGAGATGACTGGCAAGATAGTAAGTAAAGAAGAAGATTCCAAGAACAGTTCCAGTGGTAGTGAGAAGAGTCATGATTAGGGTCCTTCCTAAAATGGTGTCCCCCATAAAGGAAGTCATCAATGAGAAGATGATAGCCCTAAGGTGGATGTTTCTCAGTAGTGTCAATTTGCTGGATGAGAAGGGGGTTGATACTGAGAGAGGCCAAAATGCATCTTTACTTTGCAAAAATCTCAATTTTAAAAGGAATTCAATTTAGCTCAATGGAATAAATACCAAAATAAACAAGATACTTTGCTAGGAGTTAAGAAGCAAAGGTAGGAAAAAATGATAAGGTCTTTGCTCTTGAGACATTTGTTAAATAATTCTGATGAGGTGAGTAGGCATCAATGTTGCATTATCCTAAGATTGAAAGGAACTTCAATTATCATCTAGTCCTATTCATCTATGGAAATAACCCTATCATATAACCGACCCTTGAACTAACTTTTTTTTTTTGAAAGCATCTAATCAGGAGAAACTGTCTACCTCCCAAGGCAATCCATTCTTCTTTTGGACAGCTCTGATTATTAACATTTCCCTTTAGTATCAAGCCTGAATCTGCATCTCTGTAGCTTAAATCACTTGCCCCTTGATATTGCCTTTTGGGATTAAATAAAAAGGGTCTAATCCTATCTTCAACAAGAAAGCTCTTTGTGAACACATCTACCATGTTCTTCTGAGTCCCTTCTCCAAGAAGAACATCCTTTCAGCCTATCCTTGTTCAACATGGACTCAAGGCCCTTTATTATCTGAACCCATTATAATGTGAGTTGCTTAAAGGCAGAAATTATATTTTTTGGTCTTTGTTTTTTTTTTTTTTTAATCTCCTACTCAGCACAATGTCTGGCACATAGAAAACATATAATAAATGCTTGTTGGCTGACCATCTTAGTGACCTTCTGATGAATATTCTATGAGCTTATCAGTTTTATTTTTTTAAAACTGTGATGCCAAGAAATGAATACAATATCCCACATCTGATTTGATCAGGATCAACTTGAGTTAAACTGTTCCTTTCTTATACTTAGAAGCAATCATCTTTCTTAATATAATCCAAGAACCCACTAGCTGTTTTAGTTGCATTATCAATTTGCTGACATTGAGCTTGCATCCCCCTAAACCTTTAGATCATTTTCAAATGCTCAAAGTTCTGCCATCCCCATCCTATACTTGCTAAGATACTATTGTGAACTCAACTGTAAGACTTTTATGCCCATTGAATTTCAATTTCTTAATTTTAGTCCTGTGTTCTAATCTGCCAACATTTTATTGGCTCCTGACTGCCATCCATCCCATAAACTCTCTCTTTCTTTGCTCTGTGTCATCTGCACAGCTGATGACCACTCTTTATCTAAACCTTTGATTAAAAAAATAGTTAAGCAATACTGGGAAAACACAACTCCTCCTACCTTTTGCAGGACACATGCTTCCAATTTAACATCGAACCAGTAATTAGTATTTGAGTCACTTCCATATATATCTTAAGAGTTATCATATACATGTTTCTATCTTTTCCATAAGAGACATTTTGTGAAATGCTTTATTAAAATCAGGTACATTTTATTTATGACATTACCCTGACCTATTGGTATCAAGATGCCATCAAAAGAGGAAATAAGACTCTTCCAGCATGACCTGTTCTTAAGGAAGCCATGAGGACTCTTTGTTCCCATTACCTCATTTGCCATTTCTTTGATGATCTGTTCTCACAATCCTTATATTTTCCCAGAAATCGAAGAAAGTCTCACCGGCATTTAGTTTGTGGGCTTCTTCTCTATCCCATTTTTCTTTTGAATGATGAGAGAGCATTTGCCTTTCTCTAACCCTGTAACAACTCTCCTATTTCCCATGATCTTTTATATGTGACGGATAGTGACTCAGAAGTCTGGTTTGCAAGTTCTTGCTATGTCCAAAGATAGATCTTATTCGGGCCAGGTGATTTGAATACCTCAAGACAAACAGTGCTTTCTTATCTTTCCTCACATTGGGTAGTGGGATTAGATGTTGGTGTCTGTCATTTCTACTACAAAGTTGATTCTCCTTCAAGAAATGAAAAACAAAACAACAACTGAAAAGCTCTGACAAATACATTTGAGGTGTGTGTAGAAGAGTTTGGAGACAAAAGAGAAAATGAAATAGTGTGTTCTAAGCATACTCATGGGAGAAAATTGAGTCTTTTGTTAACTGGTACAGAAGAGGGAAGCTTTACCAGTGCATTTCAAGGGAGATCTTTAGTCAATAATATCAATATACAAGGAGACATACAAAGATATGAGTGGAACTTAAGCACTATAGTGTTAGTCAAAGAATAATGAGTATAGAGTTAGATGAACAAGAATCAAATCCCAGATCTGCCTTTTACTTCCTGCTTGTTGCTGGACAAATCATTTTTATTTCTTTGAGCTTCAGCTTTCTCTTTTGTAAAATGAGAAGATTGGATTAGATAACCTTTATAACTCTTGATCTATGATTCCATGATCTATACCTCTTAAGACTCTGCTCATGAATAATCTTGGCTCTTTTTCTTGCTATGACTAGGAGATCACTTCTGTCTTGGAAATTTGGGGACCTATAGGACACTGCTGCCTATAGTTCTCCAACATTATAATCCTAAATGGCTTACTCTGATCCAAACTCTGTTTTCTTCATCCCTCCTTAATGAAGTCTACAGACAGTTTGACTCATATTTCCTCAGTTCCTTAGACCACTGTGTTAGGAATTCAGTAGTCACTTCCCAGTCTTTTCCACAAATACTCAGTCAAGGTCATGAGGTTCTGCCATTTTTGTCATGTTGTTACAGAATTCATTGCTGGTCTCTAGGATTGTGAATGTCTTGCATCTTTCTCCTCAGCTCTCTACTTTCTCTGGATAAAAATGAAGTAAAAGGGCTTTGTGTGATTAGGGCAGGATGATTGAATCCATTTGCCCTGGACTTGTTTCCCTTCTGCCCTGTGCCTATAAGATGACCTGATCTTCAGTACTCTCCCCACTGCCTGCTTGGAATTCTGGGCTGCTTTTTGGAGCAGACGCAGATGTAGATGCATCATGGGTGATCGACTCTGCCATGCAGTGGGGCTTGCTGAATTATTCATGTAGTCTTAAGATGGGAATGGCTTCTCCTAGGTCCTGGGTAGTGATGATGGGGAGAGAGGAAGGAAATAATAGCAAGTCATAAATATCCTGCCAGTGTTCGTTTTTTCATCCGCTGGCTGGTTTAAAAGCAGGCCTTGAATTGTGTCATTGCACACAATCATCCTACCCCACCCCACTGGACTCTTTAATCACTTGATAGAGCTCGAGTTGGGGGATAAGATTGATAGAATATCTTTAATCTGAGCACAGGAAAGCAATCAGGGTCGGGGCACTAATGATAGTTATTGAAATTGCAAGGACTAATTGGTCCTTTGGGCTGAGTCTTAACTGGCTTTGAGATTCTAGAGATCTCATTCATACTATGAATGGTTTTCAGTGACTAGTCTGTGTGTTGTCTGAAATAGTACAGTAGTAAAGGCTAAAGTTTGGGAAGGTGGCAGGGTGGCGGGTGGGGGAGTGAAGGGAACAGGGGGAAAGGAGGTGAGAAGTAAACATGGCTCACCTCATCTGTCAGGGACTCCAGAAAGTCCTAACCTTCTTTTTTATCAGACACTGTTTAAGCATTCTTACAGGGCAAATGTGACTTTGTTCTCCATATTGTCCTTTCCCCTGAAGGATTTTTAGTATATCATGAAAATTAAAACTCTATTGCACCAAAGGAAAAAAGGCATCATGTTGTAGTAGAAATTCCACTGCTGAACACAGATTCTGGAAGACCTGGATTCAAGTGTGACTTGATATTTGGTGGCTGTGTGACCTCAGGCAAATGTTTTGACTCATTAGGAAAGTATTTTGTAAATCTTAAAGATTCACTAGGATTATGAGCTCTCATGCCTGCCTGTTAGAGGGGCAGCTGGTGGCACAGAATTCAGTTTGGATAGAGTTCTGCACCCAGATTCAGGAAGCCCTGAATTCAAATGTGACCTCGAATATTTACTTGCAATTGACCCTGGGCAAGTCATTTTACCTCTGTGTGCCTCAATTTCCTCAATTATAAAATAAGTATAATAATAGCATTTGCCTCACAGGGTTGTCATCAGGATTAAGTGAAATAATATTTTAGCATAGCACTTGGCACATAGTGGATGCCATATAAATGCTTTTTCCATTCCTCTTGTTTGAAGATACAGAAGCACAGGAAACAGTGCTTAATCATCAGGACTCATGCTACTGATGACATGGGAGTGACTTTCAAAGTTATTAATGAATGGGACTAGCACACCTTGTACTCTGGCCATCAGCAATACAACCAACCCTTTGTTCTTTCTAGTGAAAGCATTTATATTCTTTCTGTAATAATGAGTTTGGTCTTTGACAATCATAAAACATTCATGGGTAGGTTTCTCCCCCCCCCCCCTTTTTTGATCAAGTAAATAAAAGACACCATCTCTATTCGGAAGTGAGCTTGTATGCATTAGCTAGTTTGGTGGTTTAAATGCCAAAGGCAATATCTTCTTGAGAGTTATTTGTTTAAATTCCCAAAGCTGCTGAACACTTGAGCTGCAATGTGGCACTGTCTAGGAGCCCCTGGTCTTTGATGATATTTTATTTGCTTCTGGTTCCAAGTTTGGATAGGTTTGGCACAAGAGAGTTATTATGTGGAATACCAGGCACATACTAGAATATTCTATCATAGATAAAGCCCTGAAGTGGGAGAGACCATTTGCTAACACTTTATTTTAGAATAATGATTTCTAATCAGTTGACCTTAGGGAAAAGATTCATTTTGTCCAGCACTGATATAGTATGATTATAGTAAGGGCTTGCCCTTAGAGTGCCCTTTAAGAAGTTGTGTTCCTCTTGAGATTAATTATGAATTTAACATCCCAAAATGTGCTTTCCCTATTAAATTTCCTTGACCAACATTCTCCTTCCACTCTTGTCTTCAGGTAGAGAAAGTATGTTCATACTTACCCTTATTCTTTTGGGGAATTTAATTTCATTTTACTTCCAAACAGACAAAAACTGCTTTGGAAAGTATGTCCATATGGCACTGTGATGTTAGAGTCCAAGTGTGGTAAATTTACTGTTCTTGATAGTTCAAGAAGTATGTTGTAAAAATCTCTGCAAATCTTTTCCATTTTTCTTTTGTTTGTCTTCATATTTTCATTCCTAAATTCCCTTTAGTGTGACTTCACTTAGTTGGATGTCTTGTCAAGCTCTAACCTGCAGGGAAGGGGGGTAATTGGAACACATGGTTTTGCAAGGGTAAATGGTGAAAAATTATCCTTGCACATGTTTTGAAAATAAAAAGCTTCAGTAAAAAAAAAAAAGATAGCTCTAACTTGCTTAGGTGGCACAGGGGCTAGAGCACTAGGTTGAAATTAAAAAGACTAGTCTTCCTGACTTCAAAACAATCACCTGTTAGTTGTGTGACTTTGGACAAATCACTTAATCTGTTTGCCTCAGTTCTTCATCTGAAAAGTGATTTGGAGAAGAAAATGGCCAGTCACTCCAGAATTGAAAATGAAATCATAAAGTGTTGAACATGACTCAACAACAACAAACTGACTTTACTTTCTACTGTTTCTCTTTTTACTTGTGATTATCCATCATCCTTGGATCCATATAAAGTCAGCAATGGAAAGAAACTTAACAGTATTGTTGAGAGGAGAAAAAAAAGCCAATATTTGATTTAATAAAATAAAATTCCTCCACAAAAGCTCTTTTACAAGATGTTTTCTACTCCTATATCAAAAGCATTCAAGATTCTTGAAAATATAGAGAGTTTGAGCACCCTCTCATCATCAGTATCATGTTAGTCATAAAACAGATTTTACAGATAATGAGACTGTCCAAGTATTATTCCTTGCAGCTGACATTGGGTGAGTTGCATTAGGTCCTGGAGCATAGGAGAGCTTCTCAAGATAAAGATCTTTATTTTTAACCACTCAAAGAAGTTTGGCTTGACATCCACACAAGAATAACTAGTGGATAAAAAAATCTTGTGTCTAGATTATGATGTGCGTATGAGTGTATAACATAGCCAAGATTGCTTCTTGGTTGATAGATTGGAACTCATTGAATTTCTGAGTTGTCCCCTTTGAAAGACAAGAAAAGTTCTCAGATAAACCAGGTCCTCTGAGGAGAAAAGCCAGATTTCCAAACATCTCAGTAGCCTAT
>JAJPUD010001352.1:1451-32499 GCA_023553655.1 Myrmecobius fasciatus
AAAAAAAAGAAAATGAGAATTATTTTCTCTCATAGATGCCTCAAAATCCTTCCTCCTATATTGTTTCCTTAGAATTCCTCCTCTCACTGTTTCCTCTACTTTTTCTTCTTAGCCTTTAATGATCTTTAGTATTTTCCTCTACCCTCAGAGATGCACTCCCCTCTTCATAAATCCTCAAAATAAGTCTTCCCTCCCCACATATTTCCCCAAATCTTCCACAGGTTCCCCCAAATCTTCCCCATTAATCTTCTTCCTATATACCCTACCCCAAAATGTTCCTTTCTCATCAACCTTTCAGAATCTTTTTTCCCTCCCCACAAACTCATATATTCTTACTTACTGATTTCCCTCTCAACTTCTTCAACCCCACAGACCTTCCACTAACTATGTGAAATCCTCCCCCCAAAAAAACTGACTTTCCCTCAGAATTTTCTATTCCCTCAGAATCTTGAGCCTCCTTATGCCTTCAAATTATCTATCTCCACTGAACCAACAGAATCCTCCTTAACCACTATCCCACAAAATTATTCTGTTCCCATTGACCTGATAGAATCTTTCTTATTCCAGAATCCTCCTCCTCCCACAGATACCTGTAACCAGGCCTAGACTCCAGCACCATGAGTCAAGAGTCCAAAGTAAACACCAAAGAATCATCTCCTCAGGCACCTTCCAAACCTAGGTGAGAGGGGAGGGGACCCTAAGACGTGTATGTATTGGGGAGGTAAGTTGAAAATACTCTGGTAGAACAGAGCTGTTCAAAGTATAATGGGAAGGAGGATGCTCAGAGCCCCAAATACTTGGGGGATGAGAGAGGGGAAGGGGCTTGTTTCCACAAACGGGCCTACAGTCTCATAACTCTCTCTTCCTGGGGGCCTTCTTCAATGATCATACTCTTAAACTCCCCTTCTACCACCTCCAGGAAGTCAGTGCCTGTTTTGGATCCATCAGGGGACAAGTATTACTGGTGGCTCAACACTATGGTGTTCCCAGTCATGTACAACCTCATAATTCTTGTCTGCAGGTAAGAAGAAAAAAATAAGGGCACAGAAAGGGCAGGTTCTAAGGGTATGGAAGAAGGGGAAAGGGTGCTTTCTTGTTCTGCTTTTGGGAGATTCTGGGAGGAATAGAGGGGTTTTAATTACTAAGGTCCTGCAGCCAGGTCCCTCTCAAAATATTCCCTCTTCTATCCCCAGAGCCTGCTTCCCAGACCTCCAGCATGGGTACTTGGTGGTCTGGCTGGTCCTGGACTATCTAAGTGACCTGCTCTACTTAATGGACATTGTCGTGCACTTCCACACTGGTCAGTGATATCCTAGCCTAGTTTTTTCCACCCCCAACCCTTTGATTCCAGTTGATACTTTATTGTAAAAGCTACCAGATCCTGGATAATCCTGACTGTTTTTGCTTGATATTTGAAATGTTTTTGTCTGGTAGCTCAGAGTATTTTTTCCTTAAGATTATAGTTTTGGAGTTTTGCAATAATGTTCCTTGGGGTTTTTCTTATGAAATCTCTTTCTGGAGGTGATTGATGGATTCTTTCAATGACTGTTTTCCCCTCTGGTTCTAGTATATGATGCCAGTTTTCCTTGATCTCTTGAAGGATACTACCCAGGCTCTTTTTTGGTAATGGCCTTCAAGTAGTCCAATAATTTTTAAATTGTTTCTCCTGTATCTATTTTTAGGTCAGCTCTTTTTCCAATGAGATATTTTACATTTTTTCCAGTTTTTCATTCTTTTTAGTTTGTTTGACTGGTTTTTAATGTCTTATGAAGTCATTAGTTTCCATCTGCCCCATTCTAGTTTTTAATGTGTGATACTCTTCAGTTAGCTTTTGCATCCCTTTTTTTTATTTGATTAATTCTACTTTTCAAATTGTTTTCTTCAGTGGGATTTTTTTTTGCACTGGCTTATTGTGTTTTTTAAGGAATTGATTTCTTTAGTGAATTTTTTTTTGCATTGGCCTATTGTGTTTTTTAAAGACATGCCTTTCCTTTTCCAAACTGTTGACTCTCTCTTGCATACCCTCTTATTTCCTTTCTCATTTTTTCTTCTACCTCTCTTATTTGCTCTTTAAAATCTTTTATGAACACTTCTAAGAAGCCTCTTTGGGCTTGAGACCTCTGTGGACATTTTGTCCTCATCTGAGTTGGTGTTTTGCTCTTCCCTATCACCATAGTAGCTTTCTATGGTTAAGGTTCCTTTCTGTTTCTTGCACATTTTCTGATTTCTGTGTTAAGGTTCTTTTCTGTTTTTTGATCATTTTCTTTCCTTTCCTTTTTGCATTCCTCTTTTATAAGTTTTACGGTTGAGCTCTGCTCCTGGGGTAAAGGAGCACTGTCCCAAGCTTCCTGTGCAGTTCTTAACCTTGGCGGTTGAGCACAGGGTCCCCTTGTGTTTGGTCTTTTGCTCACAACAGAGGGTAGCTTTTCCTTGCTCAATTCAGGAAACACCCTGGTTTCCCAGAATTTGTCTTCTGAGCTAGGACTGGGTGCTGTCCTCTGGTCTGCTTTACCACTGAGGCAGGACCGAGGGTTTCAATTGCTGATTTGCTGTAATTAAGACCCTCTCACTGGCTTTCCAAATCTATCTGACCTGGGCTGAACACCATTTTCACCCCAGTGAGACAGATCTTTCTTAAGTCCTTCCACTACCTCTTGAACTGGAGAGTGCTTTCATTCCATCAGACTCTGGTCAGAGGCTTGGTTTCATGTGGTTTTCCAGGGAGACTGGAACAGCTTGAGCAGCTTCCTGGCTTCACTCTGCCATCTTCTCTTTGTTGCATTTCCAATATTGGAACTAACCCTGCTACTCCTTTCTAACCTCAGGGTTCCTGGAACAGGGCATCTTGGTGCTGGACAAGGGTCAGATCTCACAGCGCTATGTGCGGACATCAAATTTCTTGTTGGATATATTATCCCTGGTGCCCACAGATTTGGCATACTTGCGCTTGGGCCCACATACACCTACCCTGAGGCTCAATCGTTTTCTTCGAGTTCCACGCCTTTTTGAGGCCTTTGACCGAACAGAGACCCGTACAGCATATCCTAATGCCTTCCGAATTGCCAAACTTATGCTCTATATCTTTGTTGTCATTCACTGGAATAGCTGTCTATATTTTGCATTGTCACGATACCTGGGCTTTGGGCGAGATGCCTGGGTATACCCTGACCCAGCACAGCCAGGCTTTGAACGTCTTCGTCGCCAATACCTCTACAGCTTCTACTTCTCTACACTTATCCTCACCACTGTAGGTGACACCCCCCTGCCAGCCCGTGAAGAAGAGTACCTTTTTATGGTGGGTGACTTCTTGCTGGCTGTCATGGGCTTTGCCACCATCATGGGTAGCATGAGCTCAGTCATCTACAATATGAACACAGCTGATGCAGCCTTCTACCCTGATCATGCACTTGTCAAGAAATACATGAAGCTGCAGCATGTCAACCGCCGATTGGAGCGTCGAGTTATTGACTGGTGAGGGTCTGGTGCTGAGAGAGTAGAAGGTGTTGGGGCAAAGGGAGGATATTGGCCATGAGGATTCAATGACTATTGTCTTATGGGGAGTACTGCTAAGAATTCAGCCACAGGAAGAAGGAGGTTAGGAGGACAACAATAGCAAGGAAGAGGTACTCAGGGATAGGGAAGGAGCAAAGGGTATGTCATTTGACTATTAAAAATATGGTGGCAGGAGTTCAAAAGTATAAAGGAAAAAATGGGAGACTAGGAAAGCAGAAGAGGATACAGAGGAAGGAAGACTGGTAGGACTTCTCATGAAACTGAAGGAAGAGATATCAACCTGGATAACCATTTGTCAGAGAAAGAGAAACAGTGTCATATAGTGGAAAAATCACTGGATTTGGAATTAGAGATTCCTGAGCCCCACTAATTACTTCTAAGACCATAGAAACAAGGGTAATATTTAATATGGAACTGAATAATTATGGATCTCTATTTCTCCATCTACTTAACCCTTCTAGCCTTGAGATTTTGGGATTCTGTAAGTCAATCAACCAGCACTTATTAAGCATGTTTTTGGGATATGTGTCAAACTAAGCACTAGGGATATAAAGACAGACACAAAAAACAATCTTTATCTTTAGAGAACTCATATTTTAACAGGAATAAAACATGTAAATAATCAGATACATTTGAGATATATACAGAATAGATGAAGAGGGACATTAATGGCTGGGGAAACTGGAAAAAGTATTGAAGGAAGCCAAAGTAAGTAAAAACCAGGGTGAGGAGGCAGAGACTTCCAGGGATGGGGGACAGATCTTGCATAATCATGATGATTAGAGATGGAGTTTCTTTTTCAAGGAGCTACAGATAGTCCAGTGTAGCTGGTTGGTAGTTCATGGAAGGAAGGAAGGTATAAGAAAGTTGGAAAAGTAGAGAGGAACCAGGTAAGAAGGGTGACCCAAAGTGATTTTTCTAAAACATAACATCTGACTAGGCCCCCTTCTACTGCCCTGCTCAAGAAACTTTCTTGGCTCCTTATTACCTCCAAATAGTAGTTTAGAACTGGAAGGAATGTAGAAATCATGTACATCCAGTTAGCATTTGAGCTTCCTGAAGACCAGAACTTTTTTTCACTTTTTCCTTTTATTCTAAGTGCTTAGCATGGTCCCTAGCATAGGGTAAATGCTTGATTAATGCTGGTTGCATTTTATAGATGAAGAGCCTATAGCCCAAGAAGTTCCTACAGATAGATTAATAAAGCCAAAAATGGAACAGAGGCTTCTGACTCCAAATCCATTTCTCCTTCCACCATACTGAGCATGTCCTGCACAAGGTCCTGGGACTGTTAGATTCCCAGAGTTTTCCATGTAAAAAACCACACATGCCCATATACATGTGAATTTCCATTACTCATGTAAACTGAAAGCTTCCTGATTGAAGGCAAGAGTAAGTTTTGCTCCTGGGAGATGTCAAAAGAACCTGTGCATGCATTAATAATAATAATAATAATAATAGCTAATGTTGATTTAATTCTTTAAAGTTTTCAAACTAGTCTGCATAAATTATCTCATTGGGTTGAAGAAAATTAATTAGTTGTTGACCTGCATAAACAGTAAAGCTTCAGAGAAAAGAGGGATCATTTGAAGGATCTTGGAGTGTTTGAAGAAAAGACTTAGGGGACCCATGATCAGTATCCTTAAGTATCTGAAGAGCAGCTATGTTATAAAAAAATCAAATCAGATTTGTTCTGCTTGGCAGCCTTAGGAGCAGTGGATATAAGCTGCAAAGAGGCAGATTTAAGTTCTAGGTAAAAAAAAAAAACACATTGTAAAAGTTAGAGCTAACTCAAAGGGAAATGAGCTTCTTGAAAGGTATCAGTTCCTATTGCTGGAGGACTTCCAGGTGAGGTTAGTCACACTACTCCATCTGTAGAAGTAAATAAATACCTATTGAGGTATTTGTTAGGCCAGCTAAGGTCAGACTATTAGCCTCCACAGTCTGAGATTCTATGATTATTGAAGGAGCTGGGATCTGATCTGGTCCCCATGAAGGAGAAATAATGTTGGGCCAGGCAGAACATCTGGGATGGAGCAGAGGCAACAAGGTGTGAGTCACGTGGCAGGGGGAAGAGTCCATCTGCCCATGGCCCACCACCATTTCTGTTACCACTTTAGGTACCAACACCTACAGATTAACAAGAAAATGACAAATGAGGTGGCGATTCTGCAGCACTTGCCTGAGCGCCTGAGGGCTGAGGTTGCTGTATCTGTGCACCTGCCCACACTTAGTCGTGTGCAAATCTTCCAGAATTGTGAGGCCAGCCTCTTGGAGGAGCTCGTACTAAAGCTACAGCCCCAGACCTATTCACCAGGAGAATACGTGTGCCGTAAGGGCGATATTGGCCGTGAAATGTACATCATCCGAGAGGGCCAGTTGGCTGTGGTGGCTGATGATGGTGTTACTCAATATGCAGTGCTGGGTGCTGGACTTTACTTCGGGGAGATCAGCATCATAAATATCAAAGGTGGGAAAATAGGGTTGGCTCAAATGATAGCCTAGGAAAGAAACTCCTGGCTCCATCTGGGATACAGATCCTGAGTCTAGAAAGACATTCCTGACTTAAAGATGTAGAGTGTATTGGGTGAGGGTTGGTGAAGAGACCTAAGGAAGGGGCTCTTGATTCAGTGTCTGAAAAGTGGGAGGACCCAGTGGTAACCCTGGGAGGGAAGGACTAAGAGACTGGTCTGTCCCCCAGGTATTCTGGAAAATAGTGTGTTGAAAAGTCTTTCCTTGGGAACAGGATCAGATAAGAATTTTTAATGGATAAAGGGGAGGCTGAACCCTGAGAGAAGGACTAGAGGAATTGAGGAGGCTTAGTTGTAGGGAAGGAACTTTATCCCCCATACCTACTCACAGTCCATTCCTAGGATCACTCTATACAACTGTATCCTACTTGCCATTCCACTACAGGGAATATGTCTGGTAACCGTAGGACTGCAAACATCAAGAGTCTGGGCTACTCTGACCTGTTCTGCCTGAGTAAGGAAGACCTTCGAGAAGTACTGAGTGAGTACCCACAAGCTCAGGCTGTCATGGAGGAGAAGGGCCGTGAGATCCTGCTCAAGATGAACAAGCTGGATGTAAATGCAGAAGCAGCTGAGATAGCACTGCAGGAAGCTACGGATAACCGCCTGCGTGGTCTTGATCAGCAGCTAGACGACCTGCAGACCAAGTTTGCCCGCCTCTTGGCTGAACTAGAGTCCAGCGCCCTTAAGATAGCATATCGCATTGAGCGACTAGAATGGCAGACTCGTGAATGGCCAGCTCCTGAGGAGGTTGGGGCAGGTGCTGATGATGAGGGGGATGGTGGAGAGGAAAAGGCCTCTTAGACTCAAGGTGTCACACACACACACACACACACACACACACACACACACACACACACTCTCCTTCCTGACTTCAGCTTTAGGATGACTCCCTATGACCCTCGCCTTTGGCTGACACAAATCTAAGAGGAGCCCCAGAGAGATAGGAAACTATATCTATAAATATCCTCATGTCATAACAACTAAACTACACAGGCAGAGTTGGAATCCTGTTACTCTTCTTTGCCCCAAAAGTGGATAGATAAAAAAAAAAATACACATTCAACTACTTTGTGCATTGTCACACTTAGTTTCCAGATCACACTCAGTAACACCCAGTGAGCCAGTCACAATTCTGATGGAAACATGGGTGTATGCTAACTCATGGATACACACTGAAGCTCTCACACACATTCATGCCAGTCTTCTCAGTCTCTTAGAAAGATAACCACAGTCACATGCCCCCATGAACACATGTACCCAAGAACACATTTACATATGTTTTTTTTCTTCCCCAAAGAGCAAAGTATTTAGAAGAGAATAGCAAAATAAATAACAAAGGGAAAGACAAGTAATGAATCATTCTTGGCCTTCCCATACATGAAGACATGCAGTCTTCCACAGATAGGTTTCTATCATGCAAAAAGAGAAAGCGCTTCCATGAAAAGTCTATGTATACCCTTCCAAATCTCATGCATATGTTTCTCTCAGTCAGAGAACTCCAACATTGCTCAACCTGAGACCATCACTGAACTTGCCTTCTAAGAAACCCCAAGCTTCTATAAAGGTAACAGAAATGACATTGGATGCATAATAACTATGTTGCATCCCAATAAAGTATTTCAAACTTTTCAAGTGTCTTTGATGACTCTGAGCCAAAAAAGGGCTTTCCTGGAGGGAGAGTGTAGAGATGAGGGGATAGTATGCCTAGAGGAGGACTTCTCTTACTCAAGTCTAGAAAGTGGGGAGACTGAAGCATGACCTCAGAAAGCCAAAGGGCATGACAATTTCTCCAGGTCATCTAATCCAGTAGGTAGAGATAGCACCGAATGCAACAGCATAGTAAAAGCTCATAGATGAAACATTGGTGTCAAAATTAGGTGTCCCAACTGCATCCCTTCACTTCTGACCCTTCTGCTCAAAATTATTCTGTGTCTTGACGTTTCATATCTCAAAACTAGCACAAAGAACTGCCACTTTAGAGGTATGATTTGTGTTGTCAGTAATTCTGGCACTCAACTTCATCTGTGAGACTACTGAATACTCAGAAGCTTGTTGGAATTTTAGGGCAAACGGTGTGGAGGATGTTCTGTTTAAAAATGTTGAAGTGTTTTTGAGAGCAGTGGTTATGATAAAACTGTATTACAGTTCTCATGGAGCCTGGATCTATTCCAGAAATCAGCCCTTTGCCATTTGCCCCCATGTCTCATAATAGTCTTCTGACTTCAAATGTTCTTATATCTTAATTTCTCCCATATAATCCACCCTATGTTAGCTCCATTCCCTTGTCTGATTTTTTCTAGAAATTCTCTCTTTTGGGACCTCATCTTTTACCTTCTACTTCCTAACACATCTTGTTTGTACTCTACCGATATTTTCCTTGAGGTTTCTTCTGGCTTCTAGCAGAAGAAAAGTATTTTCTCCTAGAACATATTCTGACTATGGGCTGGCCATAATGACATTAATAACTTCTTTGACCTTTACTGAATTCCCTTCCAGTTTCTGGTGTCAGAAAATGCTATTTATTCCTTGTCCCTTTTTTCCTTTCCCTGAGAATAGTGCTGAACTTTTAGAATATTAAGTATGTGATTTAGAAGGAATCTTAAAAATCATTTTGGTATAGTCCCCTCCTAGGAAAAAAAAACTAAAGCATAAAGGAGTCATTTGCTCAAGATCAAGATACAGCTTAGTGGCAAAGTCAGGAAAAGTCTGTAAACTCCAAAGTCAGTCATCTTTCATCAACTCACAGGATATCAGATTTGGAAGGGAACCCATACCTGACTATCAACATGAGAAGCAAATTCAATGATCAACAAATAGTTAGAATAGAGCAGTGCATTAGGAGACTTGGCGGGGAGAACAAAGCCCCCTTGTCAAGGAGCTTGCTATCTAGCAAGGAAGATTGAGACCAAAATAGAACGATGGAATATTACATGAGAAATGCATTTTTTCAAGAACAAATTTATGGTTTTAATCTTTCTGCCAATACAGAGCAATCATTTGCTCTCCAACTTCTGCTTTAGAGTTGTCTGGGGCACTGAAAATAAGGAATTTTACTCACGGTCTCACAACCAGCACCAATTAGAGACTTGACATAATATATATCTTCCTGACCCCCAGGCTAGCTCTCATTCTTTATGCCATGCTGCCTCCAGATAAAAGTCCAGTAATTAAAGTGTCTATTAGAGAGTTACAAAATAAAATGGTGATGGAAGGCCTATTAAAAATGAAAGTTCTTTAAAGACAAGAATTAATTTGTCTTTAAATCACTAGCATCTGGCAAATAAAACCTAATAACATATAGTATTATAATTATATATAACAAATAATAAAAGTACCTAGTGTTTCTTGAACTGAATTGTTGAATGCTATTATCAACAGAGGAAAAAAGTGGAAGGCTTCCTGGAGGTGTTAGCATTTATATTGATCTTTAAAGTTTGGGTTCAACATTCAAAGATGGTGAGAGAGAATATTCTAGACATAGAAAATAACCTCAGGAAAGGAATGGAGGTATGAGAGGATGGTGCATATTTGAGGAGGAAAGAATTATCTAGTTTGACTATAGCATCAAGGGGATGAGACTAGGAATTTAGTGTGACACACCAGAGTGTAAGAGTGGCCCAGGACCAAAACCCCAAGTTTATATGGGCCAACCATAAACTTGAAGGACTTTTCATAATCCTCTTTTTTTTTTTTTTTTTTTTTGCTTCTAACCTCACTCAGGTTTTCTCTGGAAATAACAGGAATTGCCTCATTTCTAGTTCTCTATGAAAAAAGAAAAATCCCTCAGTTACCATTTAAATAGCTAGTCTAAAAAAACATGTAATATAGGATAGGTTTTATTTACCCTGATTTTTAAAATTGAAAGAATACTTGAGCCTATAAACAATCCAGACAATTCTCTGTTTCTAGCGAATCCCTGCTTCCTTTGAGAGACATATAAAGTCTTCCAAAATTCTAATACCTCTCTGGATATGATACTTCCCTCCAAAACAAAAAAACAACAAAATGAAAGAAACTAATTGCATTCACTAGAGTGTTGATCCCTTTCCACCGAACTTCAAAGTCAGCATAGATCATAGCAAAAGACCAGGCCTGAAGCTTGTTCTTCCACATTGAGACTCTGTCTCTTGCTGTTTCTTGACTGATGACCTTGTTTATACCAGGAAATCCTCCCCCAAATCCAGGAAATTTGTTCTAGGAACTCCTTCCTCTGATTCCTGAGAATCCTCTGTTAAACACTACTACCTGGAGCCCCACAGTTCCCAGCAGCTCTTGGCTCCCTGGCAGAACCACCAGCTGTGCAGATTTCCTTCCAGGAAATGGAACCCATATATGTTTAGCTTCTGTCGGTCTCATCTTCCAACTCTGATTTTCCTCTCTTCCAGCTCTCCAACCTGCCCTTTAAAATCCCAGTTCCAAAGTGTAGTCTAGGTGTATGAATCCGCTGTGAATCATTCAATCATGCTCAGCATGGTGTTAATAGGACAATTAGGGACAAGGCAAGAAATCCATACTTTCTTGAAGAAATTTCCTAGTCTAGGAAAAATAAAACCTCATTAAAAAAGCTTCAATTGTGCCAATAAGAGAAAAGAGAAGTTTTACACCTTACATAGGGAACACACACCTCATCTCAGAATACTGCTGGGAACATAAACTTAATTCAGGAGGCAGTAGGTACCCACAGAAGATTTTTGAGTATAAGAGTGAGGTGACTAGATCTACACATTATTTTGGCAATGGTATAAAGAATGGATTGGAGAGGGTAGGATGTAGAGATGAGAAAGTCTGTAGTAAACTACGGCAGTAATTCAGATGGGCAATAATGAAGGCCTGAAGTGCAATGGAAATAGAGAGGTGTTTTTAACATGGTTTAGATAGTACCTGGTAATTTTACTGACTGAATATGAATAGTGAAGGAGGGGAACGAGCCAAAGACAACTGCAAAATTTTGAACATAGCAGATCTTGTGAAATCAGAAGAAGGGTAGATAGAGAAAGAATGATGAATTCAGTTTAGAACATTATTTTAAAGTACTAGTGAGATATCTAAAAAGGTAAAGCTATCTTATATGTAGTTTAAAGAGAGGTCATGACTAAAGCTGTAGATTTGTGAAATTGTCTGGAGAGGGAAATCATCAAGAGCATGAAGATGAATGAATTGTGAAAGAGAGGTGGAGAGAGAAGTGAATGCTGAGGGCAGATCAGCAGATTTGGAGAATGCTCACCTTAAGGATAGAAAAAAGGAGATACAGACGGAGTATCTAAAAAAGGAGAAGCCCTAGGAAAATGAAGCATAGAGTATTAGAGAGTTGTCTGGAGGCTATGAGAGGTTACATGGCATTGTTTATAGCTATGTGGTCAGTATATGTCAGATCTTTCCAATCCCAAAGCTAGTTCTTTATCTGATATTCAATACTGCCTCTTATATATTACTACTACCACCACTATTACTGTTACTGCTGCCGTTACCATCACCATTAAGAGAGTAGGTGTCATGTAATTGGAGGAGTACTCTGATAAGGTTGATGGTGAGAATAGATGCTGGATGGACACATGGTTAGATGGATAGATAGGAAGATAAAGCATAAAGTGTGCCAGGCATAAAACTAAGCATTAGGGATACAGATACAAGCAGTCAGTACCTGCCTTCATAAAGCTTATATCATAATGGAAAAGATAAAATACAAAGAGGAATTGGCAGAGAAGGGCATACCAGCCTTGGAGTAATGTGTAGATAGCTGGGAGTTGGCATGAGGGCATGGATCCTGAGAAAGTGAGCTAAAAGTTCACCTATCAGAGTTTTACATCCAGCTCCAACCTTTTCTGTTGAATTTTCAGTGTGAGCTAGAAATTCACGAACACTACAAATCAGAACTTGAAAATGTTAAGAATATGGATTAAACTTAAAACTATATCCTGCATACATTTTTTTTCCTGAAAGCTGGGCCTTTAATGCTAGCTAATCATCATTAAGGGCCCAGTTGAGATTATATGCTTTGATTCCATAGGTAATGAAATTATCTTGAGTTCAACATTTTTTCCAACTATGCTCAGCAGCCTTAAAACAGAATTGGAGAAATCAAATAGTGAGGGATATCAAGGGATAAGGATTTGAAGCTTAAGAGGGAAAACGGAAGAGATGAAGGGGGAGGGAAATATTTATTAATGCCATATATCAAGCACTTAATAATGTACCAAGCAGTGTGTTAAGCAATTTACAAATATTATCTCATTTAATCTTTACAACAACCCCATGATATACACACACATGTATATGTATATATGCAATTACATATTTACAATTGAAGAAACTAAAGCAGACAGAAAGATGGAAGATCAGAGGAAAGGGGATTTAAAAGATTCTGTAGAAGTGACAAGCCATGGGGTCAAGGCTGAAAATGAAGGGTAGCAAAGCCAGAGGAAGAAAGGTAGATGAGGATAATAGAGGTAATATATGGAAGTTCAGGAAAAGGAGCAATAAACCTCCAGGAAAGGGAAGAGAAGAAGAAAGGTTAGAAATTAGAATTTCAGAATTCTGGACCTTGAGTTTGAATGTGAAATTCCCAGCTAAGGGCAGCCTTTGCTTGAGCACCTCCAGGAACAGGGAACATTTCAAGGAAATCTATTGCATTTTCATACAACTTAATTGTTTAGAAGTTTTTCTTTTTGTGAAGTCAAGACCTGCCCCCTTGTAACTACCATCTATTGCTTTTAATCAAGAGTTGTAACATCTAATGATAGCTCTAGAAAACATTCCCAGGACATGACAAAAAAAAAAAAAACCAAAAAACCTTGAATCACTTTTTCTCATCAGTTCAGGTGAGAGGACCCAGAGGAGAAAGATGACATAATCACTCTGTTTATATTGTGCTGGCATTCACGGTTCCTCCTACTTGTTATCAGCTCTAGGGTCCCCTGGGAAACTTAACATCATCTTATTAGCTGTTGCAAGAAGACTGTTAGTTCCATTTTTGTCTGTGTAACCTCATCTCTGAGAGGCAGCAGAGTTGATGGAGAGACATCCTTGAGGTCAAGAAGAACTGGGTTTGTTGCTGGCCCTGACATTCCCTGGCTTTGTGGTCCTAGCCAAGTCATGTAACATCTCAGTTCTCTAGGGCCAAGAGTCTAGAGTCTAAGATTACAAATTGCAGAAAAGATGCAGACATGAATTTATAGAAGGAGTTTCTCCTCCCTTTCCCTTAAGAGTAACAACATATCAATGAAATCAAAGGTCCCGGGCAGCTAGGTGGCGCAGTGGACAGAGCACCAGCCCTGAAGTCAGGAGGACCTGAGTTCAAATGTAGTCACAGACACTTAACATTCCCTAGCTGTGTGACTCTGGGCAAGTCACTTAATCCCCATTGCCTCAGCAAAAAGAAAAAAAAAAAAAAGAAAAAAGAAAAAAGAAATCAAAGGTCCAGTTCCTAACTGGGAGATAGCTAAATCAGCTTGGTGGATCAGTAGATGGAGTACTGGGCTTATCAAGAGAACCTAAGTTTATACCCTTCCTCAGACACTTACTAGGCAAATCACTCAACTGCAATTTCCTCAATTGCAAAATAGGGATATTAATAGTGCCTTCCTCCCAGAGTTATGGTAAGGATCCAATGAGACATTAGTAAAGTATTTAACATAGTGCCTGGCACTTAGCAAGTACTTACTTAATAAAGACTTATTTCCTCCCTCCCTATTTTAGGATTTGCAGTGACCAGGACTTCATACATGCATTCATACCTATAAGACATATTAATGACTCCAACCAAAGCCTAAAAGGATCATCTGACATAGTCTATCAATCCTAATGATCACAAGGAATGAGAGAAGCCTTAGAAGCAAGAGAATGATTCTGTCTTGAGAGCCATGCAGCAAGATATGTTATGATTTTAACCAATAGAAGTTGGAACAAATCTGGTTCCAACCTACATTTCCATCTGTATTTCATCTTGCCTCCATTCCAAGTGTATTTCATTTTACTCTTCTTAATAATTTTTTGTTCCAGCCAAATGAACAGTGTAAAATGTAGTACAATGCCTGATACATAGTAGTCAATTAGCAAATACCTGTACTTTTCCCCAAACTAGATTGTTAGTAGTTCCTCAGGCTCAGCACTTTATGGGAAAGCTCAAAGCCTAGGTTTGTTTCTGGATACACACACACACAGCATTGAAATGGAAGGCAATACTTCACAATTCTACCTAGAATTTTTGTTCTCGTCTTTTCCCAAAACCTTTTCATTTTCCCCTTTTCATTTGCAAGGGAAACCAAAAAGATTATGTGGTTGAGAAAATTTATAGTCCCCATTATCTACCTATCTCTAGTGAAATTTCTTGGCAAGATTCTTCCATCCAAAAATGGCATTCCATCCAAATATTACAGAAGGAGTAGAGCAGAAGTTACAAAAAATTTCTAACCTTAAGTCAGATAATTTCCTGGATCAAAGAACTGCAATTTGGCTCTAGATACAGAATTTTCAATTACCTATAGGTGTAACTTCACTGTCTGGCTGTTGTGTGTCTCAAAAGACCTTGGGATCTAGAAATAAAGACTTTCCTTCTTCAGAGGAAAAACTATGAATATCTCAGACTCCATGAATTGATGGATCCTTTTGGAGAAGAGATATCTGAGAGGTTTTTCTCTAATCTCTATTAGGTGTATGAGGGGCCTTGAAGAGGACCAGTGACATCACAGGTGACATCTTGACTTGTACAAAAATTGAATTTAAATGATGTAGAGTTTACAAAGTTGTCTGTACAACTCTTTCTTCCAGAGTTGAACTCCAATGGCAAGACAAATGTCAAGACAATTGATGATGGCCCAGAATGCAGTGGATGACCTTGGAATATTCCATGTCTGACCAAATTTGAAGCTTTCCACAGAACCTACTTCAGTTTATCTTCATGGTTTTTGGAACAAATTGTTCTTATATGCCCATTCTACCAAGTAGATGCCTCCAACTAACTAACAGACCTCAGACCTGTTGGTTAGTCTCAAAACTCAGTTTAGCTTGTCTGATGAAACTTTTTTTTAAATTTTATTTGCATAACATATATGTGGGTAATTCTTCAACAATAACCCTTACATAGCTTTCCGTTACAAATTTTTCCCCCCGACTCCCCACCCCTCCCCTAGATGGCAGGATATCCACTACATGTTAATTATGTTAAAATATTGGCAAATCGAATATATGTATACATATTTCCAAACTTCTCATTGTTGTGCAAGAAAAATCTTATCTACACAAACGATATATCAGATAAAGGAAACACAATGTAAGCAAACATCAGTTAAGGAGTATGAGAATGTTATGTTGTGGTCCACATTTCACATCCCTCTCTCTGGGTGTATATGACTTTCTTCAGTGAACAAGTGGAGGTGTTTTGAAACATTTCATTGTTGAAGAGAGCCATGTCCATCAGAATTGATCGTCATATAGTACTGTTGTTTCCGTGCATAATGATCTCCTGGTTCTGCTCATTTCACTCAGCATCAGTTCATGTAAGTCTCTCCAGGCCTCTCTGAAATCATCTTGCTGGTCATTTCTTACAGAACAATAATATTCCATAATACTCATATACCATAATTTATTCAGCCATTCTCCAATTGAAGGGCATCTATTCCATTTCCAGTTTCTAGCCACTACAAAAAGGGCTGCCACAAACATTCTTGCACATGTGGGGCCTTTTCCTTCCTTTATGATTTCTTTGGGATATAAGCCCAATAGAAATGCTGCTGGGTCAAAGGGGATGCACAGTTTGATAACTTTTTGAGCATAGCTCCAAATTGTTCTCCAGAATGGCTGTATCCGTTCACAGCTCCACCAACAATGCATCAGTGTCCCAGCCCTCCCACATCCCCTCCAACATTCTCTGATGAAACTTTTTTACTAGGTTTTGGTCACTACACATGCTACAGCTTCTTGGAGCCACAGGTGAGAGTTGAGTGCTAAGAGAACACCAAATGTGGATGAGCACCTCTAAAAAGGGCTTCCCATAAAAACATCCTATACATCCCATCTATATGTGTAGATTATAATAGAGTGTATCTGATGCCCAAAATGCCCTACCATCTCTCGCTTCTGTCTTTAAGATACCTTATCTTTTCTTCCAAGTTATAAGCACCTCCTTCTTAGTGAAGTATTCCTTAATCTGGTTCAATCATTACTCACACTACACTATATTTACCTATCTATACCTCTAATGCCTTTGCTTTGCTTAGAATTCACAACACTTTGTTGGGCTGAATTGGATTGACCCTTATGCTACTCTACAATTTAGGATTTTCATCATTTCATAAACTCTGAATTTCTTAACTCTTGTTTTTTCTCTTTTTCCTCTCAATCTTTGTCACCCCCTTCATTCTGTCTCATTTTCTTCACCCCACTACCATCCTGGTCTCTTCATTTCTGTTCCTTCCTAGTCCCTTGAGCTCTGTCCCATATTCCCAGGTCCGTAATCTGTCTTCCTCCAATTTCATTCACTCCTCCCCCTTCTTGGTGGGAAAATACCGCCTGGTTATCAGTGTTTCCACCTGGGACTCCTTAGCTAGAGCAAATAGGGCTGCAGGCCCTAGGATATGAGAGTCAGCAGAGCTGGGTGAGGTAGCAGTGTCAGGAGATTGTCTAGAACAAAGGGTGGGGGTGAGGTGGGCACCCTTCCCACACAGCATGTGCTCTCCCAGTCCATCCCAGCTCTTTCTTCACTTCCTGCTTTTCCCTGCTGCAATATACCTAGGTCACAAGTTTTCTTCTCCTGAACCAAAATACTCTAAAACTGCTCCCGGCCTCCCTCTCCTGCCCTTCCTCTCTCCTACCCTAACCCTACCTTCAATTCCATCAATCTGAGAACTATCAATCATGGGGGAAGGAGCATTAATGATGTTAGATGTGAGGAGGGGGCATTGGGAGGATGGACACCTCTGGAGCCAAGTAGATGATAGATGAGACCATAGGGGGAGTGGGAAGATGCCTTCATAGGTATGGCTGGAGGCCAACCTGGCAAGCATCTCCTCCTATTTTCTCGATGTCTCTTTTTCAATATAGCTCACCTATCTTACCTTTGAGAGTCTGAACAAGCCCAGAGTGGATCCTGTGATGCTAGAGGAGGGGAGATGAGGACTGAAGGTCACCATCCTCTCCCCACTTTGGCTTCATCTTTATCCTTGCATCCTCTCTGTCCTACCCTCCTCCCCGTGGGAAGTCTAAGGTGGTTATCTACTTCTCCACCTGCTCCCAAGAACAAACAGAGGGAGTGGAGAGGTGGTAGTGGCAGTGCTGCCGCTACCAGGTACCAAAGGGAGCTCTTACTGGTCCTCTGTCCCTGGGAAACTCCCCCCAGGCAGAGTCCTTTCTAAGGTCAGCTCCCTGAAGTCTGTCCCCTGATGAAGAGTACTAGAGAGTAGCTGTCAAGGACTATTGGAGAGTGTCCTTATCACTTGGTCTGTCACTGGGGCCTGGTCTGTCCCTGAGGCTGTGGAGCCAGAAATATGACTGGTCATAGCAGGGGGTGTCACCGAGTCCAGAGGTGTCATTGAAGAGGTTTCACGGTGGGGGGAGGGGGAGGTATTGAATCAGATGTCTTTGGAGACAAGGTATTCCTGGGAACCCGGATGTCACTGGGTACCTAGGGGTACTGCTGGGGGTGGCCAGAAGTTACAGGAGGGGCGTGCTGGGACCGAGGACTCCGCCTGCGCTGCCCCCAGATGGAACAAGACGCACTGGTGCCCTACTCCACATTTGGCTCCCTTTAGGTCAATACGGGAGCATGGCTTAGGTAGAGCACAATTAAAACGTTGGATCTAGTCTCCTACTACTGCCTCCCCCGCCCCCCGCTCCCCATCCGCAGTGGCAGCCGCAGCCCCGCGACTGACTCCCTCCAGAAACGGGCTGGAGCAGCAGTAAAGGGAAGCCCCCCATCCCTGGACTCCCACCCCCCCAGGCCACAACCCCGCTGCAGAGAGGGGGGCGGGACCCCAGCTCGGCTAAGCTCAGGAGGAGAGAGGCGGGGCTCCCCCGGCCACCCCAGCCCCAGCAGCAGCAGCAGCAGCAGATCCCGCCGCGGGGGGGGACGAGGCTGGGAGTCCCCTGGAAAGGGGAGAGAGATTTTAGGGGTTTGGGGGAGCGGAGCCGAAAAGACGCAGGGCACTGGAGGACACAGAAGAAAGCCGAAGGAAAAGATTTGCTGGGAGTCAGGGAGAGATCTAGGGGGAGAGAAACGGGAGGAGAGGCACGCGCAAAGGGAGGGACGAAGGGACGGGAGGAGGGAGAGGGAGAGACCCGCGTGGGAGCGCAAGGTGCCGGCCGGAGGCAGAGGGCGGAGCGGACACACACACCAGAGGGGCCAGTTCGGGGGCTCACAAGGGGCAGGCGCGGGCGCAGGTGGAACCGCTGGGAAGCGGCCCCTTCAGCTCTCGGGCAGCAGGGGGTCTTGTCCCAGGCCCGTCTCTATCCCGGGGCCATGGAGCTGCTGGGGCTGAATCGGAGCGCGCCGGAGCCGGAGCTCCAGTGCGGCCCGGGTTCCCTGTCCCCCAACAGCAGTGCTAACAGCAGCGCCAATGGTAGCTGCGAATCTCCCCGAGGAGGCTCTGGAGCCAGCAGGACGCCCCGAGGTAAGTATTCCCCTTCTCCAATGTCCCATGCCCCGCCTCTCTCCCATTCCCATGCTTCTTCCATCTAGGACCTTGTACCTCTGGACCTCAATCCCTATTCCCCCACCTCTCCCTTCTCCTGCCTGTCCCTCACCCTTGGTGCCCCAGGGACCCCGCTATAAGCGTCAGAACGAAAAGCCCAAGACCCAGCAAATGGGGTGAGGGGAGCAGCAGGGGTAGGGTAGCAAGACAGACAGAGAGCATCCGGGGAGATTTGTGAGCACCAGGGGGGAGATTGCTCTGGTATTCAGAAGGATTGCCTTAAGAAATCCCTTAAGAAAAACTCTTGATCTGCAAAGACTTAGCAATCTTCTGTGTGTAGGGCCCGAATGGAGTATATATTAAACCTGATTTTGAGCCCAAGAAGCTGCTGGAGGCCCAGAGGATTAAACATCCGAATTCCCACTGCTTCTGACCTCCTCCTCCCAGGATCTGGTACCTTTCTCCCCAGGGCTTTCCTCAAAACATTTCTCCTCTGGAGTCTCTCTAAACTGACCACCCTCCCTGTCCCATGGCCTGCCCTCTCCCTTCCCCCAGGAGTCTGTCTCCACAAAAGCATGTCTATTGCCCATCCCATCCCATTTCCAAGATTGCTGGTTCCTCTCACATACACTCCTGTTACTCAGAGCTCCGTCCCCTCAAATTCCTCGTTCACCATCTTATCCTCCTCCTTAGCCTCTCTGGCTTTCCTGGCCTCCCTGGCCACTATCATTCTCTCCTCCCCCCAAAACACTGTGGTGTCCCTGCCACACCCCTTCATCCACCTCTAGATTCTGGTCTTTCTGCCCCCAACTGATCCTCCTTGTGCTCTTGGTTTCTCTTCCCCTGCCCTTCAGTATCCTCTTCTGCCTTCTATAGGCCCCTGGCCTCTTTGCTACTCCTGGTGCTTTCACCTTCACCTCAATCACCATCCTTCATTTCCTGGAAGACCTGAGTCACCTTTTCCAAGGTGCCTTCCCAATTTGACTCCACTTTATTCATGCCCTTCATCTGGGAATTCTTCAGGGCATATAGAAATTGAACAATTAATTTGCATTTATGCTTTGTTTCTCTATTTAGAGTATATACATTCTCAGGGCAGGTATATCTCTCACTGAAAGGATGTTGGAATAAATGAATAGTAAAAATTTTGAAAATCATAAAGTGCTATATATATCATGTGAAATGAATAAAAGTAATAAATTAGTTACCTAGAGAGATCTAGATAGAGGAAAAATACAGAGATGGATGGAGGCAAAGTAGAAGCTTTCAACCTTTTTTTAATCCAAGAACCACTTTGATCAGAGATCACCAGGAGATTTTCCCTTCTTCCCATGGCATGTCCCTGTTAACCCCCAACGAATATAATATGATGGATTTGGAATTAGAGGATCCCTGATTTGAATTCTGCTTACAACACCATCTAATAAATAATCTTTGTCAATTGATTTAGCCATTCTAGGCCTCAGATACTTCAGATACTCAGGTACTTAGCTACATGATAAGGGAATTGAACTAGATGCCCTCTAAGTCCCTTCTAGCTCTGAATCAATGACTAACCTACAATAGGGAAAATAGTGCCTGGAGTGTCCATTTCACAGGATTGTCATGCATGTTAAATGAAATCTTGGATCACAGCAGTTTGTCAATCTTGAAGATGTTTCCAATGATAAATATTAGCCTGGGCTAGTGGAGAGAAAGTCAGCCTCGGATCCCAGAAAACCAGGGACAAGTAAGTTGCTTGACTTTTTAGTAGCCCAGGCAACTCTCCCAACTACAAGTTATAAACCAAGGAGTTTCCATATATAGGAATTCCTCAGATTATATATGTGTGTGTGTATATATCCTTGGAGAAGAGAAGCAGTGTTTATAAAACCTCATGAGAAGATGTTCGATTTTTAGGCAATATAAGGAGTAAATTACTAATTCTTATTAGAAATCAAGTATTGATAGGATCACTTATGAAATAATATAGAGACAGGAATATAAGTGAGAGAGAGCTAGGAGTGTGTGTGTGTGTGTGTGTGTGTGTGTGTGTGGGGGAGGGGGGGGGGGGGGAGGGGAGGGAGGGAGAGAGAGAGAGAGAACTGAGCTAGGAAGCTGTGTATGAGAGTATATGGGAGGGTTTCTGAGGTGGAGGAGTGTGAGAGAGGAAAGGAAGACTAAGCTAAGGGAATATGTGTGTGTTTGTGTATGAGAAAAAATGGGGAGTTCTCAGGGATGGGTGAGTTATACATTTATGTGAGCCTGTGGGGTGGAGGGAGCTTAGGAAATGGAGTGAGGTTAAGACAGGAGAGTGAGAGTGAGGTGGATGACCGGAAGATAGGCAGACTTAGAAATTAGACCCAGTAGCTGAACTCAGCTAATGAAAAAAGGGGGAGGTTCCCTGCCCTGAGCTCATACTCAGTTTAGGCTGGTATTTAAACTTGCTTTGGTCACCATCCCTGATGAAGAGGGGCCAGGAAGAGACAGCCAAGCTAGCTTCTCCCTTCCCAGGCTGAGCCCTGTCCCAGAGTCCCAAAGGTCACCAAATGAAGCTGGTTCTTTGATCTTCAATCCCATCTCCTTCTTCCCTCTGGCTTTAGCATTCTACTTTCCTTGATCCCCTTCTCCCTTCCAGAGGAAAGTTCTTTCCCTGCTGATCCCCAAATCCACCCCCAAGACTTTTGGCACCAATGCCCTGCAAAGATGCTAGCATCATGGATCCAAATCTGGGAGGGACCTCAAAGACCACTTAGTCCACTCCCATTTTTGGATAGGAAAATTGAGATCTAACAAGTGCAAATGATTTGCTCAAGATCCTACAAGAAGGGGCAGCTAGATGGTGCAGTGGATAGAGCACCAGTCCTGAATTCAGGAGGACCTGAGTTCAAATGTGGTCTCAGACACTTAACCATCTTAGCTGTGTGACCCTGGGCAACTCACTTGATCCCAATTGCCTCAGCAAAAAAAAAAAAAAAAAAGAAAGAAAGAAAGATCCCACAAGAAATATGCCTTAGAGACAGGATTTAAAATTCTTTGCAGCTGCACTGTCCTTAGTTTGCTCTGTGACCTTGGACAAGTCACTGTATCCTGTGGGCCTTTATTTCCTGATCTATATAATGAGGTGAGTTCCAAAGAGAAGTCAGTGTTTAAAAAAAAAAAAAAGAAAAGAAAAGAATTGGGCTTGAAATACATCATTATGAACATTACAATCACATTCTTATAGTTTTTCAGTTTTACAAAGCACTTTCCTCATAACAAAGATGTAAATGTAAATGTGTAAACATGATTGCTGCTGTTTTAAAAGTGGGCAGGACAGATGACAATAGAAAATAAACTCCTCCTAGGCCGGAATTGTTTTACTTCATCTGTGTATTGCTAGTATTTAGCATAGGACCTGTCCTGTAGTACGCACTTAAAACATTCTTATTAATGGATTGATTGATGAAAAAATTAAGGCTTGGAGAACAGAAGCATCTTCTCAAGGATCAGAGAAAAACTTCAAACTGAGACCTTTTTTTCCCCAAGTCCAGTAGTTTGTCATATATGCCACACTGGCTGTTAACATATTGATGGGACCAAGGATGCTTAACTATTTTAGAGGAAAATACAGAGAATTAAACAAATTTTCACATTGAAAAATTGCCTCCCATAGCAAAGTGTCACCTGAGATGTAATGGAAGAAGCTCTACAGTTGAAATTTTGGCTGGGCCCATGGGAGGGCAGCTTAGCAGGAAAAAGCCAGGGCTCTGGAATCCCAGGGCCTGGATTTGAAACCTACTACTAACGCTCTGTATCCTAACTAGCATTAGTTAGTATTTCTGGGCCTCCATTTCCTTTTCATCGAAATGAGATTTGTTGGACTAAATAGCCTTTGAGATATTTTCTGGCACTTTTTCTATGATCTATAGATGTTCTCAGTCCTGATACTTACTGGTCCTGTGACTATGGGCAAGTCATTTTACTATTGTGAACTTCAGTTTCCTCATCTGTCGTATGTGGCTAATATGTGCCCTCCTGATATTACAGAATCTTAAAATTGAAAGGGATCTCCCAAGTCAATTAGTCCAACCTGTACATGAACAAGAAATCCTTCTTTGATATCTTTATCAAGTAGAAAACCAAACTTTCCACTTGAAGACTTCCAGTGAAAAGGAAGTCATTACCTTCCAAAGCATCCCATTCTACTTTTAAAAGCTCTAATGGTTAGAGAATTTTTCTTACATCAAATTGAAATTTTCTTCTCAGCAGTTTCCACCCATTGATCATAATGCTAATCTCCAGAGCTAAGCAAAACAAGTCTAATTTCTTTTCCAAGTGACAGCCCTTCAAGCACTTAGCTAACATGTCTCTCCTGAGTTTTTTCTGATCCAAGCTGAACATCCCCAAAGTTTTCAACTAATAGAATGATTTCCAATGACCATACCATTCTGGTTAATTTCTTTAGGATACTGACTCAGGTGTCAAACTCAATTAGAAATAAGAATCACTAAACCATACATAAGAATCTCTGTGGGCACATATTGACCTAGAAAATCACATATTAATATTATCAATGTTTTATTGTATTTTTATTTATTTATTTTTTTCTCAATTATATTTTAATATTACTCAGATAACATTCATAAATATTGTAGGCCTGCAGGCCTTGTGTTTTTCAACTATTTTAGCTTAGCAATATTCTTCCTAAAATGTGGCACACAAAACTGAGTATAATATTATAGACATGGTCTATCCTTGCAGAACAATAGCCTAAATTGTCATATCTCTTGTCCCGGGTATTATATTTCTTTGAATTTAGTCTCAGCTCACTTTAGATTATTTCGGTTACCATGTCCCTCTGTTGACTGATATTGACCTTGGAATCCACTAAAATCCCCAGAATCATTTTCAGACCAATCAATACCTATTAATCTTGTACCTATTAAGTCAATTTTTTGAACTCAAGAATAGGGCATTATATTTGTTCCTATAAAATTTCCTCTTGTTAAGATTTGACTTATTCTAACCTGTTGAAATCTTTTTAGGTCCTTACTTTGTTATCTAATATGTTTTTGTCATTTATAAATCTTATAATCATTCTAATCTTCATCTGTGTTTTATTGATAAAAATGTTAAATAGCATAGAAACAAGAATATAATAAATAGTGCAATGGAATAGAGTTCTGTGTCTAGTCAGAAATACAAGAGTTCAAATCCAATCTCAGACACTTTACTAGCTGTTTGACCTGGGAAGGTTAGTTTTCTCAATTATAAAATGGAGATAATAATAGTACCTACCTCCTAAAGTTGTTGTTGTGAGAATTAAATGGTATGATATTTATAAAGCACTTAATACACTCCCTGGCACAGAGGCATTTAATAAACACTTATTTTTCTTTTTATTGACTTCTCGGCACCCTAAATAACACCATCAATAATTATTTTTCACGTCTCATTGTTCAACAAATCCCTGAATCCACCTAACTAAATTGTCATTTAGGCTGTACAGGAAGAGAGGTTAGGGGAAGGGAGGGAGAAAATTTAGAACACAAGGTTTTTCAAGGGTGAATGTTGAAAACTCTCTTTCCATGTACTCTGAAAATAAAAGGCTATTATTAATAAATAAATCGTAACATAAAATAAATAAATTGTCATTTAACCTACAACTCCCTCTTGTTCAAAAATATAATTTAAGAAACTTTGTCAAATGCTTTGCTTAAATCTAGATATATTGTGCCTACAACAGTCTCTTGATATCGTAGGAATTCTATTTTTTTTTTTACAAAAAGGAAATGTTCTTACTGTGGTATATCTTGTTCTTAATAAGACTTTGCTTCTTTATTTGAATGCTTTAAAATCTGTTCTTCCATAATCTCAGGTGCATCTAAGACATTAGATGGAGGGGGCACTTGCTCCAAAGAGTCCTATCATTCCTACTTCAAGCAACTATTTCTGCCCTGTGGGTCAGTATTAGCCTCAAAACAATGACTTCCCTTACCATTTCCTCAGCTAGTTATGGAATGATTTTTCTCATTAAGGCAAACCAATCATTTATCAACCATTCTGTCATGGTAAAGAAAGAGCTCCAGTGAATTTTAGAATAGTCTTCCTATCACTACAATACTATGCAGCTATCCCAGGTTTGTGATGTATTTTTCAAGCATTTTCTCTATTTCTTCTTTCTGTCCAGGCAGTCTGTACAATGCTCACAAAAATGTGTCTTTTCTTTCCATTCAGATTCTTATCCAAATGCTCTTCTTTTCATGTTGTTGGCTTTTTTCTCCCAAATCCTAGATTTCTTCACCTAAATGTGTCCTCTTAATATATAATCCTGTTTGATTCATTCTATTCATTTTGTATTAGATAGATATATCTTGCCATGCCTCTAGTCCAGCCAAGAGTTCCATTCTAATCAAATCTCAGTGATAGCCATGACATCAGATTTGTCTCCTTGCATTATAATGTTTTATTCACCCTCAGTTTATTTCCCATACTTTGTAAATTTGTGTATAGACATCTAAGGTCATAAGTTTTTTCTCGCTGATCCTTTTCTTGGATATTGTCTTTTGTGAATTACTGGTCCTTTCTATAGATATATTTTTTCCTATTTTGCACTGACCTCCCTCTGTGGAGTGTTGTTTGGTCGATGTGTGTATGTGTGTGTGTGTGTGTGTGTGTGTATGTGTGTGTGCGAGCGCCCATGCACCCATGCTCAAGCAAGCATGCAGTTTTCTCTCTCCCTTTCCCTTTTCAATTTAAAACCATCTTGATTAGATTTACAAGACTCCAGGCAAATATACTTTGAGCAGTCTTCATTAGGTGTACTTTATCCCCAGCCAAGAGCCTATCATTCCTGTGTTTTTAGCTGTAGTACATAAATACAAATCTATCATGGGTGTTGTGAAGAAAATGCTTTATAAACCCTGTTAAAGTGCTAAAGAAATGGGAGCTATTATTATTTTGACATATCATTTCATATTCATATTGTAGAGGGAAAAATACCACATTTACATTTTTTTTAATAGTAACTCATTCATTTTTCAAAAAACCAATGAGTTCCTGAAGAACAACTTCGGAAATAGTGATTGAAATATTCTCCAAGGCAGGGGTTCTTAACCTTAACCAAGAAATCCATGGATAGATTTCAGGGGGTCTGAGAACTTGGAACTTTTAGTATTTTGATATAATTAATTTCCTTTGTAATTGTATTTTTAAGCACTTAAAAACATTCAGAGAAATCAAGGCTTTCATAAGATCACTAAACTGCCAGAGGGGGGAAAAGGTCAAGAACTTTCTCCTTAAGGCCTTTTTCAGGTCTGGCATTTTAATTCAACAAGCATTTATTAAATACTTACTATGGGTTCATTTCTATGGATATAGTGAGAGAGATTATACAGTCCCTGCTCCCAAGAAACCTAAAATCAACTGTGATTCTGATGCTAGAAAACCCTCTCTTCACACCATCCCCTCTCTCTCTGGCCTTTCAGTGGGCCCTATATTCTTCTTACTGACAATCCGACTACACTATTTGCTCTTTAGCTTTTCTGGTTGGCTGAATGAATGAAGTGGTTTGTCACCGATCCAGAGTAGAACTGCTGCTTCAGGATTTGCTGAAATGTCCTCTTAAGCCCCTTCTTGGTGTGGTCCTGGCAAGAATCTGTCCACCTCATCCTCTTCTTCCTTTTCTCATTTTCAAATGTTTCTCAATCTCCAGAGCATCCACCCCACATGATTTGTGGGGTTGAGTATGGAAGGTGAGGAATGAGGAAAGAACCCTATCTCATACTTTATTTCCAGCATCCAGATATCGCTTCATAGTCTGGCTTTGTTAGGTCTCTTAAGCCTTTCTATAGCATGTCACTGGGAGCTATCTATAATTGTGAATCCTTTCATGCTTTAGCTTCCTAACTTCAAGCTATCCTGATAATCTCCACTTAAATAAATTTTTCTTTGTCTCTTCTGATTCCTCTTTCAGTCAGCTATTAAGCTTTCTTCATTTACTGCCACATATGCTGACTTCTTGCTTCTCTCCATCCCTACAGCCAAGGATGAACATTAGCATATGTACTCAATCTGACAACAAAGTCCTCCACAAATACCATTAGCTCCCTTGATGTCTGAGGAGTGAAATATGGACCTACCTTTGGATAGTCCCTAATTCTGTGAAGCATAAAGAATCCCCAAAGAGGTCTGCACTTAGTTAAAACTGTTTAATTAGAATAGTAAGTGGCTTAAGAAAAGTATATGGACAGAAAGATTGTCCAGGCTTGCACTTTAAAGCATGCAGATCCAAGGCCCAGACTCAATCCATGCACTACATGGAGGAAGAGGAATCAGGCAAGAGCTCCAAGGAAAGTGTAGTATTCATATGGTCATTCCTTTGGAATGGATCCATGTCTGCTGTCTACTCAAGTTTCTGTTACCATTTTGAAATGGGTTTCTCATGCTTCCAAGCATTAGGCCAGTCATCTTGGCTTACCCCAAGCTCTGTGAAAGGTAACCTGAAAGGGAGTTAACACTATAATACATAATCTGTAATTTTTTTCTATTTAAAAAAGTCTTTACTTAAATTTGGGGGGCACTAGGTGGCACAATAGAGCACTGGGCTTAGAATCGAGAAAACTCATCTTCATGAGTTAAAATTTAGCCTCAGACACTTATTAGCTATGTGACCATGGGCAAGTCACTTAACCCTGTTTACCTCAGTTTCTCATCTATAAAAGGAGCTGAAAAAGGAAATGGCAAACCACTCTAGTATCTGCCAAGAAAATCCCAAATGTGGTCAGGGTCAGACATAACTGAACAACAATAACAAATACTTAAATTTATAGGATAAATAATTTGCTAATGTCTAATGGCTAAAATTTAAAGCCAAACCAATGAAATCCTGATACTTAGCTGCAATCTTTAGTACCCTTTTCTTCTCAAAGCTCAAATGTAAACAAATTCTCTTCATTTAACAAAAATTTTTAATGGTTTTTTATGTAGGATAGACACTGGAGGAGATAAGATCAAGTAAAAGTAGTCACTGCCCTCCATCTTCATTAATTGGGGAAACAAAGTAAAAATGATTAATTACAAAACAAATTATTGAGTGGAAAGAGTATAGACTGGCTAGAGAAGCTGGATGAGGAATCCCCTCTCCATGTTACTTTTTACCTTTGTGATGATGGAAAGTTAATTCATGTCCCTCAACTTCAGTTTACTCAATGATAATATTCAAGTAGATGATCTCAAAGCCCCCCTTCAATTTTTGTTTCTGTTCTCTATGTGTAGAACATGAGCATGTAAGAGAATATGAAGTATTATGAAATAAGGTGACAGATCAGACATCATCTTTAGCGCCTCTGGTGGAGAAAAAGCCTTATTTTTAGTTCTAGTTAGTTTTTCACACTCTACTCCAATAGGCTTTCTTCCAACCATTAACTACCTACTTACAATTCACAAGGGGGATAATTTGCCTTCTCACCCCTGCTCTTTAGCTCTGAAATGAAGAGCTATGCCTCCCTGCACATTTCTTCCCAAGGGAAAAATGCTTTTTATCTCTGTTTCACTCTCCTGGAGGACTTAGTTTCAGAACATTCCCTTCTCGCTTGAGGTTCTACAAATGACAGATATAAGAGGGAAAGATGCAATGGGGTCACTACTCCTTGCCAGTTATAAAGTTTCTTTCATGGTTAGGCTTTTGACTCTCTCAGATAAGACCTTATCTGTGAAGTAGTGAGGTAGTGTTGGATAGAGCTGGAATCTGGGGAGAATTGAATTCAAATCCTACTTCAGTTTTCTAGCTGTGTGACCCTGAGCAATTCATTTAACCTTTTTTCATCCACTGTAAAACTGGAATAATTTAGGGTCTACCCTTAGAAGGGTGGTAAGACATGAACTGATGCTAAGTGAAGTGAGTAGAACTAAGGGAGTATTGTACACAGCAGCAAGATGATCAATTCTGATAGACGTGGCTTTTTTTCAACAGTGAGGTGATTCAGTCCAGTCCCAATGGTATTGTGATGGAGAGAGCTATCTGCACCCAGAGAAAGGACTGTGGGGTCTGAGTGTGGACCACAACATAGTATTTTCATTTTTTTTGTTGCTGTTTGCTTACATTTTTGTTTTCTTTCTCATTCTTTTTCCTTTTTGATCTGACTTTTCTTGTATAGCATGATAATTTTGGAAATATGTGTAGAAGAATTGCACATACTTAACATATTGAATTACTTGCCATCTAGAGGAGGGGGTGCTGGGAAGGGAGACAAAAATTTGGAACATGAGGTTTTGCAAAGGTGAATGTTGAAAACTGCATGTGTTTTGAAAATAAAAAGCTTTATGTATGTATGAAAAAAAGAAAATGGGACTTATAAAAAATAAAATGGGATTCATAAAAATAAAAAAAGAAAGGTGGTAAGGGTCAAATGAAATGACACATGTAAAGTCCTTGGCAGACTTTAAGCTCTGTATGAATGGTATTATTATTATTATTAGTGTCTAGTTTCTCTAGAAAGGTGTCTCTTGGCTGAGTTTCATCCACAGGCACAAATACTTCTTAACTATGTCACCCTCTCAGTCTTCCAGAATATTTTAATCTTCAGCTGAATAGAACAAGACTTAAGGCGAGAAAAAAGGAGATTTTCTCAAAACGAAGAGGGTTAGAGTGGGGCCCTAGAGCTGGAGGGAAGGGCTCCTAGACAGGAGGAACCTCAAATCCTGACCCATCTCTGTCGCCCTCTTTCCCGGGTCCTAGAGCTGGAGTTGGCAGTGAGGGTGACACTCTACATCGTGATTTTCCTGCTGAGCGTGGGCGGAAACATGCTGATAATCACCGTGCTGGGGCTGAGCCGCCGCCTCCGCACGGTCACCAACGCCTTCCTGCTCTCGCTGGCTGTCAGTGACCTACTCCTGGCTGTGGCCTGTATGCCCTTCACCCTCCTGCCCAACCTCATGGGCACTTTCATCTTCGGCACTGTAGTCTGCAAGGCTGTCACCTACATCATGGGTGAGCTCCCAGTCCTATCTTGCATCACGGATCCTAAGGGGAGCGGAGGGATATGGAGGAGGTGATGGAGAAACAGCTTTAGGGTTTTGAGGTTGGGTCAATGTCAGCATCTTGTCTGGGATCTCAGACTGGGGCTTGGGTGAAGGAGGTCTTTGAGGTCATACGAAGTTGTCCCTGGCGTCCGTTGGCATGGTGATCACGTGTGTCCTGCCCACCTCTTTTCCCCAGGAGTCTCTGTGAGTGTGTCCACCCTAAACCTGGTGGCCATCGCCCTGGAGCGCTATAGCGCCATCTGCCGGCCTTTGCAGGCACGCGTTTGGCAGACACGTTCCCACGCGGCGCGTGTTATCGTGGCCACGTGGCTGCTTTCCGGGCTACTTATGTTACCCTATCCCGTGTACTCCGTTGTAAAGCCATTGAGCCCCCGCGTCCAGCAGTGTACGCACAACTGGCCCAGCACTCGAGCGCGCCAGGCCTGGTAAGCTTCAAACCTCTGGCCCACATAGTACGCAACGGGCCCAGAGAATGCCCCTTCCCTGGTCCTTGCAACATCCTATCAGACTGATTATCCCTAGTCCTCCAGTTTACCGAGACGACTGTCTCGAGGCTGTCTCATTACCTGGCCCAAAAAACTCAGCTCCCACGGTAGAGGCAACTTTGATACCCCTCCCGTCCCCCGATTGTACATCCGCTTCTCTGCCTCCTTTGAGTCGGGATCAAGTAGCGGACCTCGCTGAGGGCGTGGTCAGGGATGCTCTGCCCATCGTTTCCTAACTAATTCCCTGCGTGTGGATCCCAGGTGCAAGACGCAGTTGTCCCGGAGCTGTCGCGTGATTGGTTAGGGTGGGGAGAGAGTGGGCAAGGCTGCTACAGTAGACAGGTACCCCTGAACGCTGCTTGGACTGGTGAGGTGGAGCGGGCGGGGCTCAGGGCGAGGTCAACCGCTCTTTCATAGGATGATCTGGATGGCCTGGCCCCTCCCACTCCGCAGGTCTGTGTTTCTCCTGCTGTTCCTGTTCTTTGTGCCTGGCGTCGTCATGGCTGTGGCTTACGGTCTCATCTCCCGAGAGCTCTACTTGGGGATCCGCTTCCAGAGCCAGAGCCAGAGCTACGGGCATGGGCAGCAGGGCCACAACGGCGACCACAAACACGGTGGATTACCTGGTGGGCCAAGCCCAGGTTAGTGGAAGATGCCGCTGGACGGGGGGCAGGACATGGTTGGGAAAACTATCAGAGGTAGCTTTGGGGCCAGGTAGGGACCTCTGTCAGAGCTAGGGCTCAAGAGGAATCACCGGATAGCAGATCTCTAAATCTAGCTTTAGTTGGAAGAGACTAGAGGTCATTCACTGACATTTTACAGGTGATGAAAATGAGTCTCAAAGAGGCAGGTGCCCAGATCACTCAGGAAGGGACTTTAGGGGACACTG